>KQ435726.1:1986478-2014841 GCA_001276565.1 Melipona quadrifasciata | reverse complement strand
AATTGCGTGTAATACATTAAAATGAATAATATTTACAAAGCTGCTTAATTACAAAACTTTGTTTAATATAAAAATAAACAAAAAAAAGGGGTTAACAGAAAGTGATATCAATGAATTTAATAGAATGCTTTACAATAATGAAAATGTAAGATATAACAATTTATTAATTTTATTTAAAACATTAATATAACATTAATATTTCAAAATATACAATATCCGTTACTTGATTTTGACGTTTCATAGAAAATACAACAAATGTCGATATACCTTTCACTGAATTGGTCCAAAATAGAATTATTAGAAATGAAATTACAAATGAGAAACAAATAGTATTTTTTCTCATTTTTAAAACACTAATAAAATGTTTAATTTATAAAGAAATAAATGCCGACAGTTCACATGTGTACATTTATATACGTGTTACTTCCCTATTGGTATAATGTGGTTAAGGCAGTGGTTCTCAATCGTTATTTTCATAACTATAAATTGCATGTTTATAGTTCACTGAATACCCACGCAGATGGTACCTTATCTTTGACAATATAAAACACAATGCTGCAATTTCATAAGATTATTCAAATGGAGGAAAAAAGAATAATTGCAAAAGAATAATTTTTTTGAAATAATAAGCGTACACTAAGATTATTTTATATTCATATTTATTATGCAAATATTTTATAAAACAATATTCTCTATTCTTATTTTAAAGAATAGTAAAGTTACTAGATATTTCATAAAACTATGTAAAATAATTCATATGGAAAAAACACGTATTGTGCTAAAAATGCAACGTTTTTGGAATTATCTTTTTCATATCGGAGCAATTCTCTACTGAAGTTGATCATTTTACAAAATTATATTTGAGAAAATGTAATAAACCACAATTTGATATACAAATTTTTAAACTAACTACTTCGATAGAGATAGATTTTTCAATGATAGCACAAATACTTTTTTTCTCATATAATAAAAATGTCTTAATTACATCCTCTTAATTGGCACACACACACACACGCACACACACGTGTGTGCGTGTGTGTGTGTGGATATATATATATATATATATCCCAGTATCTTATAACATTCAGCATGAAAAATATTTTGTAAAAGTTGTATAATTAATACACAATGTCTATATTTGATTATTGAATGATAGGAATGAAATGCCATATGAGCAGATATTCAAATCTGCATTCTTATTTAAACAATCTTATTTAGTTGTACAAATGTATCAAGGAACTGTCCAAGCATTCTTGAAATACATTATGTATTATGTTTTAATGATCAATAATGAACACACGCCAATTAATATTCAACAACTTTTGGACGGGTTTTAACATAAACATACGCTGCTATTACAACAAATATCGCAGCAATGGTTGGCAACACAATTGTAAAAACACGTTGTTTATTCTCTAGAAATTCCTTTTTTCTCTCTTTCTTCTGTTTATTCGTTTCTTTTGTCTTGCCCTTCAATTGACGCATCTTCTGGCTACAAAAAGAAATATATATTAATGGTACTCGTTGTTGAAATGAACTTACCATCTTCTTTGTAAATAAATCAGTAATGAAATCTTAAGGTGTTAGAATATTTCTGAATGACTATCAAGGAAAATTAACGTATGTAGTTTTTCTTGTAGCTTGGCTCAAGATTGTAAAAGTAGTTTTTATCGCAAATGTTAATCTTTGTAAATGGTATGTTTGTCATTTAAATCATACCGTCAATATTGCTTCTTAAAGTACGAAATAACAATGTGAACGAAGTACTATATTTGCATTACATATGTTTATGACAGTTTTAAATGCTACTAGGATGCACGCACTTCACAATAAAGGAAAATAATAAACTTGTACACTTTGCCATTACAACTAAAAATACAAATTTCAAATACCTTTAATAATTAAGATAATCAAATACTAAAGAACTTCGAAAGCCCGTTTTGGGATTCTCAAGCAATCGAGAAATGTAGATTTGCGTACATGACACGTAATAAAATAACGCTACCCTACCAATCGCAATTCCTGTCACTTCCGTATAGAGGTACTCAATTGAACTACGTTAATCAGTACAGTTGATTCAAACCATACTATTCTTAATATATACTACTCTTAATATATCCTTAATATGCTATTACAATGCGTAAATACGTCAAAGCAACAATATTTCATTTGAAAAAGTAATGATTTACGTAGGAAAAAATTTTTTTTCTTTTACGTGGAACTGTTCAAAATCGCCAACCTATATTGAAACATGATTTTAAATTTTGCTAGTTGTAATTAATGAATGGCACGTTGTAATAAATTAATACGTTGCAAATTAATATTACTATGTGTTAATCATTAAATTGTCTCTATATAATAGTTACTTTTGATTAATTTCATTGTGAAAAACAAATAGTTAATGTCTTTACTAAGTACCGTTTCTAAATAATAAAATATACTAGAAATGATGCTTAAATTGGGAGATTCAGGAAGAAAGATGGGTCTGATTGATAGTTAAATAAAACAATCAAAAATATTGATGCGTATTGGTTCAAGTCACATATGCGCAGCATGCACTTTTTATTTGTGCATTTTTCTGTGCCTATTCATTAGTGCTCTTTTCAATTCAGCTTTGCAATTATTAAATTTAGAATGTTAGGACATTCATGTTTTCATTGTTTTATGCCAGTCAACATCAAATTTTGCTACTATATGTATAGTGATGACTATATAGAAACTATACGTGCTTTAAATTACGACTTCAAAAAAGATTAGACATATAATAAAAGATATGTTTCTGTTAATAAAGAGTCAGAGAGTTCTAAATTCATGAACAATTAGCAAAGTAGTGTATTCATAATATTATTAGATTCCCTCTTCTTTATAGCATTTAGTTAGTACTATGTATTACCATTGACTAAAAATAGTGTAGACTGGACATGAAATGGGACTTCGTATCTCAGAGTCTGAAATATCGTGCAGGAAAAAAAAACACTGGTCTTTTTAGCGCACTCTACGCTTAAGCACAGACGAGGTGCATATATGAAGCATATATGTCTCGTCTATGATGATGGGGGTCCCTGGCTCTAAATGCTTGGTGAGAGATTTTTTTCTGGGATGTATATATCAGACCCATTCTAAGAGCTGGTCCGCAAACTGCGCGCTTAATCTAATAAGCGCCATCGATCTATCGACTAGTTGCGATCACTTGCAACTATTGGATATAAAATATCGAAATATGTTAAATGACGAACACTCGACACCAGGTGGAGCAATTATCTTCATCGTGGATGCTAGAGAAGAGAAAACCATAGAACTTGAAATTGGAATGAGAGAAATCGTGAAAGACCTGCAGTATGAATGCTAAGACGCTGATCTGGTACATTGGATAATGTACGAATTCGTCAGTCGGCGTTAGCTTTCTTTTTCTATAATTTTACCAAAAGTGATTCACAAAATCGTGCAATGGGATACAGAAAATAAGATTGAGAATTGCGTGCAATTGAAAAGTAACTTAGGTAATTTTTCTACAATAAATACTGCATATAATTTATCAAATATTTAATATCAAATATATGCTATCATACAATAAAAAATAATTGTTTATTATAATTATTGTATGAGAAATTTCATACTAAAAGATTAAAAATGTTCAAAAAATTGGTGGAAAATAATATAGTAGTCAACAACGATGGGCATTATGCATGTTATTCATGCACGTGTATAAAAGCCAGCCTTGAAGATATTTTACATCATATTGATAGAGAAGAACACACGATAGCAAGATGTGATCAGATATTTAAAATGTTCAAGCATTATAACATTACAGAAACGTATCAAGAAATCAGAGATAAAAAGAAAACTGCATACGTAATTGCAGAGTACGTTTTCATATGCATACCTTGCCAAAAAAGTTTTAAATATTTATTTGATGTTCTTGAACATTTTGAAAGTGAAGAACATACCAAAAAGTTCCAGAACAATATTACAAATTTTGATGAAATAAGTTTAAAAATAAACATGAACAATAGAAAAGTATTACGTGAATTAGAAATAGATGAAACAAATGTGTTTGACAGAAGATTGTTGAAAAATTTAATTGCATATCCAGACTATGATTTATATATTAATAAGTATGAAAAAATTTTGTTGTCCAAACTTTTTAAGAAGGAAGATGATTATTATGAAATCCTTGTAAATAATAAAGTAATTCTACTGGAGTATTATATGTTTAACTTTATTATTTCTGATAAAGGAACATATAAATGTGACTTATGCTTGTGTTCTTTGTCTCATGTTAATGATATTTTGTCACATATTAATAGTAAAAGACATAGAGTAGTCCAAGATCTCAAAAAAATACATTATGAAATTAATAAGGACCAAAAAATAGATTGTGATGAAATACAACACGTACAATACAATAAAGCTTCAGGTAAAGAAAAGTGCAAAATGTGCAATTCATTAATTCCATGCGATAAATCCATAGAATTGGTAAAACAGGAACTACTAGATAATAAAATTACATATTTGGGAAATATCTTTTCATGTACAATATGTGATTATCAAATTGTTTCACATCAAATATGTCCAATTTTGCAACATATCAAAGGGGAATCTCACAGGAAAAAATTTGCAAATTTAAATACTTATGAAAGTACAAGCTCAAATAATACAATGGTTATAAATATAAGTGAAAACCATAGTTTAATTAATGATATTTCTAATGTAGATAACACAAGTAAAGTATTAAAGAATACTATATCTCTGAGAGATAATTTAAATGAAAATAATACGATATTTGCAGATATATATAAAAATAATAAACTATCTAGTGATAATCAATGTGATTTTGGTATAACCGAAGATGTACGTGTACAAATTATAAACACTCTGCATGAAAAACAAATATCAAAAATATGCAAACCAGAAGAAAAATCTGTAAATACATTAGAACGTCTAAATAATCCATGTACTGAAAAATATTTTAAAATAGAAAAAAAAATGTACTCTGTTCAAGAAAAATTGAACAATATTAAAATATATTTAAGATTAATTGTGCCACGTGATAGTATACACTTCTATTGTTTAGCCTGCAATCAAGAGGTTCTAAAAGAATTATATTTTGTATATGAACACATATGCCTACAAAAACATAAAATGCAAGTTAATCAAATTAAAAAGGATATAAACTGTGATAAACTATCAGGTCAATATATGAAGGAAATATCAAAATACAGAGTGGAATGTTATCCTTGTGGAAATATTATTAAAAATGATATATCTGATTTTACATCACATATTGAAAAAGAACATCACAAAAAAGAACATAAAGAAGTCACCAAAGTTATAGATACCATTTTTGATTCTATATCACAACATGTTAATAATTTGTGGTCTAATATTCGGAAATATTGTTGTGCTTTATGTTCAGAACGATTTGATTCCAAAGTTGAATTTATACAACATATCAACCAAGAACACAGTCCACTTTTAGAAGATCAAATATTTGATTTTTGTATTTCATGTACTGTGTTATGGTTGGGAAAGGAAAACTGTTATACAGAGCATTGCAATGACAAGTTACACAAATATTTATTAAGAAGTAAAGATTTTATAATTAAGAACCTTCCTAAAAATATTAAAGAAATTTTAACACAAGTTGATAAAATTTCTAATGTATTATTCCAACAATCACAAGATTTATCAGACACTTCCTGTGTATCACAGGAAATAAAACAATCCTTAGAAAATAGTTTAAAATCTATTTATCCAACTATTAAAGCATTTATATATGGCTCCAGGGTTACTGGACTTGCATTAAAACATAGTGATATAGATATATATCTCGACTGTGGTGAGTATTTTAACAGTATAATATGTACATCATAGAAGTATGAAACATTCAAAATTCTGAATGTCACTTTTATTGTTATATATTAATAGATAACACATATAATCAAAAAGTTAAGGATTATGCATTAGCAAAATCTCATCTTAGAACTATTGAAGAAAACTTATCTGAAGATGAATGGGAAATAAAGGAGCTGTTGACAAGCGCGAGAACTCCTATAATAAAATTAATATATAAACGATATTGTTTACACTGTGACATTTCTGTTATGAGTGGTCTTTCTGTTGAGAATTCTAAACTAATAAGGTATTGTACTTTATTTTTTATTAATTTTATACATAAATAGATTGATACGTTTATTTAAATATTTTATTATTTTCAGATCTTTCAATGATGCATATTTACCCTGTAGAAAACTAACATTATTTGTAAAAAAATGGTTATCTCAGTGTATTTTACATGAAAATCGTGGTTTAATAAGTTATGCCCTTAGTTGTCTCGTTATATTCTACTTACAAACAGAATCTTATTTACCAAGTGTTGCCGAATTAATAAAAGAGAAAAATAATTCTAAACTTATATTAGGTAAGACATATCATAAATCCAACAGAATGAATCTCATTTTTCTTAATTATAATTATTGAATTCAAATTTTATTTCAGGGTGGGAAACTGGTGTTGCGCAACCAAAAGATAATAATAAATCTGAGCAACCTATTTCTACATTATTACTGGGTTTTTTTAAATTTTATGCAAATTTTGATTATCGATATTACATTATTTGTCCACTTATGGGCAAACCTGTAGCTAAAAAAGATTTTACAGACATAGAAATGTTACCAGAAGAAATGAAACCTTACTATCTACGAATCTCAAAAAAACAAAAATATTTTCGAATTCATTCTCCATTATATGTGCAAGATCCGTTTGAGTTGTCTCATAATTTAACAAAAGCTGTGACAACTGCTATGTTAAAGCAGTTCAGAAGATATTGTCAAGATAGTTCATTGTTCCTATCTTCTTTGATAAAATAATTTTATCATCATGTAGCATAATTTTATGATTGACACAATTAATGGAGATGAATAATTAATTCATAATTAATGCTAGAATCCGAAATATCGGGTCGGGTCGAGTCGGGAACATGAAATTTTTTCGGGATCGGGACAGGTACCCGGAAATTTTGAGATTCTCGAATTTATCGGGATTTCCGAAAATTCCGAAAACCCACTAACCATTTATATTCATTTTAATGAGTACATTCATGGTTTCGGATTGTTTATTCTAGATGTTTTCTATTAGTGGCTATTCTAGTGGCTAAATTATGCTATTTACTTTTTACTTATTTAATTTATTAATTTAATTCTTTTTAAGAGTGTCATATATAAACAAACGTGTGACTGTGTATTTACATATTTTGTAGGCTGTTATACACTGCAGAGTAGTTCGAGAAACGGGGGGTTGCCTGGTTCTCGAAATTTTCGGGAACCCAACCCAACTCGACATCTGCCCGACTCGTCTTGACCATCGGATTCCCGATATTTTCAGGTTCTCGCACACCCCTAATAATTAAATTACCTGTATCAACGAATTAAACGAAAATTCATCGAAACAGTATTAGAAAAGTTTGACGTACTATAGAAGATATATGTTTTTTACATATAATAACTTTTCCATAATTGATATACATTATATATGACCGTACATGATGACTGTACATTTTATTTTAATATTTCTTTTAAAATGCTTTAACAATCTTTCAAGAAATTTGATACTTTGATATATTATTTAATTATATCGTCTTGTATTACCATTTATTATCTTTTTTATAGCATTGTATATTGAATATATATATGAACATTATTTTTATCTTGCGAATGATCAATTTCGTGACCTAATTTTATGAAAAGATATTTACTTCAATTTTTTATCAATTTTATTTATGATATATTATATGATTTCTGGAATGTAAAGCTCAAACTATTATTAAAATAACTGCTATTATTAAAATAACCATGTATTTTATTTTATCATTAAAATTAATCTACAAAATAATTGTAGTTTTTATTTTAATTTGTGTTTCACTCTTTTGAATTTTTATCACAATCACTTTCTATGATGTCTTGCTTCCATATATATTCTATACTATATCCATTTTTAGGTGCGCATGACCTTATACAAGTAAATACTACTAAAATGCCCCAATCAATACATTTTAGTGGATTTCCAAGCTCTAAGAAGTTCAATAATTGAGGCATAATCTATAACAAATAATCTTATTAGTTATGTATCTATTTATAAAACGTATTTTTTATTTTACCTGAAATTCAAATTGCCTCTCTCCATTGCATTCTGAACACCTTGGTATTTCATCAGTTTTACTCTCTCCTGAAATGTATAAAATATTGCCACCTTTACCGTATCTGTAAACATGTAGAATTTTTTAATAATTTAATACTGTTTTTTTTTCATGAAGCAAGGAAAATAATATAAAAAAATTTGAACCTTAATATTTGATTTGGATATTTATCAATAGTTGAAAGGAATTTGGAAAATACTTTGTCTTCTTTCTGATTGACCATATTTAACAATTCATTTTGTATATTTTCATTTTGAAAACTTCCTGCTTCACCTTTCTGCACCATTGCTTCATACTTTTTAATCTCTTCTTCTTCTTTGATTAAATCTGTATCTGTATTATTTGCATCTTCTTTGTCTTCCGTTTCCACTACTATTTCATATTCGGTGAACAGATTTCAGGTTTTTTTATTACTGTTTTATTACTGCTGCAAGTCTCTTTATGCCCATGCTTCCAGTCATATACTTGATGAGCGCGACAACAATAATTAACAATCTTACATTTAGAACAATGACTGGGTGCTAATATTCCACAGATGTGACATGTTTTTACCCACTTGTTTACACCTAAAATTATTCATGCTGTTTCTTTACTGTTACAGATCGTTTAAACAAGAAGATTAACAATTTTTAATGATACATACTAATATCAGTCCTCCAGTCGTTCTGTTCTACAGGAGGCTCGCTTGAATAAAATTCGTTTATCCTCGGTAGTTGAGAACGAAAGACTTTTAAATTTCCATTCTCATTCAATTTTGAGCATTCGACTTTTTTACATATAAAAACAAATATCGTTCTATGAAAAGCATCTTCATCATCCTCGTACGGTGCGTAGATTTGACATAAAAAGATACAAGGTTCTCTGCAATACTTGCACAGGAGATCCTTCTCTCCGGGGATATTTTTTAAATCAAGCCAAGCTGGTTTACCGCCGACTTTGCTTGGGAAAAATCTGCTCTCTAATTGCCAAGATTCGCATTTCTCCACGAAACCTAAGTCTACCGTCATTTTCTGAATAGTTTCCCAATCGGACAAATGCTAACCGTAAATTGTAAAAATAGCTTATTGCTGATAGCTCGTGTAATTGCAGACGCGTCTTGATTCCCTTTTTATTGTTTTAAATCATACCACGTAACTCAATGAAATGTTACTATGAATATCAGTAACATTTAGTATTATCTACTACAAATTCACTATCAATTAGTAAAAATTATAATATAGAAGTAGTAATCATATCAAACATCGTTATATAGAAGTAGTAATTCCGAGTAATTTCTTGAAAATTTTCATCAACTTTCTTTTACCCTCTTCAAGATAATTTTATCAAAAAGATATTTCACAAAATAAGATACTTTGCGGTATTTCATCATATATCTGAAAGAAAATGCGATAAAAAAGGTCCCTTATGATGTACAAAGAAGTTTACAATCTCAAGAACTATTTTATATATATACATATATATATAAAAGCGTATACTTACACGTTTGTGTGACTGATGCTTGTCATTTAGGTTAGCAGTCTAATCGTGATATTCAGTTCTTGGGTTATTTTACTACGATTTTTGAAAAATGACGTCAATTGTGGAAAATCTGCGAAACGTATCGTGTACATGGTTTAACAGTTTAGACAATAAACGGAATATATTTGTCTCTATGTTCGCTGGAACCTTGGTAAACATCAGAGTTTACATTATTCTAAATAAAACTGATATAAGACATAACAATATACTTTTATTTAATTATACATAAATTGTCAATTTACATTATTAATTTGTTATTCATTGATTAGTATATATCAATAGTTACAATTTCAATTACTTTTCACTGTAATATACAGTATGAATAATGCAACATATAGTAATTCTGCAATTTCAGTTTTTCATAGGATGGTGGTTCATAATTGATGCTAATGCCAAGTATCCTGGCGAAATGTCAAAGGCATATCATGTATGTGGAGTATTTGGGACTATATCTTTGTTCATGTAAGTTTATGTTTATTATATGATATTTTCTTGGCACAGTGTATATAAAAATTAGAGATCATACTTTCAGGATAAATTTTGTGACAAATGCACAAATGCAAAATGATAATTCATTCAATGGTGGTTTTCTTGGGCCTAGAGGCGTGAGAGGCTGGTTATTTGTTGGATTTGTAATGGGATTTGCTGCTGTTATTGCAGCCTGTTGGATTTTATTTGCAGATTTTGTAGCTGCTGGTTTGTATGTTATTTGCAATCTAATATTTGTCTGTATCATTTTAACATCATTAATTTGATATTTCAGGTGCACAACATCATTGGCCTGGTGTAGGTCTCTTTTTACAAAATGTATTTATTTTTCTGGGATCTCTGATCTATAAATTTGGCAGAACAGATGAGCCATAAGGTTGCTCAGTATTTGTATATTATAAACATTATTACATAATTGCGCAGAAGTTTCTAGCTCTACTGGATTTTAAGATAAAGCACTTTACAAAGAACAAATAATTATCCATATTGTTTTGCGAATGAATTGCATTAATTGTTAAGTTTAAAGTTGTATACTCTCTTTGTCTTTATTTATATAAATAGTTATTTCATGTTTATTAATCATTAATTATATCATTCACTGTTTCAAATTCAAATAATTACATATGTGCATAATACAAGTTATACAATTATATAATAGGTTATTTAATAAAGCAACATTTTTGTTGTAATTTCTTATTATAACATATATACGAACATTGCTTTTGTTATAAATATTGATAATAATATTGATGATTTGTAATAAATCTTGCATTACTGTAACATTTTGTCAATTGATTTTTTAAATAAATTACTAATTTATTTTTAATTTATTCCCCGGTGTTAGAACTATGATTGCAATTAAAAGATAGTAATTATAAGTGAAGTTAAATATTAAGAAAAATAGCAAAATTCTTTTTTGACCTATCGAAATTAGATATATTATAATAGCGGGGGACAACTAACGGATATTGGTTTTGATTTGCCAACGCGGACCAATATGAACGTTTTCTTCCATCTTATTTTACCAATCCCGTTGTGCCACACAAACACATGGTTCTTGTTCAGTTTGACGAAATAGTAAGAGGTGTACGTTGTTTTTCTTGTTTTAAACAAATTGAAACGTACGCATACTTATGTCTAATGATTTGAAGATTATAGTACTTTTGTCGTTAGACTAATATTCTTAGAATAAAAAGAAAAAGTGAGTAACGTCATTTAGGATTTTCTGATTAGCATAACCAAGTTTGACAGTCTTAATGAAAATTCTCGGGAAACCTTCGAATTATTTTTTGAACGACTTCCACGCTGCTTTTTGTGAATGAACATCAATTTTTAAAAAAATTTTACATAAATATTTATTTTTACTCATAAAATTTGTGATATAATTTCGTGTTTTCATTGTAATGTCGTGTCCAAATCGTCTTTGAAACATATCTTTTTATTTAAAATAAACGTGAAATATTTTTTAAGCAACAATATTTGATGAATTAAAACATGTAAATATTCTCTTGAAAATTAATTTTAAGCATGTCGCAGATTATGAACTTATGTATGTAACAATACAAAGTTTTATACATATATTTTTATCTGTTTAAAATTATAGATGGAACTAAGTAAACTAAGTATGTCCATTATTTGGTTACTATTGATTACTATTACATCTTTTATTGGCCTTATTAATGGGGTTGCTGTTATGAGTATTGATATGGGCAGCGAATCAATGAAAGTAGCTATTGTTTCGGTAAGTAAACTTCATACATTATCATTGAACTTTCAATAAGTTTTATTATTTATCGTATCATTGACATCATTAATTAATGATTTATCTAGCCTGGTGTTCCTATGGAAATAGTTTTAAATAAAGAATCAAAGAGGAAAACACCAGTCACAATTGCATTTAGAAATGGAGAAAGAAGTTTTGGAGAAGATGCTCAAGTAGTGGGAATTAGATCACCCCAAAATAGTTTTTCTTATATTCTAGATCTGTTAGGAAAAAGTATAGATAATCCTATGGTAGAGCTTTATAAGAGAAGATTTCCATATTATGATATCATATCCGATGAAGAACGTAAGACGATTGCATTTAGATTGGACGAAAATACCACGTATACCCCAGAGGAATTGCTTGCACAAATTTTGCATAAAGGAAAAGAATTTGCTGAAAATTCAGCTGGCCAAAAGATCAGTGAAGCAGTAATAACTGTTCCAGGATTTTTTAATCAAATTGAACGAAGAGTTCTTATGCAAGCAGCTGATCTTGCAGGGATCAAGGTTTTGCAACTTATTAATGATTATGCTGCAGTTGCATTAAATTATGGAATTTTCCGCAGTAAAGAAATAAATGACACTGCACATTATGTAATGTTTTATGACATGGGCGCTAGTAGTACAACTGCAACAATTGTCAGTTATCAAAATGTGAAAACGAAGGAAAAAGGATTCGTTGAAACTAATCCTCATGTTACTATATTGGGTGTGGGTTATGATCGTACTTTAGGAGGACTTGAAGTGCAAATTAGATTACAACACCATTTGGCAAAAGAATTTGATGCTCTAAATAAAACAACAAACTCTGTATTTAGCAATCCAAGAGCAATGGCAAAACTTTTTAAAGAAGCTGGCCGTGTTAAGAATGTGTTGAGTGCAAATACTGACCATTTTGCTCAAATTGAAGGATTAATAGAAGAACATGACTTTAGATTGCAAGTTACCAGAGAAAAATTAGAACAACTTTGTGCTGACTTGTTTGAACGAGTAGCAAATCCTATTAAAATTGCTTTAAAAACATCAGGTACATTGAAATACATTAGTAAATAAGATATCAGGTATATGGGAATAAATTAAATTCAAATTTTTATTGTATTATCATAAATTAATATAAATTTTATAGGTTTAACAATGGATGTTATATCTCAAGTTGTATTGGTTGGAGCTGCCACTAGAATGCCAAAAATACAAGAGCATCTAAATCAGTATTTAACAGTTGAGTTATCTAAAAACATCAACACAGATGAGGCAGCTGCATTAGGAGCAGTATATAAAGCTGCAGATCTTAGTAAAGGGTTTAAAGTAAAGAAATTTATTATTAAAGATGCTGTATTGTTTCCTATACATATTGTTTTTGATAGAACAGTTGATAACAGAGTGAAACAAGTAAGCTACTATCTTTTAATTTTTATTAAAGCTAAATATGTTATTTAAATATATATAATATTTTTAGGTTAAAAAATCATTATTTAGTAAAATGAATCCTTATCCACAAAAGAAAATTATTACGTTTAATAAGTACACAGAAAATTTCCAATTTCATATTAATTATGCTGAATTAGATTACTTACCATCTAATGAAATAGCGTATGTATATTCAATAGTTCTTGTTTAAAGTATGTTAATAATTATGTTTATTAGTTATAGTCTTTTAATTTTAGTGTCATTGGTAATTTCAATCTGTCTACTATAACTTTATCTGGTATAAATGAAGCTTTAGAAAAACATGCTAAAGATGGAGCAGAAAGTAAAGGAATTAAAGCGCATTTTGCTATGGACGAAAGTGGCGTACTTAATTTGGTGAATGTAGAATTAGTATCAGAAAAATCAAGTTCAACTTCTGATGAAGAAGAGGGTACTTTCTCAATACTTGGCTCAACTATTAGTAAACTTTTTGCAGGTTTGTGTAGAATGCATTGCAAAAAATGATACACTCTTTTTTTTCCTTTTTTTTTTTAAATAAATATTGTAAAGAATGTAGTGAAGAAAATATTAAATCATTAGGAAAACTTCTTTTTTTAAATTTAGAGCCATTTTTTGCAAGCATTTATAAAATATTAGATAATACGAAAGAAAGTTAAAACACTTATAAGTGTAATTTGTTAAATGCATTACAATTTTTTTAAAAGATTATGTAAAAAAGTAATTACATTTGACATAACTTTCTTGTAAATATAATTGAAATATTGAGGTAGTATAATAAAAAAAAATGTAGGGTCAGAAGATAAAGAAGGAAAAACGGAGGAATCATTAAAAGAAGATATAAAGCCAGTTAATGAAGAACCTGAATATCCTGATTTGCAAAAGGAACCAGAAGATAAAACAAAAAAGAAAAATGAAAGCACGGTTACTGAGAATAAAACAATAAATAAAACTGAGAAAGTAGAAAAAGAGAAAGAAAAAAAGGCCACAGTTGTTACGATTAAAGAACCTATTAAAGCTGATGAAATCAAGTTAGGATCACAGATTCTTTCTGGAGACAAATTTGTTGAATCTCAAGAGAAGTAAGTATAATTACATATTGAGTAATAATTTTATGTAAAATTTCACTATATATTTTAATTTGAATGTTATATAATTATTTTAGATTGCATCGTTTAGACGTACATGATTTTGAGAAAGTAAAACGTGAAACAGCTTTAAATAACTTAGAAACATTTATAATTGATGCTCAACAAAAATTAGAGTCTGAGGAATATGCCGCCGCTGCTACTTCTCAAGAAGCGGAAAATATATTGAAAGCATGTTCTGAAATTTCTGAATGGCTATATGAAGATGGATTTAGTGTAACTGCTGAAGTATATGAGGAAAAATTGTCACAACTTCAGAAACTTACTAATGATGTATATGAACGCGTGTTTGAACATAGAGAACGCCCGGAAATTTTAAAAGGCATGACTTCTATGTTAAATGCAAGCACAACATTTTTGAATAATATGCGCAATTTGAGCTTATCGAGCGAAATCTTTACCCAAGTAGAGATAGAAATGCTAGAGAAAGTAATTAATGAAACTCAGGTAAGTTATATACTTATGTTTTGTTATAAATGCATTAAATAATTAATTGCACATAATTACAATTTATAGGAATATTATGACACAGTTGTTAAATCTTTTGCTGAGACAGCTTTACACGAATCAGTGAAATATAAAGTTCGCGATATTGCAAATAAAATGGCATTGCTTGATAGAGAAATGAAGTATCTTATAAATAAGGCAAAAATATGGCGACCAAAGCAAGACTCTGTTACAAATCATACAGAGAGTACAAATGAGAATACAACAAACACAAAAGAAGGATCGGAATCGGAATTTGTTCCTAAATCGGCAACTGATTCTCAAACGGAAAATCTTCATTTAAATGAAAATGTAAAAGTACAAAATGAAAAATCATTAGATTCAGAAGAATCAACAGATTCGTCAAAGGATGACGAATCTGAGATGACTCATGAAAGTACTCAAAAAGAAATACATCAAGAACTTTAAAAAGAATTTATTTAAAAGTGTGTGACTTTTATTATTGACCGATCACATCTCGGTTAATAAATTAGATAATTTATTACATTATAGGACAGGTTTCATCAGTGGATTTAAAAACCAAAATCAAATTCGAGAAATTGTGTTATTGTGGCTGGATGAATTATTTTGCAAATGTGAATATTAAGTGTTATTTTATTTAATTTCGTATATTTGTATAAAATTAATACAGTTATTAATAATCCATTTTTCGTACAAAAAGAAATAGATTTATCTGATGACGTTTTACACACAAATTACAAGAAAAAAAAACCGACCATTACATAAAAAATCAATGAGAGATTTTAAGTGCCAAGCAGTAACAAATTTGAATAATTTAATGATTTTAAGCGATTACTGTCAAAAAAACACTACATTTATTACATTTAAACAAATAAATTACCAGTATAAAGTCATTATTTACAAATGACGTATTATTTGGTCGGACTTCGTCTACTGTGAATATATTTAATTGTGATACTTGATACTACATTCTTAAATATGCTATATGCTATAGCTTAAAACTGATTTTTTACAAACATCTATATCAAGCATTATAATTACACATGCATACATATGGGACAACTTTACTAAAAAAAAATTCAGTTCTGTTTTTACGCATTTTTTCTTACATTCCTGATTAATTAATCCTCACTTGAAAATGCCTAAATCTCATAACACTTTATATATGCTCCGTTACATCTATAATATAATTCCTTTTATAACGCAACAATTATGTATTTATTTTTGTTGTAATCAAATTTATGCAGTTTGTTACAACTGTGAATTAAATTCAATGGAGTAAAACTACATCTGACAATGTTTATCTGTTTAAAGAAAGTTGCACTTTCTGTGTAAAATAATTTGCTTCTTTAAAAATGTGTTGTAAGTAATTAAAACCATTCTAAACGAATGTAATTATAATTAAAATTTATAAATTATATTATTTATTATCTTGGCCGAAGTTCCAAGGAACCAGATCAATGTTTTAAAAATCCGATTCGAGACCTTGGCATCTTTCGAATTTGATAATTGTAAGAAAATACAGATAAAAAAAAAAAAAAGTCTTCCTATAATTATGTGCAATGTCAAATAAGATTATAATTGTTTGTTTATTCTTATATATTATCGAAACTACTTACTAACGTACGATTCATAATTGTTTTTTTCAATTTTTTAATATATTATAGAAAATTTCAACATTTTAAATCTTGTAAAGTTTAAGATATTTTCTGTATTCAAATAATTATTGTATTATACATAAAATGTAATAAGCCTTACATTATTTAATACTTACAACAATTACAATAAAGAGCTATGAAATATCTTAATTACATTATTTTCACTGTCTTAAGAAATATTAGTTTTTTTTCGAATTATATTTTTAATATTTGAAAATTGCGGTTACATTTAATTTCGCATTACGTCGCTAGATTATTCCACAGTCGCAAGAAAATATACACACACATAGTTTAGAAATATAAATATAAGTTGCTCTGACATTAACTTCTATCTATTTTATGAATTTTTATCCATATAAAAATAAAATATGTTACAATTTTAAATACGCGAATCAAAAATTAATTTTTCATAATATATTAATTATTTGATTCGTGTTATTGAAAATAACGACATAACCTTGTCTTTAATAGTTTTATAAAAACGAGCGTATATTTCTTAAATATCATGTCGTTGCGTCAATTCTTTCAAGTATTATTGAAGAGAGCTGGCCCTATTATGGTAAAATTTTGAAACTTCTAACTTCTTTTTGTATTCTTAATACTTCTGTTTTCTTTTTAGTATGTTACAAGTTTTACATTTGTAAATCAACCAGAAACTAATAAACCTACAGCAAATGATAAATTACAATTTGAACCTGTTGATGTAAAAAAATTAACTCCTGAATATATGATACAACAATCAACCATAGATGCTGTTAACAGCGCAACTCAATCCTTAACTATTGCATGTACAACAATAATGAAAACAAGTGATGAATACAAGTATGTAGATTTTTGTCTAAAATTAAAAGGATTAATTAAGTTTTTGTTGGCAATGTGATAAAAATATTTTACAGGGCATTGTTAAATGAATTAATCACACTTTCAAGAGAAACTCTGGAATTTAATGTTACTGATTCACATTGGGATATGATAGTTGAACTAAGGTCACAAGTACAAAGTAAAAAAGAAATGTTAACTGTAAGAAGAAATAGAATGAATTTATATTGGCATATTAGATTTATTAAAAATATATGTTTTTGCAGAAGTTAACAGGATATGTTGAGTATGTTCATAAAATGGCAGTAGCTGCTTCAGAACTAAGTTACTTGTCTGGAATGGACAACCTGTCTTTCACTCTTACTAAGAGAATAGATGATGCATTAAAAATTATAAAGGAAGAAGTTAAATATATTATGTTACTTGAACAAGAATATTGTGATGTACAAAAGGAATGTATAGAAAATTGTAAGTATAATGAAATTAATAATAATACTATTAGATGAACTGATTCTTTTTAATTTTATTATATTCTCTTTATTACAGCCAATAAAGTAACAAGTAACAAATCTGCAGACGAAAAATCAAATGAGCCTACTTAGTTTGATTTTTGGTTTACAGTTTAAAACTTATATTTTTACAGTTTAAAACTTATATTTAAATTTTTGTACAGTAAGTAAGAACATGTTGAAAATAAACTATATGCACATATTATTGATTGTTTTAAGCTTATTTGCATCATGGAATATATATTTCTAGAAGTACAGATGTAATAAGAATCTATATAATTTAACAAAAATGGAGGACAATAAATTTTGTATAGTTAATTTCAAATGAAGCAAACATAATTGCTCAAGCATCAAGATGTATCGTTACAATATGTCTACCGGGTATCATTACTAAACCTAGAGTTCTTGCTTCTGTATGATCCTCAGACAAAGAACATGATCCTAAAATCACATTGGCATCACGGTCAGTACATAAGAATGCACCTATCAGAACACGGCCATCTGTCATTTTTATTCTTAAGTTTCGATTTAGCCATCCACGTAATTTCTGCTTTGCTGGAGATTCTTCTGTATTAGCAGCCTATTATAAATAAACTTATGCCAATTTAATTTACGATATATACATATTACTAAATAATGAAACATTATTGTCAGTTAGAGTTAGAAAGTGAAGTACTTTTTGAATAAACAAAAACATAACCTCTTATATAAGACATATTTTCGGTCATATAACATGATATATACAATAATAATGATGATTCCAAAATATTATACAAAATACACAATGATGAAATTACCTCTCCATTTTCATGGATATAATCATCATTTGTTATGTTAGATGCGTTGTGACCTTCTTTCATGTCTGCCTTCTTGTTTAGATTTATCAATATATATATATACACTTTTCACAAAACTTTTCTTTATCAAGCAGAATGAAATGCGTTTTTATATTTCTGAAAATTTTAAAGATATATTTACATCTCAAATTCTTAGAATTTCACAATGTAAACAATTCACTTTAAACCACAAAAGGGTTACAAGCATTGACTAAGGACAGAATAGACATGGTATTGTACGAAATTTTCTTCTTCATGGTCTGAAAAATTAGTCTCAAGACCACAGACGAAATATATGAATAGACCTCGCATACAATGTATTTTTTGTTTCTATGATTTCAGGGTTTTAGGACACCCTTGTCACATCCTGTCATACCGATTTAGGCAAGTTTTGCACTGCAGCACTACTAGTGATGAGAATTAAAATCAAAAAATATGGATAGTATTGTCACATTTGCTGCGAGAGTTATTTATTGAATTGAACGTGGTGATACTTCATCAATGAAGGAATACAAAACGATTTAAAACAGCGATTGATGGAAATTGGGATGAAAAATTCATTATATATTCGATTATTTACATCTATTTAAAAATATTAAAAAATTGATTGAAATATATATATTTTAACAACATTAGATATGAATTAGATATGATGTTTTTTATTTATTTTAGTGTGTAACTTCAGAGTTTGAGTGAATTCTATAAACTCGATTATAAGCTTGGAAGTGTTAAAGAAATGTTCCCACAAATATTGTTTGGTATATATATTTCCACGAATAAAGTTATATTGTATGGTGTGAATTATTTTTCGCAGATCTGTTGTTATAATTCCTTAAAAATGAATTACTGTTTAAAGTTCAATAAAATGGCGGAAACAAATCGTACAGGTAGTTTTAAGGATAGTTTAAGGGCTCAATGTAAAGGGAAGATTTCAATTTTCAAGATCTGATCATAAAGAAGTTGTTCAGCGATGGAAAAACTTCTCTTCGGTGAAATGTTCGAATTTTTACAATTTTCGAAAAGAAAAGTATTTTTATTTTGACACTTGCATAATGTAAAAATAAATATTTTTGGACGAAATAAATTCAGGATTGTTAAAATGGAGACTCCACTCCTTAAAATAAAATCAAGTTAACTGTTTTGCAATTTTTTTTCACGGAATTATAACAGTTCAAAGTATTGACAATTTTTTATCTAGTATATGAATATTTTCGTTCTTTTTTAAGAACGTCTCATGAATTTTGTGTATTTGATGTAGACCAGAATTTTTTATTTTTTATTCCAAATTATCATTTTGCGCGAAACGCGCGAAACGCGCGATTACAGCGCTCCAACGGTGAAATACGTAACACGCTTCCTACGATTCTCGAACCTAATCGATATTTTTCACGATCGATTTTTTAACGGGAAGCATGGCGGAAAGGAACACGCCTCATCTGTAAGGAAAGTATTATCCAGAAAAATCATCCAGAAAGAAGTATCATTCAAAAGTTCTCAAGTAAAAATATGAATCAATAGCTGTTAGATTAGTGTTTGTACTGTGAATTTTTAACATAAAATTGCATTTTTAGCTTCAACTCAAAGTAAGATTTAACCAAATAATTATTACATATAATTTTCAACAATTAAAGAAATAATTCCATATAACATTTAAACGGAACACACTATGCTGAAAGTTATTTACAATTTTATACCAAAATTTAATTTCATTTCTGACCAGTGCAAATATTGTGACCTTGTAATTGGCAACTCATTGTACATATATGTATGTATTTTATTATATGCTTTATACATACACTTCTATTATAACATTTTCTACTTATTTGTTGATTCTTTAACTTCATACTGCGTAATTCTTAACAATTTTAATACTAAATTCAACAACAATTTATTAAGAATGTACGTATTTAATAGTTAAAATAATAATTTTACTGCGTAATATAATGAAATTGTTCAGTTCTCAA
This sequence comes from Melipona quadrifasciata, assembly GCA_001276565.1. Lineage (NCBI taxonomy): Eukaryota > Metazoa > Arthropoda > Insecta > Hymenoptera > Apidae > Melipona > Melipona quadrifasciata. The sequence goes on along the minus strand of KQ435726.1, from coordinate 1,994,049 downwards.
ATAAAATAAAACGTATGAAGCTTTGAAGCTCGAAATTCGAAGTAAAAAACAACAACACAAACACAATGTTTATATCGTCTTAATTGTTGTGCCTGTTCGGACAGGATCATCCCACCCCCAACTACTTTCTCAATTGAAGGACAAGACGTGTCGCTGGGAGTCATTCGGCTGTGGAATTTCGTGATAATAACACGTGTTACGTCGCATTAGGCTCGAACAACTTTTTCGAATCTATCGGTAGCGTCCCTTCTTCGAGACTCTTTTACTTCCATTTCATTAGTATCACTTAATTAATAATACGCGTGTGTCTAACAATTAATTGAGCATTACGACAACGAAATCGTGTAATGCCTTGAAACTTTTTGCACCAATTTTTGTTCAATCGTCGATTTTACTCCCACGGTTATTGATACCTTGTCTATGCTTTCTAAATGAAATTTAAAGTTGATCATTGTTTTACTTTTATATATTTGCCTTTATTTGACATATTTATTCTAACTTTTGGTTTCTTTTTGTGCAGGTTATTCCTTGGTTGTAAAGATAGTATAGAATGCATAGACCCCACGATCATTAATGAACAATCTGATGTATTTTCACGGAAAATTGGTAACCTTTTATTCATTCTAGGTAACATTTGTTATATAATTTATGTATACGACGTGATATATCACTAATGTGCATCACTTTAATAACGAACATTCAGATGCAAATATTGAGAAATACTTTATAATTTCCAACTAATATCTTTAATGCATACTCAAGTTTAATATCATAGAAAAATAGCAGTATTTTCTAAATGAACGTAGTCTTTGCCCTTCTCCTTCTAATCAGCTTTATTTTCAGAAAATTTTTGTGACCGCGCGCAATGTGCAATAGAGCCAGTGTTTGTTGCGTAATATTTTAATACTTGAGACTGAGCGAAATGGCTCTTATTAAATAAAATTATTAATTCATTTAAATATGAAGATAGAGTTACGATCGCCGATTGTTACGCACGTTAATAATCTTTTCTTTTTCTTTTTTTATATTTTTTCTTATTCAATATTTGTTTTCGATATATTAGAGTTAGTCTTCAAGAGGGTAAGGCCCCTTCAGGAGATCAAGATCGTAAGTAATTTTATATATTGTACTTCAATTTACTCAATTTTTCAAATTTGATGACAAAGTATAATGTTTGATGTTTCGTTACAGACGTTTCACAGCATCAATTTTTTGGTATATTTTAGGGAAAATCCAACGGTTACTCCAAAGCCAATAATGTAAGAATCTCTCATTATCTCCAACTTCAGATTTTGCTTTGTTTTTAAACATAAATTCTAATGTTTAGTGTTTTGTTACAGATTTTCTGCAATCTCCATTTCGCCTGATCTTTTAAGGCTCTCATGATGTTTCAAAAGCTAAAAATGTAAGTATTTTAGCATGTTGTATTTGAATTCTATTCTCTATAGTACTCCTTCTATTGAAATCGAATGTAAAGTTATAATTATAAAATAAAAACATTTCAAATTATTAGTCCGAATTTTATCATTATTAAAATTTAAATTTTCACAAATAACACTGTATCTTTAGAAACAAAATATTTTATGTTTTTTCAGGAAATTTTTCATAGCGTTCACTTCCACTATGGGATTCTCAGTGGTACTTGAAGGTCTTCACGATAATTTTCTTCACATCTGTCGCGTGAGTCGCATGCATTTATGTTCCTCCGGTCACTCAATCATGTCGTAGGACGAAAGGTCCGAATCGGCACGGGTGACTGGTTGTATACGTAGAATTTTTGATGAGCATAGTGACCGCGGGTATTTTTGATACCCGTGAGTAGTAACATTTATTCAAGTTTTTTGTGTATTAGATTAGGACTGGGCTTCTTGCACATCGCGATTTTAACAATTAGTTTGAATACATACAGTTATAATAATTACTTGTAAAGTCAAAATATCTTTAATATAAATGTTTGCAAAAGTAAAATATCCATGTGAATAATTTCGTTTGAGCATATCGTAGTTGAGAAGACGGATATCCTCCGACTTCGTTGCTATGAAAGAGGCAGTTATTACTTGTTGATATACTGATATATTTTGTTATAATAATTAATAATTGTTATAATAAGTAATAATTTCGAATTTTATCTTCCCTTTAATAATAGTATTAAATGATTTAATTAATTGAATTTTATAATTATGAACTTCAATACAATTTGATTATATATAATAGATTAGAATTCTTTCCGTAGAAAAATATATGAAATTTTATGTGCAAGAAAATGCTTCGCGACAGACAGATTTTTGAATCAAAGCAACAAGTTTGGTCACTGCTTTCGCATTTTTGAAAATATGCTTTGATGAAGAAATCGCCTGAGGATATTTCTATTAATATTTAATTTATCACAATATACCCAATTATGTTATTAATTATATTATCAATTATAATAATGATTCCAAGACAACTTGCACATGTAGTTTCTATAGAGAAATTATATGTATCTTTCCTCAGTTATTAATATCTCACATATAGCTGTAAATAGAAACGTGTTTTAATCACGTTTTACGCAATGGTTGTTAGCCATCGTCAGTTGATTTCAGGAAAATGGTACGTAAATTAGAGTGTGAATGTTGTGTGTTAAGCTCGGGTGTCGGAGGCATCCCAAACACAGTTTGATAATAATTTTCATTGAATTTAGAGTTAGTGTTGCGACATTATTTCATCGCGATTTCCAATTACTTTTATTCTTATAGTGTTGCGACATTGTTCCATCGCTATTTTCGATTAGTTCTCCTCTAATTGTTAGTGTTGCGATAATGAATGATCGCGTTTCTTTTCTGAAGTAGCGTTGCGTTTACGAGGTGCCCAAATTCTTTTACTGGATTCGTGGAAGACTATTCCTGCTCCTGGATCACCTGGTACAGCTACAAGAGTTGTACAGAGGTGGTCATTCATCAGCAACTTCTAGCATGGTTGCACTGGACGCGTCGCAATTAGTATTGCGTATTTCTAAATGAGTGCATAGATTAAGCAATTAGCGTTGCGTACTTACTTTCGGGAGTTTTAAATATGAATTTTAAATAAGCACTCTTCGCGTTTGATTTTGAAAATTTCCCGTTTCATAATTAATGCTAGTGAATTAGTGTTGCGAAACAAGATATGGTTTGTCGCTTGGATTTATGTCAAGTGTAGATTTGACAATAGCCCTTCTGGTTGTTGTATTGAGTAGGAAATATTCTTCTAGTAGCCCCTTCAGATACATTAAAACTTGCAGAGAGTATTAGTTACAAAAAGTATACAGTGATATGTAGGAGAAAAAGATGGAATACGAAGAAAATGACTAAGTGAAAAAAATTGAGTTACAACAAAATGATGTCAACTGTAATAGTTATATTTTACAGATTTTTACCAATATTTTTCAGTTTCTTAGATTTGTCTCAGGTGCAAATTACAGAATCAATCGAGGAAGACTTCGCGGTGGTTTGACAATACTGTAATGGATTTCAAAAATCATATTTCTAGCGCATTTACTACTTGACCAACTTCGATCGTTTTACTTGATGTATATGAATATACTTCGTCTACGATGTAAGTAAATGCTTCCCAACTTACCATTGCTTGAACGTAAAGTGCGCTACAAAATCAGTGATTTTTACTATGTTGGTATTTCAGGTCACGGACTACGAAATCTCGTAAAATGCTTGATTTATTCATATACCTCGTCTGTGCTCAAAACAAAAAAGAAAGTTTCATACGTCGTCTGTGATTTATTAAGGCGAAAGCAATAATTCTGAACTTACTTAATTTTTGGCATAGATTAGTATCAGTAGTTTGTCGACAGATGGAACAACCATGTTCGAGATAGAACATTTATATACAATCATATATTACGTAGAAAGTCGAAATGATATTATACAGAAAAGGTTTGACTTAATTCCTAAGACGTTCAAAAGATCTGATTATATAAATATCGATAAATTTGTTTTAATTTCAAAGACGCAGAAGTTAGTTCCACCTTCTCTCCGCTGGATGGCTACACTATTTCTATATTCAAAAGAAAACTGATGAAGATAAATCGATGAATTTTTATATTTTACATTTATACTTTCTGAATGAGATTCTTAGTTTTTCTTTCTAGATTTCATGCAACCTGCGCAGTACATGAAGATTTACAAATTTTTTTCCAATGGATCGAGACACTAGCTCTAATAATATTTAATTTCTTGCAAATTATGTTGAAAGCTTGGATCAAAACTCTTTGTGATTATAGTAGGAAGAGACTAGTTTTGAAAAGTACGTATATTGAATGCAAAATAGTTATTTAGAAATACTTAACTTATTAAAAGATTGATGGTTAATTGTCGATGAATGTATTGTTAACAATTGGTTATTTGAGAGGAGGTTCCTTTCAAAAATTATGCACGAATCAGTGTAAATTATTAATTAATAAAAGCCAATTCATCTTTATTTAATGCTCAATTGGATATGTATAGACAATGATAATTAGATTAGAATTAGAATATTATTTTCATAATAATGATGAAAGTTATGTCTTTTTTAGGAAGCAACAAATCGATCTAAATAACTCAATTTATTTCGATCACTTCAAACTGTAGATCTGCGATTAAAATAATAAAAGGGGATGATTTCTACACGCCATTTTGCAAGTTGTTTCGGCGTTTACGAAATTTCTGTTTTATTAATAGCGAAATACTGACGCAAGAAGATATAAATATATCGATTCAAGAAATAAATATCTGTCATTCATCGAAGATCAATTGTGACATAAATAATTCGCACGTCATAGTTACGACGACGAAGATCGGAGTTTCGTCAAATCGAAACATAATAGGTACATATAATTTTGCAGTTGGAGAATTTATCTCTTCCATTTAAATTTCGTTCCATTAAGCATTATTAGTCGGTATATATGTTATTCAGAGGCAGCGTTTACAGCATCCTCGTCTGCATAAGTGCTGGGGCAGGTTACGTGCGCCGGTGTAACGAACGGTTAAACGTCCTCTTGATTTCCGTGTCGTCGGATGAAATATGCGGTCGACGCGTTGCGGCAATTTGTACGTAATTCGTAGGTTTAATGTACGATACTGTTAGAGTGAGTTTAGTTCTTTCTCTTGACGCCGCAGTAGCGCAGAGCGTACGTACGATGTCAACAGTTTCTCAAATCAAAGGGGAATATTTCCCATTAATCTCCGCGAGAGGGATGATCGTTTCGAGTGGGAATTTTCGAACGATTTATCTGCCGGAAGGGAAGAAAAATGGTAAGGACGTAGTTGGCCAGTGTCGACGCGTTAAAATTTTCAGAATTTCATGATCGTTTCACGATAGCGGTTCTGCTCTTTCTTCCGCTCGATGTTATTTCTCTTCGCGCGTACAAGTGTTTCTTTCGCGAGTTTCTTTTCGTGTGCCACGTATTCGTCGAATGGAAATGACCCGCGGTGTAAGGTTACCACGCGGTGAAAAAGAAAAAAGAAAAAAAAAAATTAGCGGTGATTCAACTGCTGTTGCCGGTCCAGATTTTAATCTTCACCCGGCGAACGAGAAAAAGCAAGAATGTCGTAATCTTGATTCAAACATCTGCGAGAAGAGGTTACCGTGAGAGGGGTTTAGGAATTTTTTTAATGCCGAGAGGAACTTGCTACGATCTTCGTTGGTTTCTTTCGCACGAAAAAAGAAACCAACGAACTTTTTTGGTTGCCTTCCCGTGATTTTTATGGAAATAATTTTCAGCTTGCTCGTTCGACGTTGTATCTTTTTTTTTTAGAAACTTTTCGCAGTCGTTGATTAATAACGCGATTCTCTCCGCAGATCGTGCTGTTTTGTAAACGGATTATTTATTACGGTGAAAGGGAGTTACTCGATGCTACTCGAACGAACTTCCGGCCCGTTGAATTCGCGATTGTTACGCTACATTTGTGCGAAACTCTTAATTAAATGTTGCGCCGATTATTTTCAAGAAATTAACTTGAACGGCCGCCGGAATTAATCAAACTGAAAATTAACTTGATTTATTGGAGGTCGAGGGGGGAGGATTATTAATTAGCATCGCCACGTGCAATTAAACTTCCATTAATAAGGCACCGTAGGGATTGGCTTATTTGAAACCTCGTATCCGTTGAGACGGATGAAAACAGAAACTAGCGTTACTCGTGCAATATATATATATCCTCTGGAAACTTACAGTATACTTTTCGTGTTTTCTCTTTTCTTATTTCTCTTTTCTGAATTTGAAGATACAAAAATAGTACATGCAAAGATATGTGAAGTATCCAACACTGTAATATCCAAAGTTACGATATTTAGTAGATAAAAGTGTAAAAATATAAACTAGAACACTGCAAGGAAGACAGTACGACTGAACGTTTAGTTCGCTTTGGCTGCTATATTAGAATTAATTTCACGTTACTTTCGATAATGTTATTTTGTCGGCGGAAAAGTGGCTAGCGGCGGAAGCTGAGGAGAAATATCGTAGCAGCTTTTATCGGGGGCCATTGTTGCCTAAATATAGAGGGGTTATTTTGAAACCGCGTGGCCGAGCGGGCTGTACGCTTATTTCGCTCATTACCGGGGCCGGGCTTTAGCTGTCTTTCATGCGGTTCGAATGATAATTCAATTATGCCCGCCGTTTACACACGCCGGCCAGAATGGCTTGCGAGAGCATGAATATCGTATGCTCGGCTCTGGTAACACCGGCCAGAACCCACCACACGTGCTATACTTACCCTAATGGATAACGAATGCGTGTCTTGTAAAAGTTCGCCCCGAGGAGCGTTTAAGCTGATTCAACGACCAGATTTATGTAACGGGTGTCTCTGAATCTTCTACCGCGTCAACTTCCTAAACACACATTTTTATTGAATTTTTTCTTTTTTTTTTACTGTGACAGATAACTTATAACAGCAGACTACTTGTTCGATATTCCGAAACAGAGCGAATTTCAAGGAATTTTGAGGCGAACGGTGAACAATTTTGGATAGAAGAAATGGACACAAAGGATAAAAGAATATGTTGTTTGAAATTTTTTTACCGAGGGATGCGAAAGCCGGTCGAAAATCGTTAAGTTTCGAGACAATGTAGGGTCGATACGCTGCATGAAGAAATTGCGCGTTGTCAGCTGGTGAAACTCGACGGTAAATTAGAAAGTGGCGAGGCGCAATCGTGTCCCCTAAGGCTGGGCGTCGGGAAGGCGGTCCCAAACACAAAGTTAAACGGTCTCCCGGCACCTTGTTGGCCATCCTCTTTTATTCATACACGCGACACGCTTTAAGTCCCTCTTCCAGTATAATTATTCTTAGCGAACCAACGGACAATTATTTTTTTCTCTTTCGGTTAATTAGCGCTCTCCGCTATTTACACGATCGTGTATCGTTTCCAATTGCGTGTCACTGCCACTGAAAAAAACCATCTTTCTCTTTTTTTTCTCGTTTCAAATACAGCGAGATTTCTGTATCTTGCTGAGGATCAATTCCAAGTAGAAATCGCAGTTTTGAATGTGTACTAAAATAAAATCTGTGTTTTTAATACACATTTTTAATATTATGTATATTATATCTTTTTATATATATTATATA
>KQ435726.1:1967568-1983386 GCA_001276565.1 Melipona quadrifasciata | reverse complement strand
GTGTACCATGTGCGGCTGCACGTATACACGTTGCTCGAGACAGAGAAGCAAAGGGAGAGTGGTCGTGGTTGACGAACACATCTGTAAATTAAGTGAGCGTACACTGTTTGTCAACTGTTTCTTCTCGGGACGTCGAAAAGTGGGAAATCTTGGAATATCTCGTTCGTTATACGTAATTTCTGCCGCCTGCTCTTCGCCTTTCGTTCTACGGATATCCCGGATGCTTTCGTACTTAACAATTATACGAGAATGCGACTGGCGACTGCACCTAGTACCGTTTCATCGTAAGTTCTCAAATATTTACCGTCCCCTCGTCTTTTTCTCTCCTCATTTTCCAAGTATCCAACATCTTTATTCCTTTTTCCTTTTTCCAAACTAGACCTTCATCTTCTTTTTTTCTTTTTATTCTTCTTGCTGTGTTCTTTTTTTGAGCATGTTTCAACTATCGATTTCATCGTTGATTCACACCAAAAATCTTCGATTCGATTAAACGTGTTCGTCGTTGTCACACGCGATGTCAACTAGTTACGACAAGAAAAGAAGAAGGAAGAAGGAAGCCAGGATTTTCAGACGGGCACCGGTTTTGGTACGCAGGGCCATTTGACGGACCATGCCTCGTCCGCCCTTTCCACCGAGAAGGACGCTCTCCCGAGGATCTTACTTCTTTCTCTCTCTTCTCGCTCCTCTCTCCCTCTCTTTCTTCTTCTTCCTTTCCCTCCTACTCCCTGTCTGCTTCTCTTTCGGCCGCTCTGCTCTCCGTCCTTTACCATTTCGAGGTCGCTGTCTTCGTTTCACCCGGCCGTGCGATTCACACACGCCACTTCTTCTTCAGTGGCCGCTGGTACCACTCTCGGCTAGATCGCGCCAAGCACACCTCCTCTTGTGTTTCCTTCTTCTTCTTCTTAACCACCACCACACCACCGTCACCACCACCACCACCACCACCACCACCACCACCACCACCACTACCATCACCACCATCCAGCGAGATCGCTGCGGCCAGCATCGCTTCACCACCACTCGCTGGTGAACACCACGTCCACTCCACCTCCTTTGCTATTCTTCTAACTCGATGAAGTAACTCGCGCCGGTACGTGCACGCGTTCCTTCCGGAACTTAGGCGGGATTCGTTCGGTCCGAGCATTCCCAAACGGAAAGTCGAAAAGTTTCAGTGACCCGCACTGCGATGTTTCACCTCGTGAAACTTCGCAGAAGGGTGTGAAAAGCGTGCGCGGGTTCGAGAGTTCGTTCGATCGGTGATCGTCGATGATCGTTCGATGTTGGACGTATCTTTTCCATTGATACGGAAGGCTTGTGTTTCAGGGATCGATGGTGTCTCCGACGTGGTGAGATCGTCGAACAGTGCCAGTGAAATGAGAAGAACGTGGAGGAGCTCATCGTGGAAGTGAGAAACGTGGAGTGAAGTGGAGGTGTGATTCGAGGCGACAGAGCGGTCATGTCGTCTCGTTTGCACGTGGTTACATTGACGTCGCGACGAGCACCCGACGACGGCTACAGGAACGCCGAGGGACCAGGAACTCGCCGAGGCACGTGGATCTGGTACAATTAATTAAACACGCGTGTCCCCTTATATTCGGTTCCGAAAACCTCAGAGCTAATCTTTAATTTGACAAATTAATTCAACTCGTAGATCGCTCGAAGACGGAAGACACCTGTTCGAGATTATAATCGGCCTCTCGACCGTCATACCGTTCCGAAGATCTCGAAGATTAGCTAGTAGCGCCGGTTCTCCGAAGAGGATTAACACGTGGTCACGTCGTGGGAGGTTGCTTCCTGCTCGTTCCTGCGGGCTCCTTTTTTTCGCAGGAAGGTCGCGCCGCATTTGTCACCGTGCAATCGGCGCTTTAGAGGAACATGTGTTAAATTAATGCAACTTCTTTCGCGGCTGGCACTATCTTCGATTTGTCACGGGTGCTTTTCTCGCTCGCTGACGCCGTGAACCGTGATGGATTAACGGTGCAGAACTACGGAAAAAGGGGAATGTCTGAGGGAACGTCTCGAGGAAGGAGGCTCGCGCGCGATCTTTCACGCTTTGTTTTCGCAAACAATGGCCAGCGACGATTAACCCCGCTTCCTTGCTCGACATAATTGTCCGTGTTAAACGCTCGCTAATACCGAGGTCAGCGTCCAAGTGTGTGCCGCGAGTGTTCAGTTTACGCGTCGAGGTATTCCAAGTTGGGGGTTCGGCGATGTTGGTGACCTCAATGCCGGCAATCGAGGCGATCCCTGGGACACGGTTGTGTCAGTGTTTGACGAAGATCGAGCTGGACGAGGCGTTGGATTGATCGTTGGATCGGGGTGAGTTTGATATTCTTACAAAACTGTCGTGTCTCTTGAATTTCTTGTGTTGCTAGTTTCACTCCTTTCGAAGAAGAAAATTTATATTTTTTAAAACATGTAAAATATTTTGTTGAAAAATTCGCCAAACGAGTATTACCTTTCTTTCACGTATAATCTTCAGTTTTAGACAATCAACGCTTTACTATAAAGTTGAATGGAAACGAGGCTGTGAGATAGAAGTAGAAGTCGTTCTCGACCAAGAGAGGAGGACGACTGGCTCGGTGTACACTTTCGATTTGCATGGGACAACTGTTCGATTTGATCGGTCCTTTAATTCGAAAATTATGCGTTTAATTGTCGTATAGGCTGCGGGGCCCAAGTAAATATTCATTAAGTGGCCACGTATCGTCCTCTTTCAAACGATCTTCCATTTGCATATCACAGTCGACGTCATATCATTGTTGACACTGAACCTCGAGAGACTCCTCGACAAGGATCAGTTGGCGAATTTGTTCTCTTTTCTGTCGCTCCTCTTATGTTTCTCTCGATCGAACCACGCGTGTAGGAGTATCTTTTGACATATCTTCAGCACAAACATATCGCGACTCGAGTGTGCGTCTTAAGATCGCTCTTTCGAACGTGATCCGTCTTAAAACGTTCTTACCTGTAGAGTAAGAGAGTAATTCTAAAGAGACATGGATTCTAGAATGGCGAGTTTACCAACCAACATTTTGAGAAATTTGTTTGATAGTTAATGTTTTTCATAAATATTATTTTTCATTCGAAACTGTGGAACGTGCCAGAGTTTCAAAAGAATTACAATATTACGTAGTGTTCTAAAGTATCGAAAAAGTAATTAATAATACTTGGAATTAAACTTATCGTTGCAACATATTATTTCTCCAAAGTCTTTAAAAAGTCTTAAAAAAGTTTATTTCATCCAAGAAGGTTGGTCAAAATTTCTGAGCAGAAGCGTACATACATACGCTAACGCGAATAACGTTTTAGACTTGCTTTTAACTTTATAATATGAAAGTTTTAGAACATAAATCTACGAGTACGAGTTTCGAGATACTTTTTAACGAGAAGACGGATAATTTGTAGAAAATTATCGCGGACGTTCGCAGCCGAACCGTGTAGATTAGCAGGCGCAATTGGATTCTAGCGTACGCGCAATTTGCCAGCGTAGAAACGACCGTTTCACGCGGCGAGACGATCGAATTTAATAACACGAGGCTGAAAATCGCATTGCTATGCAGCCGATGGCTTCTTGTTCTCTGTGTGGAACGCTCCGTGTCGATCGAACCTTCATCGAAATTTCTCCTCGAAACCCCTCGATTCCGGCTCACCTGACTTCCTAAACGAATTAATCTTCACCTTTCTCTCTCTCTCTCTCTCGCCTGCTCGACTAGTTTAGCATTTTCAATCGTCTCCTCTCCATGGTAACAGCGCGGTATACGCTTTTCGACGGATGCCCCGGCGCTTTCGAAAATTCGCCGTATCAACTTCCGGCGTGATCGAATTACTTCCGGCCGTACATACCACTTCATTCAAGGAATTACCGTTAATTTCGAATTTGTAAAACAATCCCAAGCCGTTATTGCCACGGTTTGTTGACACGCTTCAACATATTTGCCGGCCGAAATAACGACAAACTCGGGAAACCCGGGCGGAGTGCGGTCTAATTAATAGACGAACGATAACGGAAATTACGCTTGTCAATAATCGTTGCCGACATGACCCGGCACGTCGAAAAGCCAGAATAATTATTCCGGTTTACTCCGACGCACCGGCAGCTCTCTCGACGCTGCGGCTCTCTCGTTCATCGAACTCCTGAACAAAGATTCGCGGTTCGAGCAGGCGAACGTTTAGGTGCATACAACCGTGTGCACCTTTTCTCCATCGTCGAGGACTTTTCGCGATCGAGCTTCTAACTCTTTTCTCTTCGTTGTGGTCCCTTTTTCCCCATTTTCTCTCTCTCTCTCTCTCCCTCTCTCGGCCGATTAAGCGATCAATCAAAGAACAACGAATCGCCGATCAATTAGCCGATGTCGAGCACCTTCTTCGGGGTGGCTCGAGTATCGCGGAGCAGGGCTCCATTAATTATCGCTGGATTTTCTTCTTTCGCGCGCTACTTAGACGAGCAAGTCGGGGACAGTCGGTGTGGATCGACAGTTTTCCTTTTTCTTTTTCCTTTTTTCTTTTTTTTTTCGAGAAACGACGGGGAATATTCGAGACCGCGCCTTCTCGATTTCCAGTTCATTTGAATCTCCTTCCGTCTCGTTGCGTTTTTCCATCCCCGATGTCTCTCATCTCCCGTCCCTCCCTCTCCAGTTTTGCTTCGTCGTCCTTCTTTCTTTCTTTCTTTCTTTCTTTCGTTTTGCTTTTCATTCCCTCCTCGTTTCATTTCGCTTCCGATGAGTTGGAATTTCGTCGCGATCGACGACGTAATGACGCTGCGTAGGAAATTAAGGGACACGGTGGAGGCAAGGGGGGGGGGAGATACAAGTAGAGATCGGGACCAGCAGCTCGTGGCAGTGACCTCTCGTGAATTTCATCAAGAATATTTGATTTCTTAGCTCTAGCTAGCCGAGAAAGATGAATTGTCACTTTTAAATTGATGAATGTAGTTACTTGGTCTAACACTGTGTATATTGGACATCACAAGGATACGAAACTCGTGTCAGGTGAAATGAATGATACAACGAAGAACACATTTGTAGGTACATTTACAGGGAATCGAAATCCTTAAAAACACGCCGCTGTAAATCTGGAAAAATTATTACGTAGGTTGAGCTAAAAATCGCTTCCTACTAAAATCATTTTTGAACTTAAACGTAATTTAAAATTGACAAAATTAGTTTTTTCTTATATTTTGATGTTTTATTATATTAAAAAAAAAAAAAAAAAGAAAAAATAGGGGAAGAAATCAGTGACTAGTCTATCTTGTAACTCGATATTTACGCAAGTGTCTGGTTAAGAAACAATCCGACCAGTAGGATGTGAAAGACTTTGTCAGACATAATTCTTCCAGTCTCCGAAGTTTCTATACACGAACACGCAGTCGTCGAAATCCGCTCTCGCGGCAATCACAGTTATGATCACAGTTTTTAATTGGTCAGAGGCGAGACGAGGATTCGTTAAAAGCCACCGTGCTTCGAGTACGTTCTCCCGATTGAGACGCGGCCTTGTCGCTTCGCCATACCGTTTCAAGAGTATGCTTCTCTACGTATTTCCCCGTTCTGTTGATGAAAGAGCAACGTGACTCGCAGGATACTCGGCTGGCCGAGTAAGCGGTGGCAACAATTCTATCCCAGGCCGGGTAATTCAACGGCATTTCAAGTTCGAAGAACGTTTCGGTATCGTGGGATCCCTCGAGTGGCTCCGGTTGTGTAAGTTTAATCGGAGATCTTCGTCCTCCGTCTCTGTCTGTGATTAATTCGGGAATGAACAGGGATAACATTTGGCAAAAACAGCGTAGCATTCAGTAACTTCTTCTCTCGTTATCGACGTCTCGGTAAGAAAGAAAGGAAGAAGCAGAATTTTCCGCAGGATGAATTTGCTTTTAGGAGTTCCAAGAACGGATCAGCGAAGTCACGGTGAAGCGGATGCGATCCTCGTTAGCACGATCGAACACATCCTAGGATTTTCTGCTTCTTGTGCGAGTTTTGCACCTCTGCTGACCCTTTGGGTGCTTAAAATTGCCAATAGTTCCGAAAAGAATTCATTCATTTGTTCGTTCATTTATCACAAATGAAGAATTTATCATACTTTTCGATAATACGACAACAGGTCGTCTTCTTTGAATCCGCAACGAGCAAATCAATTGCTTTGTTATTAATTGTATGATTACGCGTACAATGCTTCAGCGGCACGAGAGATAAATCATTATACGTATCACGTTGGATAGTTCCGAGAACGAGTCTCCTGGGCGAGAAACCGCGTGGCGAATCGGTATCGACGATTACGATCTGAGAGCGTGGCGTGCTCGAAGGCGCGCCTCCTGCTAGAATTTTCTGCTCGTTCACGTGTTCCGTACGGCGCGTTATTGATTAACGAGCCGCGTGCATCAATGAAGGGACGATTCATCCGCGGAGTCACCTGGACGCGTCCGCAATTTATCTCTATCTTCGCGTGTGATCGCGAAGGTCTGCCTGCTCCATCAAGGCTGAGCGTCTCGAAGTAGTACGAAACTAGATACCCGCCAGCGTTACGGGGCCAGCGTATCGACGTGCCACAGTTCCTCCTCCGAGGAGAAAGGAGCAGGCAGCGTTTAAGAGAGATAAGACCTCGTGACCGTGAAACCTTCTCCGTTGCTGGCGAACGGTCACGAGCGGCGCGACGTCGCGAGGAGGGAAGCGTATCGAGCCGCAAGGTGGAAAGGGGCGTGCAAACGAAGCGAGTCGTATCCGTGACTGCCACCTTATCTTTAATAGAATCGCGTAATTCGTCGATTGCCGCAAAAACGAATCGATACTCACTCGGGGAGGTAACACGGAGGGGGAGAGCGGGGAGGGTGGGTGGAGTGAGGGGGTTATAGCGGCAAAAACTTGCGCAATCGCCGCAAGATCTTCCCCTTCGCCACGCGAAAGATTAAAATTCTGTTAGCATCGATCGAGTTGTTTCAACGATATTTGTACAGTTTAAGTTTCACGACCGAGCGAACCGAGGATAGTTACAAGTTGCACGAAGTTACATTTTACACGGGCGGTTCTTCTCTCTCCGTTTCGTTTCGCTGTAAAATTCGTCGACGTGGCGGACGCGGTGATAGAAACGTCGTCCCGAGGAATCTGTCTGCTTTCTTTTCAAAGCGACCGCGAGCGCGAAGCGTGAAGCGTGAAACAATGTCGAGGGAAATATCGGACGTCCGTGCGTCCGTTCGTTAGAGAACGGGTTCGGTCACTTTGATGAATTTTATCGCGTCCAAGCGGGGAATGGCGCGCGCTGTCGGTTGCCTCGACGTGTCAGCTTCAGGCTCTGGAGTAGTTCGTATTCGTCTGGAAGAACCGTGAAACGGTTCCTCTCGCCACCGCGATATTTCCACGGTCGCGCGAGCGACGAGTACGTGGCAAAAACCCGGGATCGTTGACACGTCCCTAATCCTTTCAAGGAAACAAAGTCTCTTTCTCTCGCGCGGAGAGACGCGCGCCATGTGGCAAAAAGCCACGTCCAGCGTGGTCCATTCTGGTGTCACACCAGTTTCCTCGTAATAAACGTCCCGCGCGATTCGCGTTCCTTCCGGACGATTTGCATTGGCCGGGTCGCGGTCGTTAACGAGACGCCTCTGTCACTTCTACGTTTTCACGTTTGATCTTAAGAACGAGCGTGTCCTTTTCAGCGACAACAACGACGACCAACGATTCCACGGACAGAGCGTCGCGTCTTTCTTTCTCTTTTTTTTTTTTCTTTTTCTCTGGAAAGGGAAACAACTTAGAGTTCTACTTAACGCAAAGTGGTTTAACGCGAGCAAGAATTGGGGCGAGTAACGGCGAGTCAATAGGATCGGTCACTCGGGGCGCAGCCGCGTTAATTGAGTCGAGTGACTCTTGGTTCTGCGAAAACGAGTCGACGACGGTGGAACGCGTCGCATGCCTCTGTACGCCTATCGTTCATAAACATCGGAATTCCCTGGTCGACTTACGGTAGCAGCGCCAGCTTTCTAGTAATCTTGGCGGGAGTTAAATTCATTGGAAATTCGATTGAGAACTGTCCACTGGAAAATATCGCGGTAAGACACTTCGTGGCTAAACTTGTCATTGCATCTCGCGTTAACCTCCGAGATCTTTTTGCGAATTTGGGTTTCAAGTCGTAGGGAAAAGATTTCAGTTAAAATCCGGTCAAGTTCGATCTATCGGTAATCTCTACGATTAAATTGAATCTCGTAGAAGAGCACCGAGCGTCTTGCTAATGTAGCTTTCACGGCGACGAGAATCCATCGTGGAAATGATCGTCGAATAATGTCACATTATCCTCTCGTGGGAGGAACGTTTTCCAACAGATTTCTTTTTTCTTCTTTTCTTCGTTCCATCTTTCGAGAGAGCCGATCGAGGTAATTAGATGAAGTTTCCTCGAGTCCCGAGTGAAGTATCGTTTCCCTCGAAACAGCTCGAGCCTGGAACGGACCAGCGGCGCTGAAAGACGCTTAACTTCTTACCAATTAAACCGATACGTTTTCACGGCGCGGCAGGAATCCCGGTTCCACGTGTACCAGCTAATTAGAATCCCCTTCCGACTGATCTTTAATTCATGACTTATATTCAACCGCGTCACCGAGTGCGCCAAGGATATCGGTGTCCTAGGAGCGTGTAACGCCGTGTCCTTCGGTCCCCGAAATTACGCCGCATTACATCTGTCCCCTTTACCGACACTTTTCGTCGCTCATTTACGTCGGCTCCACGCGGCGTCGTCATTCGAATTTCTAATCCGTCACAATTAATCAGCGCAGCGCGCGATACTCGTTGGAGGAGAACCGACGGAGGATCTCCCACTCGCTCGATCAACGATTCATTCGATTTCATCTCTGGACCAGTCTTTAACCGTGCATCGATCGCTGTTGCTACATTCTTCGTGATGTCCTCTTTGTCTCTGAGCTTCGCCTCCGCGTCGAGCTTCCTCGCGCGAATATTTATGCAAATTTGTACTTTTAGAAACGCAGTTGGAAAAAAAAGTGGATATTCTATACGTTTCATACTCTTTAGCTTTGATATCTATGCGTACGTATATAGAATTTTTAAATTTCATGCATATTTCATAGAACCATTGTTAACACATTAACTCGTTTTATTATTTGACACTTTAACCCCTTGAGAGCTCGCTCACATTTTTCATTTCGTTATTCGACGAACGTCTAACGAGATTTACACGAGGGAAAGAAATTTACCGCCTTTCCGCTTTATTTTTTGCATTTTTTTTGCATGCATGAGAAATTTATTTCCTGCGCTGCGCAAACTATCGCGCGGATTAATATTTATAAAGTGCTATTTAATTTTCTTACGTATCGAAGCTCTTGAAAATTTTCATTATACCGTGTAGTCACTTCGAATTTTCGCTTTTCCCTCTGAATCTTGGCTCGATTGGATGTCGTTTGACGATAATTAGCGACGACTTGAACCCGTTGCGCCGAGGCGATTGTCGCGCAATGAGAAACCGGCCTTTAAGAGGATCGAACCCGACGCCCGAGAGGCGAAACTTAAGATATTTCCTCTCGAGGAAGCGAGGTTAGGTTTTTGCCAACGTTACCCGGCTCTCGTGGGACTGCGCGAATCGTATGGTTTTCACGCGCGACGCGTTCAAACTTGTTACCGTTTCCCGCTTCGATCCTGCGTCGTAACTGGCGGGGAATGTTAATTGTTCCCTTGGACTTGGCGACGTGCCGTGGAAACGATCGGCCTTATGCTCGCGTAGAAATAACGGAGTTCAAGTTGCACGTCATAAGTTCGCACGATTTTTCTTCCATGAGAAACAGCCAGGCCAGAAAGATTCAAAGCCTCTCGTTCAGTCAACACTCAGAACTACCAAAATGGTCAAAACGATCAATTTGTGATTTTCCTTAAAAATTTTGTAGATATAGAAACAGCGTATACTCGAAGATTTAAATAATTTTTCGCAAAGTATACAAAATGAAAAATGTTATGCTTTAGTCGCTGGCAGTTCTAGTGTCAAGATCTTTGGATATTTTGCTTTTTTCTGACGAGAAATTTCTGGATAGGAGAATTTACTAATTACTGAGGTATCGTTCCATTTGTACATCACCGAATTGTCACGGAAATGACTGGTTTTTAATTTTTAAAAATTATCCTTTTCTGCGTGTTTTCTTCAAAAATGGAAAGCGCGACGATCAAGGGATGAATACAGAGAAGCATCACAATTTTAGTGGACTTTAAACTTCTTCAACGATAAGGCAGAACTCTGCACGCGATAAATGTTTAACAATAAATGTTAAATTTTCAGTTGAAAATACTTTATATTTTTCATTTTACATTCTACGATGCATTGGAAAAATTGTCAATTTTCATCAAACAGGGTGCAAAACAGAAATTATTATAAACTTGAAACGACAGCCAGAAAACAACCTCGCCTTTATTATATACGTCGTTGCACAACTACAAAAGTGAAACATCTTGCGCGTAACCCTAATTTGAATAGCCAGGGGACTGCAAGTAGAATACGAAGCTCCATCGCGATTCTCTCGGTTATAGTTCTTCCCGTTCAGCAAATCGTCGGTGGATCATGCCGCGTGGAGTAACAGTGTCGGTTCCCCCGTCATGAATCATCGTGATTTGAAATTCATGATGTTCCCTGTTAATCACCGCCGTCGTATCCTCCAGTTATCTCGTCCCTTTGCCTCCGCGTGGCAGTATCGATTCGAGCCGTCGTCGTTCGTTTGCGCGGACGTTTCGTCAAAGAGCGAAATTCGCGGTAATTCGCGGCGAGGGAATTTCGTTTTCCAACAACGAAAGTTGACCGACAGAGAAAGTTGAAGCGCGCGAGCGTGGAAACCCGTGGTGGATCGCGGGGAATTCGTAATGAAACCGCGGCACGTCTTAATAACCGCACTTAGCGCTTTATCTTTACGACCGGGGACGGGACGCGGACTGCGTTTATAGAAAAAAACCATAAGAGCCTTTTTTCGGTTCGTTGCGAGAGAGCTGCTGCGGGAGGGGGCGTTTCTCGCGCGCGGGACACCCGGTACATGGGCGAAAGAAATTCACTTCCTCGTCTCGAGGAGAGGGGTGCGCGAATTCGCTGGCGGATTTTACGCTGATACCCTCGCCCGGGGAATATGTAATCGGGGTCACGGGATTAATTCTGACGTGGAACTGTCGCAGCTTGATGGGCATTAAGCGAAGTAGCTCGGAGGATGGTCGCCGCTGATGAAAGGTTTCCGCGAAATTGAGCAATTTGAAAAAGCGAACGCGCGTTTTAGACGTCCTCGGTAATTCGGGGACACGGTCCACGATTTATTATGTTTCGACGAGTATCGTTATTTTCCACTGTTCGAAATCGAAGGGAACAGCTTTATTCTTTTCTTTCCTTTTTTTGGATAATTTTAAATGGAGCAATGAGAATGCGAGGTGAAGAATTATATTTTTTTTCAACGAAATGGGAAAAGCAGTTGCATTCTTCCTCCTGCAAATCTTCCGATTGCTATCTCGAACTGCGTTCCGAGTGTAAAAGTTTCGACTGGAGTTTGACCCGATATCAAAATGAAAGATACAATTCTTAATTTGCGATAAAAGTACATCGTTATGAAGTTGTTACGAAAAATTAGTTTTCCAAAAGCAAAATTCTTTTGGTCGGAACAAAGGACAGAAATGGGAGAACGTAGAAATTGAAAACTGATTTCTACAACAGGGCACAAGCGACGAACTTCCCATTAGAGTTCTCTCGTGTATTTCAATTTGTAACAGATACGATGTAATGGGTGATCTTCCAATAACACAACGGAATTTGAAATCTCTCGATATTGAATTTCACTTTTAAACGTTCTTTATTTTTTGCAACGAAATACCAGAGGTGTTCTACCAGTCATTGGAATTTAACGCGCGATCCGAATCTCCTCGCGGAGAATCCTTCGTTGGAGCAACTTCTAACAATCTCACCCGGTACAGTCGCGATCGTACAACAATATGTATAATAGGATGCGATCACGCGGCTACTATCCAGTCGCCCCGTTGCTTCTCTACTTTGTTACCGGTCGCTTCTTTATTCGGTATAGGCATGCTCTCTCGCGGCAGAGAAACGACGAGAGATCCACGGCAGATTACGCTGTACGTAGAAGAATGCGTGGAACCGCTGGTGGCGGCCGGCGCAGCCCGGCGATCGGGGACACCCGTTACATTCTAAATACTTGTAAGCACGCCCTATTACCTGGCCGAGTTTAAACAGTATTACAATACAATAGCCACGGCCACCCCTTTCTATGTTAACCTTGTCCTTTCGTGCCCCATAGACCGGCACAAGGCGTCCGCGTCGCAACACCATACACAGGGTGTTCTTATCCGTCGTGTGCTTCCCTCCCGTGTCTTCCGATTACGCGTAATCTCTTAATTGCATTATCTATTTACACTATCGCCACGCCGTTTTATCATCATCTTTCAATTACATTTCAAATAAAAAAAAATTAAATAGAAAGCACGCGAAGAATGTTTGATGAATTACCATGGAAATTAACGCGGGTAATCGAGTAAAAGGTCGGGTAGAAAAGAAATGGAGAAGCACGAAACACGCGGAATATGTTAATTTACATTCATGGTGCGCGCGTATCGGTGTCTGGCTCGTTCGAGTGCCGATTCACGACTACCGGAATTCGGTGTTTCTCCCTCCCTTCTCCGTGCCCCTCCTCGAGCGCCGACTTAAATTGCCACCGGACAAACAATCACAACTAGATTGCGGATTTTTATGCAAATTCACGTTTTTTACGGGCGTTGATAAAGACCCGGTACGTCTTATCTTTCGCGTTTCGCCGCGAGATGAACATTCGTACGTGTGTTTTTGCATATTCGCAATTTGCCACGTTCCTCTATTTACGGTTGCTCGTGAAAGCGTTTGAACGCTGAGTGTTATCGCGCGCGTTGCACAAAACATTTTAAACTTTCATTGGCACCGTAGCGGGAGAGTCAAATTATCGCGATTAAACTTGAAACGAAATCTAAAAGTGTATATATACAGTAATAACAAATATATATATATATATATATATATATTTCGCAGAGATGAAAAAACATTAGCGGGATCATCTTTAACGCTTGTTGTACGTCTTTTATTAAACATACGTAACCTCTGTACGATGTATTTATCAGATTCGTTTCGAACTTTACCAACGCAATCGTTCTCGTGAAATTTCAAAACGTTTCGCACAGCATCGACGTTCCGCTCGCTGTGGCAAGTGTTCGAATGCTTTCGCGAGCCGCTCTAAATATGTATTTCCTTTTCTCGTTCTCCCCGAGGTAAGTCAGTATCGCGTTCCACGGGGAAAGGGCGGGGCCAACGAACGGCGAAGGAAACGAGTCGGGCATGCAAATGTCCGGCTGCCGAAAACGGACAAATCATTGCCGGTCCACCCTCTCGATCCCACGTACCGGGGCACACGGTCGTGATAATTACTACAATCGCGGCGCGGTAATTCTGGTGTCTCGTAATTGTCGGCGTTACATCGTCGTGTCTCTCGAATGCAAATGCAGTTAAGGATCTAAGATGGTAGATTAGCGAGTACGAAAGGGGAGGGGGTATGGTATGGTATGGTGGGCGAGAGGGAGGGTTACACGAGCGCGTTACCATGAGACGGTGCGCGTGCATGCACGCGTGTGTGCATGCATCGCGACGTCCCGTCGTTGGGGGTTTGTCGGTTTTAAAGCCACGGCTTAACTGCTGTTCCGAGAGAAAGGGGCAGAGAGGGGGAGAGAGAGAGAGAGAGGGGAATAGTAAAATGTGGCCGAAGACGGGGTCAGAATTGAAATTTACGCGCGACTCGTTAACCCTGCTATTGGTGAACACGGTTGGACGGTTGTTCCAGGGCAATTAGGCGTAATTGGATGGATATACAGCCGATAATTTCTCAGACACAGGAGAGAAATGCATTTGCGTTCTCGATACGTTGAAACGCGGAGGAATTCGTGTCACGGTGTTATCATCCTAGCCCCTATTGAGAAAGCAACCATTTCGGAGAAACGAGAGAAAGAGAAACGAGTAATGCTCGATCGAGGGTCTCTCGTTAACGAAGAACGTTACCAACCGTTTCTTCACGGAGTTTAAGAACGGTGGCACGATTAATTTTCGGGAAAAGTGTCGTTCCGAGGCATCGAGCTCGTTGGAGATCCATCGCCGAGATAAACAAGCGGCGGTCTGCTCGATAGTCGGTCGCAGTCGTTGTCGACTTTAAGCGGCGCCTCTTGCCAGCCTGGGGTCTCCGCGGCCCTCCAGTGCCCGATTTTCCAGTTGTTCGACGATCATCCAAACACGAGTTTATCAACGGTTCCCGCGGCTCCTTGAAACTTCCCGCCGCGATACGTCACGTTCCAAACGGTCGAAGTTACTTTACGGTCCTGCCTCTCGCGGAGGAAGCGGTACAAATTACACCGATAATTCTCTCCCGCCCTTCTTCCCATGCCCGTGGCCCCCGCGTCCTCTCGTTACTTTTTACAACACACAGTCACTTCTCGAGAAGTATCGCCCTCTTCTGCCTCCACCTCCGCGCGCGGCGTGCCTCTTTCGGCACGGTGAAAAACTCGTGAAACTCCATTAAGACGTCGGCGATCGGCATTCGGTGGAAAAGAAATCGGACGTCTCCTATCTTCGACGGATGACACGACCAACCGGGTGTCTTAATCGGCCGAGCTTAACGATCGACCACCATTGATTGCAGCCTGCAATCTCTCTGGTTGGTATTTCCAACCACCTGGAACGCGAATAAACACCTTGCATTCTCGATATCACCGATCCAGGCCTTTCGTTTCGATTCAAGCCTACGTAAGCACGTATGTACGTATAGAAACGAACGATCTCGGCTGGATCTCTCTCTTTCTCTGGCGTGTAGCGTGCAGTCGTCCGCTCGGGACGTTTCCCATTCCTGTAGAACGAGGATCCTCACCGAGCGTTCTCTCCCCGAGCGTGCCCGTCCTTCCCCCGGATACCCCGATACCCTTTGAAGCCGAATATCGGCGTTGCGATAATTGCGAGCGAGAGTCTGAGCGTTCGTGCGCCGGCCGGACGCGATCTAAGATGAGAGATTAGCCGGTAAAGAGAGGGCCGGTGAATACGTACATGCAGGGCCTTCTCCGTCGGTGTACGCGTGTAAATATGGGGCTGGTAAATAGGCACCGTGGAGCCGCGTCTCTCTCTCTCTCTGTCCCTTTTCTCCGAGTCGGTCGGTGGCTAGCCATCGCTTCGTCGTTCCGTGTACCAGGATGCGCGCTCGGTGTACACGTATGCCCGTTCGGCTTCGGAGCGGGATAGGTAGACGTTTAAGCTAGGCCGGAGCCCATACGTATCGTTATCGTGGCATCGTCGTTTTAAGGCCGCTACGGCGCGTTTGCAAAGGCGGTAGCACGGGCTTCTTGTTCACTCGATCCTCCGCCGAGTGAATGATCCTCGATTTCCCCAGCCGCTCGGTAAACTGCCCGGTTTCTTCTTCTTTTTTTTTTTTTCACTCCGTTAGCTGGTGGAAAATTTAGATTTTCGGAGATTCGGGTAGCAGTCGACGATCTCCAAGGGTTGCAAGAGTTTGGTGATTTTACTCTGAGGGAAGAGATAGGAGCTACGGTGATGAACTAAATTTCGGCCATTCGCGTGTTAGAATAAACAGGGGGCTTGGAATTTTGATCTTGAACAGTTCTCGCGATTTTTAAGGGGTTTTTGAGCAATCGGAGGTGAATCAAATGCCAATAAAATGATAGGTGTAAATTTACTATTCACAATGCGTAGAACTTAGATTTCGTATGATTTTCGAATAGCTCGTTTTTAAGGGTCGCGACGAAATGTTGAATTACAGATAAACAAGTTTTCATTCGACAGATAAA
>KQ435726.1:1934258-1958109 GCA_001276565.1 Melipona quadrifasciata | reverse complement strand
TAAGCTAATGCACAAAAGGAAAAATCGATCCAGCCTTCCCGGACGATCTACGACGATTCGGTCGATCGGCCGACTAGATTTCGTGGGAGATTGGCAAAGGAAGGCATCGATTCGATGAAACGGACGGTTTCCTGGTGTCGGAGATTCCGATCTCAATCTTTATTCGCGTATTGAACTACCGGTGGTCCCCCGGATCGTCGAGTGGATCCACGGAATACAGTAATTCACCGTGGGTGGCACGTGTCGAGTCACCGTCCCTTCCCTCTTCTTCATCGCGATGTTTATGCATCGCGGTTTAAAGCGACGTCCACACGGCGATCGAACGTGTCACGATTCCTGTGGGACTTTCTGATGAATGTTTCCGCACGATAACGAACCCAGTGCCGCTGGATTAAACGTCCAAGTAACGGTGTCCCTCTCGAACGATCGAGCTCGATCTCGAATGGCGTTTGGAACGTTCGACTCGACGTTATCGGTTCGACGATCTTTGAATAATAGAAAAGTGACGAGCCTCGTGTGCCTCGGTCGAGCGAGAGGGGACGAAATCCCAATCCCGTTTACGTTTACGTTGGCGGTGCTTAATTAATTTAACGACTCGAGTATCTCGCGTTCTACCTTTTTTCCCACGCGAGAGCAACTCTGTTCGTCGAGGATTAAATTTAAAAAAATTAGGAATTTGAGGAGAATGGGGAGAATTTAAGAGTGTGTAAATAACAGGACTTTTTATTTCTATTACTAAGTTTTTTTTCAACTCGTAGAAACTCAACGTGGAAAATAACATAGCGAGATGCCTGCACAATTCTCGAGACATCGAGGAGGATTCCATAAACCACAATAACGTTCATCGACGATCAAGCGGGATTATAACTAGGGGTGTACGACGTGTTCGCGTGTCGCGGGATCGTCAACGCTACTGATCGGCTTGTCGCGATACTTTCCCAGCCGAATCGACGCCGTGTTTTTGTTAATTAATGATCTAGCTTCATCTTACATTCTCTCTGCGTATGGCGATGTTGGTTAATCTTTCTTGGAAACGACGAAACAAGTTTGCCGAACTTGCCTTTCTCGCAAGCTCATCGTTCGTTGGACGAGAGTCCTCTCCAGTTAACTGAGACGGGGTTACAAAACGAAACGGGAAAAAGCAAACAAACGGACGAAACGAAAACGAAAAAACAAAGTAAAAAACGACACGCTTTCGATGAGCGTGTTTTTCCAAACGTTTACAAAAAAAGAAAAAAACAAAAAAAAACAAAAAAAGAAAAAAAACGGTGATTTAAATAATTAAACGATAAAATTGAACGTGAAAGGAATACCGCGCGGTCGGTATAAAAATTAAGCAAATTTTGGAAAATACGCGTCAGCGCGCGTCGTGGTTGAATGGAAACGTGTATTGTTGCTGTAACGATGGTTAAAGCGACCGTTAATATGTTTATTGTTGGCCAACTCTCTAAAATGGAAATGGTCGCGCTATTAAATCGTACCGCTGTCTCCCATAATCCCATGAATATCCGCTATAACTCTTGCCACACTGTTGTTTTATTCGTATCTCATAAACGAGGAAATGTATCAATTTCCACGCTGGGAATATTCAAAGGCGTTCCATTATCAACCTGAAACTTTTTATCGTTCTACCGATGACAAAAAGAAACGAGGAAAGAAAAAGAAGAATATAGTTTGCTCTTCAGTAGGGACACACACATCTATACACATATATATATTCGAATCTACTCGAAATTTCCAATTTCTCTTCCAATTTATGGAAATTTGTAAAATTTATTTGTGAAATTCATACTTTTATCCATGTTACAGAATATTAAAGAAAATTAGCAAAGAAAGGGGAATTAATAGAGTGAAACTGCAGAGAAAAAAATTTTCGATGCTTAATACGATTTTGCAAATAATTCTGACAATTTCAAACGATTAAATCACGGATTTTTATCCAATTTTATACTTTTCTTTCGAGATAATTAAAAAAGAGGATTGTTTCATTTATTAATATAGTTAATTATGTAGTTATTGTGTTAATATAGTATAGTTAATTATGTTATAGGCAGCGTTATACTTTGATACTTTGTATGTCCTCGCACGTCATCGCGTCGCGTGCATTTGTGCGGCTGTAAATTTTCCACGAGTGCATAGAAACCGGCAATTAAAAAGGAAAAGGAACGATAATCGTAGGAAAAGAGCAGATAGACGTCGGATCTCATAATAATCGCGTGACTCTCCCTTTTCCAGGACACACTTGGAGAACCTGTTGTCTCGTCCGGAGGAACGATGGCGCGTAAGAACTGTGTCGAGCGTAAGCGATACCCTTGTACCGTGAAAGCACCGTTGGAAAGTCGATTCTGGACGCGATCAACAACAGCGAAAGCATCGGAGCACAGTGGGCGTAGCGGAGGCGCGAAACGTCGAATCGGGTGAGAGAGCCCCGGGTATCGGCGTTTGCGACGTGATCGTCGGGATCGATACCGATATCATCTGCCAGGCGTGCGGACGATCGATTTCACGACGAAAAGATTACGGAACGGACGTGTTCGAATTCGAGCCACGTCCGCAGTCAGCAGCCGCTGGGAGTCGAACAGCTCCTGGAGGAAATCTTTGAGGCTTGACTATCATCCAAGCGGGAAGGTGTGGACGCCTTTTCCTCCTAGCCAATAAATTCGATTCGCCTGGAGTTCGATTCAATTAACGATCTGGGAGAAGCGGAGACCGAGGGTGCCGTTGGGGGCCAACTCTCTCGCGTTGCCGTGAGTCGAAAAAACATCGAGTCGGTCAACCGAGATGTCTGGAACGACGATGACACGCTTGAAGGAGCTCGCGTCCCCGCGACGAAATTCTATTAATCCGAGATGAAATCCCATTAAGAGTCGCTCCGTGTCGCCCCCTTGGCTCACACAGAGGTGTCAGTGTGTGATCGACACGCCGTGGGAAAAAAGAGAATTAACCGGCGGATAATTAATACTTGGCGACAAAAGCGAAGAAGAAAAAACGGAGAGAGAGAGAGAGAGAGAGAGAGAGAGAGAGGAGCGTAGTTTTTCAGTTGTAGGGAGCAGCTCGAGACTCGTTTCCTAGCCAATTAGAAACGCTTCTCTGAGGCAAAGGGCCGGGATTAATATGTGCATTGGACGAGCGCCGCGAGCTGGAAGTTGCCAGAGCGGCGTGAACACCGACGACAGCTGTCGAAAGGAAGACAAGGGGATCCTCGAGCGGTGCTGGTGGTCCTGGGGATTCTATCCCGCGGGAATGGGGATGCTCCTGCCCGACGAAACTTACGAGGAACGTTCTTCGTCCTCGAGGCGAAGTTCCTGCCCGAACGTCCTCGCGGACATCGACGAGGTCGAGGCGGCCAAGGCTTTGGCCGCGTTCAGAAAGTGCGACGAGTTCCTCAAGAGGCACGGGATCAGGCCGGAGTTCTTCTGCAGGCACAGGGAACGGCTGGCGCTGCAGACTTGGCTGCTCCAGAGGTCGAAGCTGTCATCCGGTGAGTCTTTGTGCATAATGCTGCTCTTAATTTCGAAATGAGCTCATTAACGGGGTAGATTAAATTAAAACACGAATCACGTCGAAAACGACGAATACGAAATGCAAAGAAATGCACAAGTTTAACGATCAAACTCAAACGTTTCCACAGGTTTCGATGCGCTTTTGGAATCAGTCTGTCAGCTTACGTCACTTGAGAGTCGAGTTTCAAAGCAACTCAAATGTGCAAATAGATATTCGACAATAGACAACATCCTCAGATTTATGCTACGTTTATTCATGCTTCAAGCACAAAAAGATCACGCAGAATATTCCCGTGATCGATATTTTCTACGCATTATTGATATTAGGAGGCGTTAGCGATGCGTCACTTCGCGATTGTCGGTAAAATTAGCTGGCATTGTAGTTCCATCGTCGAGGAACAACGCGAGCAAGGCACAAGGGAGATAAATCGGGTCCCATAACGTTGATCAAACTTGGGATTTTATGGGACTTTATGGGATGAGCGTCGCGATGCACCTGGCTGCCGCTCATCCTGGCTTCGCGTTGCGGGTAATAGATTCACGTAGGAGGAACGAACAATCGCGGATGACAATTTACGGGGAAACGGGCGGGTCGTTCGAAGCTGTTCCGTGCATCGAAAAATAGGGACGGTTCAATTGACCAGTTAAATCGGCGTTTCTCGTTACTTTCACCGGCGGCTGTTTTGCTGCCGCGGTTCTTTTTTCGCGCAATGAAACGCATCGTTCTGGTAATTGGACACCTCTTTCCAAAAATTTACGTCCTTTCACCGGCGTCAGACTGACTTCGCCTAGATTTATGCCTGTCCGAGCGCGGGCTCTTTGAAAGGGTATTGCCTTTGCTCCCAAAATAAAACCTTAAATCGAATCGCAGGTTATTTACAGTTTGTGATAAAAGAAAAAAAGAAGAATGAAAATGAAATCTAAATCTAAACTCTAGAATTGATCGTGTGGAAGTCGGGGTGTTCTCCCTAAGGTTTCTTCCTGACAAACTGGGAGCTTTGTCTCACAATTAGAAATATTGATTTTCCGCAGAGTTTAGATTTCTATATCGAGATGTTAACTTTCACTTTCAACTGTGAAATTAATTACGCTTAACAGTGGAATCTCGTAACTAATTTCAGTCACGAGAAATGCAACCTATAAAATGAAATCATATACTTTGAATTCGAACAAAAATTTATCTAAAATTAATCTGAATCTTAATCTAAAATTTCGATAATAACTTAGCTATCCCATTTAAATTATTAGGACAATGTTCTAACGTTCTTGCTCCCCAAAAATCGAGCAACCTCTCGTCATTTTTGAACAACTTTCCAGTTTTCAACTTTTCCTCATTTATTGCCCCAAAGCGCATCGATGATCCTCAACTAGAGAAACTGGAACGCCTCGCGCACTCGTTTGTTTTTCCCTCTCCGTGTTTCGCGAAAAAGAGTTGCAGAATGGTACGCTGTCGATCAACGGGCTAATCGAGCGCACGTTATCGCCAACGTTGCCCGAAAACGTTTAGCCGTCGATCGATTTTTGCATTCGGCTACATCGAGCCGAACAAGCGAGAGATTCGATCGATAGAAGGGGGCCAACGAGGTGGGAGAGGCGGACGCGGGTGCCCACCTTTCTCTTTGATGTTAATTTCGATTTCGATGGCGGCCGGGGCGGCGATAATTTCGTTAGCCGGGCGTACTTAACGATCGCGGGCCCGTGAAACGCGGGAATTTCGCAGTCCCCCCCGTGTCCCGGGGCGACCGGAGGGCATTAATTTTTGTTTTTAACGAGCTTTACGTATTTATGCAGCAGGCCGCATTAGCGCAATTGATTTAATGCGGCGCATTAATCGAGCCCCTCGTTCAAGCTCGTGTAAATTATGATTGGAAAAGTCAATTTGTTCCCGTTCTGTTGTCAACCCCCCCCCTCCCCCACTCGCCTCCTGACTCGGGGAACTATCCTTCGTTCATTAGATTTCGTTCGCGATTTTCATCCTTTTCGACCGATCGTTTATCGACCGTTTCGATGAAACTATCAAGAATCGACGTACATGGCATTTCACTCGCAACTCGTTTGTTAAATTCTGTTATACTCGGCGGTCTGGTTATGGCGTTTGTTTCGCGCAGCTTATGTAAAATGTTTATTATTGTAGTATTAATTTTTTTACACGAAACAATATGTAAATTAGCTGAGTTTGTGATCTTTGATAAGCTTCGGTTTATGCGACTTTTGGGTACGGCTAATTCTTAATGGTTTAATAAAGCGGCCATTGTTGCTGTCCTATTATTATCAGGATGAAATGAAAGTTATATTATAACCTAACCTAAATCTAACTTAAACCTAACCTAAACCTATCTCAGTGAATAAATTTGAATTATAATTGAATATTGAAATTGAAGATTACCAAGACATTATATCAAACGTCATATCTCTGATGCCGTAAACTAGACAGAATCAGATTTTCGTATATCGTTTACAAAATTCCTCAGAAAATATTTTTTCGCGCGAAGAAACTTTACTACTATCAATCGAACCTCTCGACTGCAATTCACCGTCGTATTATTCCAGTCGGGAAATAATTTTCATGCGGTAGTGGCAGGCTTTTCAAATACTTACCCTTTACGGGGTAAGAACGTGCACGCAGATAAAGTTTGCGGCGGTCCGGGGAATGTAATTAAACCACGAAGAATACGCCGGTTACGTTCCTATGGTTTCGTGTTTTTCACGCGTAGAATTTAATCCGAATGGATTACGTTTCTGGTTGTTTAGAAGCGGCGTGACCTTTGAAAACTTTTACACAGAGTGATAAATATTTGGGTTACGCCGTGAGAAGAGCTTCCCCGTGGAGGCGTAATCCCGTGGAAGGCTTCCGCGACTTGAAATTGAAATTAAGTCGTTCCTCTCTCTCGGCTACCGTTTTCGACCCCTAGATTTTCAGAAAGACTTCTCCTCGCAGTTTAAACGCAGAGTTTCCGTAGAGATGTGTCAAACCGTTCTACTTTTTCTCAGACATTTTCTTCGAATTACTAATTCTCCTCGAAAGGGAGATTTTTTAAAATTTCCTTTTGTAGATAAATTTCCTGATGATATGATCGACGTTCAGTTTCTCGAAGGAAACAATTAAAATTTATTTTTCACTTTAAATTTATTTTAGAAGATGATTTAAATTCCAGAATAAAGTTTCAAAAGTAATGTCATTGCATTTTTTTTTTTTTTTTTTTAGTTTTTAACATGTGAGAGATTTAAGTCCCTCGTGATTCTATATTAGATTCCTTAACCCTCAAATATTCAGGGTTATTACTTAAAATTTCAATGCGAAAGTATACCCAAAGGTATATTAGAAATAATTCGTGTTCGCTCGATTATCCACACTAGGACTTTATAACACACAGTGATCCATGCTGACTAACATTCAAAGTTCAATAAAATTGTAAAAGAATGTTCAGCCGTTCAAAATCATGTCATTTTTAGTAATGGAAAAAATTTTTCTATGGACGTTTGTGGTTTGGCGAAGAATACCTATTTTTGAAAAAAAAAAAAAAAAGAAGACAAGCAAACTCCAACGTGTGAAAGTAGAAACTTCACGCTTGAAAACAACACGTCTCGTGTGTGTTAAAATTAAAGTTACGGCAGTTCAAGGTATCGAGTAAATTTCACATCGTGAGCTGACACATAGTTCGCGTCGCCCTTGCAGTTAGGAGAAGATGTCAACGAGATAGAGAAGATTAGAGCGAGATAGATAGATAGATAGACGGGGAAGAGATCCTTCGCTCTGATTCGAAATCTCATTATCGTTGCGCCAAGTTCTCCCTCGGATGTTCCCTGAGATAGCTAGCCGGGTGCGTAGATCAGTGGAGATAAGTTTTCTCCCCTTTAATCACGGACAAGGTAAACTTTTCTTTTCACCCAGTCGGTCGAAAACAAGAAGATCCCGGGCCGCTCTTTAACCGGTGCAAGAGTAACCGGCGGCGGCGCGCGTGCTCTCTCAAGGAGCTGCAACTTTTCAAAAGTTCCTTAACTATCAAATCATCGGGTATCACGGTCCGTTCATCTCTCGCATTTGGATTCCCCGGGCGGAAGTCCGTCGTTTCTGTCTTCATCCGGAGGTCTCTCTTCGCCTCCCCCCGTTCGCGCGAGACAACATCCTGAACGTTTAATTAAATATCTCTCTCTGCGACTCGTTGATATCTGCTCGAAAAATCAGCCGCTTTGTCCACGGTCGAGTTAGGTAATTGAAAGGCAGACGCTCGCTCGGAGACTTTCGACCCCGCGTTTGAGGCGTTCGGTTATTAATCATCGAGTTTTGCCTTTCTTTCTTTCGTCGTTAAATTGAAAATTGGTAAATTTCGGGAATGGACGAAGCGAACTTTCCCTCTGGTTCTTCCTCCGGAGTCGCGCGAGCAATTCGAGTTTATAGTTTCACGAAGAATTGAATTTCCTTTTCCCTTTGGTGGTTAATTTTTGCACGGCCGATGGTACGAAACTGAATTATCGATTTCACGGTGGATTTGGAGAATGTAATTAATTGCCGAATTCCTGCACGTTCGTGAAAATTCAGCGGGGGGAAAAAGTTCGTTTCACATTTGAAAGTGGTGATTTGCAAATAACCGAGTTTATTATATTTGGATGGGAGGATTACATTTGTATTACACGTTTGGATAGTGCTTCCATTAGAGGATCAAATGAATTTTATCGTCGCATTCTCGGTTCGTTTCTCTATTTTATTGCCGCGAAATAAACGGGTTTTAATACCGCGTGACAGAACCGTGATCCAGCCTTCTTCAGCGGAGAGGTAATACAATTAGCCCGTATTGTAGGTTATCCGCCAATTCCTCGCCGAATTGGAAAGAAAATCGAGCCGATCGGCCGATTACCAGCACGGAGTACCAGCAGGCAATTACGAGTAAATTCCGCGGTGACATCCGGCTGTTTCCCAGATCAGAAAATAAAGGCCGCGTAATTACGGGGATGGAATTACACCGTGTTTTATAATCAACGTAATCACAACGCTGCTCGCAGCTGAACGAACGGACAATTAACGTATCGGGGTGTATCGAGGCGGCAGGCTCGCGTTTTATCATATTAAGCGTTCGGGACACGTCCGTATGAAAATGCTTTCTATTCGCGTATTATTTCCCAATCTCGCGGTATGTTTGCTTGTCAGAGCGTCATTTGCCTAGTAAATGGACAATTTTACACGACCCAGATCAATGTTTTCGATACTCCTCGTTTGTATTCTTCGAGTTTAATTTTTTAACCAGGCTCGTTCATCGATATTTACCATTGTCAACGATGCAACGCAGGACCACGATACAGACATATTTTTTGAAATCTGTTTATTCACTCTTTCTTTTGTCACAATGTAATTTAAAAGAACAAAATTGTAATTGTAAAGACAAAAAGTTATAGAGATGAAAATCAGTGTTGAACGTAAAACAGAAATTGTAGGTATCGAGAAATAATTTCATTACGAGGATAATTATTAGATAAAGAGATCTCTAGTACTGTACAGATTGTAGAAATCAAAATAATGTTCAATTAATAAAATTACTGAATAAAATACCCGTTATCAAGTGATGATTTTATTAACGGGCAATCTTTTTTTATGGATTTTACTATACCACAAATATCAACTCATAAGGACAAATTTATCATAGATCAGTTAAACAGGAAATAAAAATTTTTACTTTAGATCTCAATGTCCAATTACTGCAATAAAATGTCTGTCAAACTGTGTCAAACTATGTCGAACTATGATTTTTGATTCAGACAATCTTATCGGTTTCTACCGTACCGCGTGAATTTCAACACGAAGAGAAAGAGAAAGAGAGAGAGTGTGTGTGGTAGGTGTTAATTTTTTCGCGCGACATCAACAACTGTTTATTCGCCGGACAGCTCGTCTCGTCTCACTTACCTCCGCCTCACAGGAGATCGCGGCAACACGTTGACGTCCCTTTTCTTTTTGGTTTCCGCGAGGAGATAACGCTTCCGCGTGATTTTGTCCCCTCGAACTTTCTTCATACAACTTGTTCCATTTGTCGTCGTCGTCGTCGTCGTCGGGCGTATCGCGCCGGCGAAGTCACGCGGACCGTGTCACGCCGCCAGTGCATCGGCACTCGTCGTGATAAAAGAAACGGCGGACGTCGCCTATAAACGGGAGGGATGGGGTGTGACATCTCACGCGGACAAAAAACTTTGATAAAGCACCGGGGGGACAATTTTTCACATCGTAGCCGGCATTGAATATTTCCCTCGCGCAACGCTCGAAACATTTCGAGTTTATCGGTTTACGCCGCGAAATTGATCGGGACACCGTGAAGCCTCGCGTTGTTCGTTAATTCCACCCATTCCGATCGATTCGACGCGATTTCTGTTCGCGGAACAGGTCGACGAATAAACGCTGGTAACGTGATTATTACCGTAGGTTGTCCTCTTTTTCTCTGTTATTAACTGGACCGATTTTTAATCGTTAATCGGAGTTGAAAGTTGATAAGGATAAATGGACTTGGGTTGGATCACTTTTTGGTCTTGTACTAGGCGATGGTGAACACGGTGGAATCTTGTTTTTTAACTGAGGTGAAACAGCGTGTAAAAAGATAAGGGAATTTGACTATTAAATTAAACAAAATTTTTTTTCTTATTAGGAATATCTACGTATTTTCACCTTTTCATTGGGAGTAAATAAAATAATAATCGCATTGCATTGAGAGATTGTTTAAAACGAGAAGTTTGTATTATATTCTTTTATACCGCGAAAGAATCGAAGAAAAATAAAAGTGAAATACAAGAAAAATACATTACCAATCATTAACCAAAAAACACTGTAGCTTCAAAGTCAAGAAATTGTTTTTTAATTTCATTTCCACGAATCTCTCCGTTCTTCACGCAGAGAGTTCAAAGAAATAATTCATTGGCTAAAGCGAGCAGGTCGCACGGACAGGTTAATCGGCGAATTCAGCGAAACGATCGACAATCGAGGCGCAGGAGCGCGCGGGACCGCGTCCGTGAAACTTACGTTCACCCGGTGTCAGTCGGGTGGATTCGCGTAATTAGCGTGCTCGCTGGTAATGAAGCCCCTATTATGGGCCGGGCCGTCGGTTAATTAGGTTGCACGTTGATTTATTGCGATCGCGAAGGTGTCCGGATGATAGAGGCGCGTACTCTGCGTTCTACGCGTCGCTTCCTTCCATTGAAATACACAGGTGAAAACACAAAAGAGTCGTTTGTCTCGTGATCGAGATTTGTCTCGTTGCGACGACGACGACGACGAGGACGAGGACGAGGACGAGGACAAGGACGTTCGTGCCTCGGTTGTTCGATGAACAGGAGTGACGTGACGAGTTTCAGTTTATTCACCGGCAGATCGCGAGTGTATCAAAGATTGATTCCTCGAGTGGAAATTGGATCAGCGCGATGGCAAGTTTATCGGCCGAAAGGAAGTGGAGCAGTCCACAGCCTTCGCCTGTTAACGAGCAGAACACTCGACTTCGAATGATTCGATTAGGATTCCGTGTCTCGACGAGTCGAAAGTATTCCCGAGCCACCACGGCGCGGCTCGAGCGTACTCCAGCGGAATTAAAAGCAATCATTTCGAAAATATTTGTCGGGACTCGAGGCTGTGCAAGCCTTATTTGCGATTTCTTCTCTTCTTTTCTTTTTTTAGTTTATGAATTATTTAGAAATTCTTCGATGAACTCGAGATCTCGGAGTTAATGCGATATTGATTATCTGACTACTTTTTTTAAACAACTATATAGGTCGTTCGGTACAAAGCTGTGCTGCGCACTTATTCACAATTTTTGAATCGAAAGTTATAGGCACTTGTATACGTGTATATTGAAAATCACGATTATTGAAAATAAATTCTGTTGAAACGTGTATATCAAATCGACGATTATCTTATATATATAAATAGGGGGAGGGTATCTACCATTATTTAAAAATGGCAAAAATGGAATCTTACAGGTTCGTAGATTTACACACAGGTTTACAATGGCACATTGTTGGTTTTTTCTTACTTCTTTCAATTACACTTCTCCGGCTCGTTCTGGTGTTAACTTTTTTTTTTTGGAAAATTGTCAATTTCTGGATAATTACTTTCTTTGGAGGTGGAATTGAAATAAAACGAGGGGCAACTTTGTTGTTCGGTATTAAATCACAGTGTACAATGCCGCGTACAATCTCTCGTTGCACACGGCACGATCGATATATCGAACGAAAAATAACCGTACCGGAGGAGGGAAGAAATACTTGGCAAATTGGCACGTCAACGAATAGGAAACGCGTCGTTGACTGGTTAGCTCCACAACAGGTCTTGAAATTTACTTAGCCGCGCGATAAATCATTGCCCCTCCGCGTGCACATATCGCTTTGTGCACGAGCCTTTAAGCATCCCACCCCCCACCCCTCTTCCCCACGGCGCACGCGTGTTTATTCTCATATTTATTCGGGCGAATTTATGGACGCATTTATTATGAAAATTGATATTTCGAGGGAGAACCGGCGGAACTGTTTGACGGTGTCTCGCGCGCTGCGTCCACCAACCGAGACGAATAAAATCAATTTCCGGGTCCATTGAGCGCCGGCCATGTAGGTTCAACGCGCGGAAGGATGCACGTGACCGCTTTTCCGACGCTTCGATACGCTTTTATAATAATTCATCGCGGCTTCCGGGGGCTTTATCATGCGTTATCGTTAAGCCGTCAGACGTCCGTAACGATCAAGGATTTTCACTCGGATTTTGTCAGGTTTAAATCTGCCCGACTGATGTGTGCCGCGCGAGGAGCACGCGAATTAAAAGACGCAACAAATTTCGTAATAATTACTCGTCCTTCGAGACCTCTTTTTTTCTTCCAAATGTAACGAAGTAAAATTTCAGTACTATAAAAATATAAAGATCAGACTGCAAATTCGGATACGTAACAATGCGAAACAACTTTTTATAATCGATCATATCCTCGGAAATACGAATTTGAATAAAAATCTCCAGTCTAATAATTGAACACATCGATTATCCCAACATGCTCCAAATTATTGAACATTCGATCGAAAGTGCGCGTAAAGTTTTATATTTAATACAGAGGCAAGGATATTACAGGGCCTGCAATTGATATATTAATTTCAATTATTTGACATAATGCGAATAATAACGGTCGAATATATTATTAAATTCGAATCAGTCTAAACTAAACATCGTCAACAATCTCACGGAGAAACCGTCACGCGGTTGATTGTTTTCAACTGGAATTGGACGTTCGTGCGACATTAGATGGCGGAGGAAGGAATGTATGAAAAACATTCTCTCGCACGGTTTAATCCGATGTTAAATTGAAACGCGTCGATTCGGGGCGTTTATCCTGCTCAGCGAAGTGTGCGCTCCGCGTGCAGTGTGACCACGCGAAATAGGGATTAGTCGGTCGGGTCGTGAATTATTTTAACGGCGCGATACCGGGGGTGGCGGAGGGATCGGGCTACGGTTCTATTATAGGATTGTCGCTGAGCCGAACGTCGTGGATTTCTCTTTGTCTGGTTTTGTCGTTGCCATTGATTCGTTGAAAAGATAAACCTCGTGAAATCCAAATGGAAGCTTCCTCCCCGTATCGTTCGCCGGAATCTCCGAGAACCCTTTAAAATCCATCGTTCACTATGGATCGCCGGGGCAATTTCTCAACAAAACGAACATTTGTTGCGATCAACGAATACGTTCCGCCGTCTAATGCATCACGAGCATCGCTCGAAACTGCTTGCATTACACGCTGCGTGATGCTTTTACGAGAGGTTTTTTTCAACCCTTCGGACAGAGGATAGTTTCGCACTTTGTAAGCACGATAGTGACCGAGACAAATTTGTTCGGCGATCTTTCTACGGAAACGTAGGATTACGTCAGATCACAACATCGAAAGGGAGAAAGACATTCCATCGTTTTGTAATTGTATGACTATTCTGCTTTTATGTTTTTATTAGTCGAAATTAGACTTTGTCGAGGTTATTTTATTTCCAGCTACTTCCAATTCATCTCAGAATTCTCTTGGTATTTTCCTTTGGTAGCAAATTCGTACAACAAGTACAATTTGTCGGAGTTGTCAAATATGTGAGTTAGTATCTCAGTCTTGAACGTTATTGAAATTTTTGAATTTTTCCGACAATATTACCTATCGATCGTAAAAAAATGAAGAGGCCCAACCTTTAAAATCGTTTCTCGATCGGCCGCTTCTAACTTATTCGCATTGTCGAATTCCGTTTTTAAAATCTGAAGAGTTTTCTTAATATTTTCATAATTTAGTAACAACTGTCGAAACAACACGTGAGTTTGTGTTGTCGTCTTGTTGAAATTTTTCCAATAATATTGTCCATCGATCGCAGAAAAGCGGAGCGACTCGTCCTTTAAAACCGATCGTTCCTCGATCGAAGATTCCCTGCCGACCGGGGGAAAAAGAATTTGCTCTTTGGGCGAGCGCGCCAGGCGAAAAGTTGAAATAACGTGAGAAATCCTTGTGGCAATCGTCTCTCGGGATAATATTGATCCGCGATCTGAGGGAAACACCGGCGGTCGGATTAAATATTTGACGGTGACCTTCCAGCCACGGCCAGATTCTTTATTTGGCGTTCGATAACGGTGTGTTTGGCCGTGGGACCGGGATTAAAAGTGGCGTTTGTACAAATTGTAATTACGCGATTAAATTACCAGCGGTTTCTTCCATTTCTTCGCCCCTCTTCGACTCATCGCGAAGCTCGCGGATGGTTGATTTACTTTTAAAACAGACCGATTTCCCGTCTTCTTCCACGTCAACTGGCGTGGAATGGCTTCGCACAGATCACGTCACAGTTATTGCAACGGACAACCGTGTGTGTCATCTTTTCAACATGTTGCGAGACACTTTGCATTTCGTATTTCATCGTGGGTAATTGTTAAATTTTTATCGTTTCTTTATTATAGTGATAGAGGCATACTAGGTGAAACAATGTAAAGTATAACGACAAAAAACACAGATGTACGTCCCTTTGAGCTTTGTCGTGAATGAAATAAGCTTTGTGTGATAGTTTGTGTATAAGACTGAAACAGGTAGTATGTAGTTGATTTAGTACTTTTTTTTTAAATAAGCATTCTTTTGAACTCGGGGGGAAAGAGATAAAAGTAAGAATGTACATGTATGTCAAGATTCCTTGATAGATATACAATTTCTGACAGTTTTATTTCAACACGCACCACTGCGACTTGACAGTCGTGTAAATTGAAATTTTCAACGTTACGATAATTTTTTATCTTCAAATGCTACACCGAGATGCTGAGTTCTCTGTTCATTTTTGTAGTCTTTTTTTCACATTCATATTTCCCGGTTCGTCGAGCTGTTGGTTTAAGCTTTGTATTAATTTATTCTCCAGTAAGAATGTAGAAAAAATCACGAGATTATTTGCTAAAAGACAAATGTGAATGTAAAATCACTTGCACGATTAAATATTTAATCTAAAATCAGCGGATATGATAAATATTGGCGATAAAATGTCCGCAAAGCGTCGAACTTCTGTCTGTCGCGACGTTGTGTCGGTCGATCGAAGGGTTGCTCGTCCGGGGGTTGGTGGTTCTTTTCCTTTCGAGAACGAGACTTAGACGGACGAGCTACCCCGGCAGAAGGGAGGGAAAGGAAAGAAGGGGCCGAGGATGGAAATTTCATCGGGATTTATTAGCCACGGGAAATCGACTGGGGGCCTCGTAATGACCGAGGCATTACTAATGGGGCGCGAGGTGGGCAAAAAAGGGCGGAACTGGCTGCCAACGTAACAACGCTGATGCAAAAGCGAACAAAATGCCGTCAGGTGTTGCACCCATAAATCACGCCGCGTACGTACCAACCTTTCTCAGTCTTCGTCGTGACGTGGCGCGGCGCGTTTGCCGCTGTTTCGCGGCGCGTTTCGTCGGCCACCGATGAATTCGATAAATAAAACATGGCACCGGCAAACCGGGCCACCTTCGGCAGGATCTCCTCGATCGATGATCGACTACCCGATCTTCTCGATCTTTTCTCGATTGACCATCATTTTCCCAACTTGACTTGTCACCGATCGACAACATTGACAACATTGACAGTGAACAGACTAAATTTTTTGTTCGATCGCGTAATAATCTACACCTCTCGGGTGTAGATGTTCAATTTTATATCGTGATCTTACACATTTACGACAGATTTCGTAAGAAACGTGTCAAATTGACGGACGAGGGTTAAATTTCATTTTTGTCACGGTTCATACATGTACAACGATACCTTTCATACAAAATTGTACACCGAGTCATGCATCCAACGTTCCAGAATTTGATACAGACTACGTGATCGTTGGAAGATTACTTGTAGCACACTCTCTGGTGGATCATAGTAGTTTGGAACATCAGAAAACTATCTCTAGATAGTTTCATTAAACTGTAAAACGATTACAGAAAGTGTATATAGGAAAAGAGGATCATTTTATCACTGAAAGTGATTCTGGGAATAACCCAGAAAATCGGGCCTTTTCAGATGCAACGCTAATGCAACGAAAATTAGCGATTGGTTGATTTGGGTCACGTGATTCGTGAGGGGGCGTGGAGTAGACCTCGAGTAGGAGTGGCGTTAACTATAATTTGTTTTGTATCGATTCAAATGTTTGCGTATCAATAAAATTTTATGGCAAAAAAGTCGTCTTCATTTCCTAGTCAGAACAATTACTTCTGAGCCTTTCAGTGAGACGAATCGTAGTGAGATACGAGTCGTGCAGTTTTTTACGATGCTCGTACGACGACACTTGGCGTTGATAGTATCTTCCAACGTTCCCGAGCTGTTGTATTTTCGCGTAATTCCGAAAATGTTCCTCTCCACCGACCATTCTTACGCAATCGCGTGGCTCAAGAGAGCGGACGTAATTTTGTTTTTACACGGCCGGGGACTTCATTTCCATCGGCGACGTCTCGAAATTGCTGATTTAACGTCGTCGTATGAAATATCCGTTCCGCGTTTCGCCAACGGCCGCCTAATGTAAATGTATGATAACCACGATAGAAAGTGTCTCTCACCCCTCTCTGGCTCCGTGTTATTCACCGGACCGTCGTGAATAGGGGGCAGACGCTCGTCGCGTAAATAGGTTCGCGCGGTGTAATACGTTCGCGCGTTACATGGGCGACGGGTTACGTGAAAGAATTTACAGCCGGAAACCAGCGCGAAAAGACGAGGCTGTTGGAACCGAGAGAGAAAGAGATCGATCCGTGGACACGTGATCTCTGTATGGTTGTAACGTCTTCCTTCTCCCTCCCAAAAAATATTAAGACTTCTCTTGTTTTTTCGATCGACAGGATGTAATTTTCGTCAGAGCGAGTTTTCTAATCAAACTACAATCACATTTTGGAGTGTACCACCGTTTCGAATTTTCAACAAAAGTTGAGGATTGCTGGCTTCTTTGATTGAATTTAAACTCTAAAGCGCGAGCAAAGAGTAGTATCATTTCAAGCAAAAAATACACAGCAATTTCGTGTTGGGTAAATCACGTTGCTGGCCAGCTGCTCGGTGTTACGTGTTACCGCTGCAACCTCGCTTCGATATCAGACGACAAGAAAAACTTTCAAATTTACATAATTCACCGCGACGGTTCTCCCCGTTGTCTCATTCTTTCGAGCAAACCTCGAACGCTCGATAATTCCACGACGTTCGAAACAGTAGCGTTTCACCGGCGTATCGGCAATAAATCGCACGAGGTCCCGAAGCTCGCTCGTCGAGGGTCGCTATTGACCAGAGAAAGAGAGAAAGAGAGAGAGAGAGAGAGAATTCTTCGCGGAGAAGACGATTGCACGGCAAAGTCCCACGCACTTCGTTCGTATCATTAATCAGGGAATGCCTAGGGACGAAAAGTTTCGTCGCCCGAGCGACGGAACGTTATCTCGGACAGCGTAATTTTTAAGGGTGTACCATCGGTAATTACAAGGCATTATGAAGCATCGATGCGAGCCGCGGCCTCGTTATAAATCAAGACGGATTCAACGCGCGTCCCGAGCGCGAGAACCGAGACTCCTACGAAGCGAGGAGATAAATCACTATGGCGGCCCGTAGCCGTGCCATTCAGGGGGATCGTTCGGGAAAGGGAGGTTTCAGCCGTGCGCCGGTATCTCTTAAAATTCGTCGATTATCTATGCGTGTGCACGCGGTTCCGAACGGCACGTGAAAGCACTCTTGGTCTCCATGTCTGAATATTCTATTCATTTAATAAATATATAATTATTGTTATAATTTTTATATTAAAAGATTTTTATATATAATATATATCGTTGAATTTTTATACATTACACATATTTCAGTGTCATACGTTCTCTTTTCGTGCGTTTCATTTAATATTTCCGCTTTAGCTTCGAGACGAATGCAGCGTCTAGGTCTTTTGTGCGAGGGGCTGTGTGTTTGAACGCACACTGTGTTATTACGGCGAAACAAGAATACGTGCGGGAGTATAAACTATTATAAAAGTTAGGTGGATCGAAAGCCCGGGATTTACTGCACGCGTAGAGATCTCCAACTTGGGCGGATGGTAAACGCGGAGCGTACGGTCGCGTTTTATCCGCTTTATCAGGTTTTCAGCGGAACGTCCGATACGGTGCCATTGTTTCGGGCATAATTAGATCGTCGGGCCGCCGGATCCGCGTCTATTTATTGCCTTCTATGCGCCACGCTCGGCCTGCAGGTGGTGTGGCGTCGCGTGTGTACGCGTGTATGAGCACGCGAAACACAGGGCCCGGCCACGGCAAACGGCAGGCGATAACTCAGCCAGCAGGTATATAATTATCAAACTGCGTAATTGTTAATTATTGTGCCATTGTTGGCGACCGGTAATTAATGCGGTGCCAAACTCCCTCGGTACGTGTCTCACGCGATCGCACGATTGATCGACGGCGGGGCCCTTGCGCGCATCCGCCCTCCAACGAGCGTTTAAAGTGCGGGGAAATGAAAGAAAGTTGGAACGATCTTTCCTCGTTTCGCGCAACAATGCCGTGGAAACCGGGTGGACGCGTATATTCACCTCGCCTCTCCTCTTCCATCAAGGACAATGTTATTTTACCTCAATGTCGCTTGCAGCTTAACACTGCGATAATTAGCATTTTAACACGTTGGTCGTCGAGTTTCTTCCGTTGCTTTTTTTTACACTTTTTCTTTTACGTTCTTGCTTCTTATTTCATTATTTTTACGCTTTTGTTTTTGTTTTTTTTTAAATTCTTTTTGTTGAGTTTATGCACATGGACATTGGCTTTGATGTTTGCTTGCCAAATTAGAAGTTTTCGCACATTTTCCGCATTAGAGAATTTGCAATTCAGAGGAACTTGTGTCTCAGTTTTAGTTTTGTTTAAAACGTTTTCCAATGTATTATTTTCGCAAGTGACTATTCACAATATTGTGTATTTTTATGTGAATAAAGTAGTTATCTTTTTTCCAAGATAATTCAATAATTTATACTGTTATTTGAAAATAACGTACCATTATAAACTCATTTTTCTACTAGACATTATTACGTTGTTTCATCCTTTGAAAATAAGATCGTCACCCATATGTAGCTGACGCGATCAACGTTGTTGAGGATCGAAACTCGATCGCATTAAAATACGAATAACTTGAATGATTCTAGTTCCCCACTGAGAGCCTGCGTTTGGCACAAGATTTATTTGCCATTATCTTCTGTCAAAGTGCTTTCGGAATTGTGTCTCGAACTTATTAAGTTGTACCACGTATGTATCTAATCTCTCGAATCTCGAGCCACCGTCGGATTAGGCATATTTCACGGTCCGTGAGGTTTCACTTTCTGCTTCACTTATCGAATCCCGATCTTAGTCCTCTCGGATCACGGTGCGCACAGGTAGCTGTCCATCGCGGTGGTACCCGTGGAAAATAAATCCTGCCGGTGGGCGGGCGGTCACGATCGATCATTCCCGCTAATTAATTCATCCGTCAATTAGTAACGGCCCCGCGCGCGCGCGTGTGTGTGTACGTGTATAGAAACGCTCTCGCACCTAAGAGATCCGACCACGTGAACCGTACGGTCGGAAGAAACGAATGGAACGGGAGAAACAAGGAGGGGCCGAGAGTGAGAGTGAGAGTGAGAAAGAAAGGGAGAGGGAGAAAAAAGGGGTGCGAGGCCCTCCACCTCGAGAATTTAATTAAACCGAAAGAAGACGACGAAGAGCGAGGCGATATAGAGTCGCAAGAAGCCTCCATTCGACTCCCTTTCTTAATGGTTCTCTCGCTATACCGCGCGACGAAAACTCGCAACCCCCGCAACTTCCCCCCTCCCTACCTCATTCACCTTTTCTTTTATTTTCTCTTTTCTCTTTTCTCCGCCTGGCAAAACGATGTCTTCCTTTTTAGCTGTTTAACGTTCGCCGATGCGTGCCCCTCTCCCCCTCATCCTTCCTTCACCCCTGAATTTGTTCTACACTCCACGCCGGAGTGAAGTTCGCTCGAGTTCGTCGGGACATTTCCCATTCAAATTGTTCCCGATTTGCCGCTCTAAACTTGGCGAATCTTTCGCCGCGAGTCTTCCGCTATAAAAGTCATTGACCCCGGTTGAAAGGGGAGGGAGAGAGGTTGTACGAATCTGCTCGCCGGTCGGCAGATTTGCGAGTAAAATGTCGCGCCGTTGGCCAGAACGTTTGAAAAAGGTTGTCCTCTTTCTCTGTCTGCGTTATATGCTGTCTGCAGTTTCGCGTGGAAATACACGCTCGACGATATTCATCGCGCTTCTCCATCGATATTACGTATTACGCGCACTTGGGAACACAGTGTCCCTCGCACGTTCTATATTTGACGGTATCTCGAACAATCTCCTCTCGTCCGTGTATTGGTCGTTTCAACGTTTTCCTGCGTGATACGTCCGATAATGTACT
The DNA here is from genome assembly GCA_001276565.1 of Melipona quadrifasciata. Lineage (NCBI taxonomy): Eukaryota > Metazoa > Arthropoda > Insecta > Hymenoptera > Apidae > Melipona > Melipona quadrifasciata. The sequence goes on along the minus strand of KQ435726.1, from coordinate 1,937,742 downwards.
TCGATGGGTGCGTACGATACTTTGGCCTGTATCTTCCACCGTATTCATTTCTTCTTTTTTTATCGTCTTATCGCATCCGTTGCAATCTTGTTTCTTCCCGTTTAATCCGGTATGAACGCGCGCGAAACTCAAGCACTTGGACTGCTTGACGACCGACTATTTTCCATAACTGTCTAAAATTGTTTTCAAGGATAATCCTACGTTCGAAATTTTTACAATTACGTTCCGCTATTTTATTCTACGTTCTCAAGGCAACAATAAATACTATAATTCTTATATTCTTTGCAAATTGAAACCACACTTGCGCAGGTAATTTTTAACTCGTAACTCTGTTAACGCGTGCTGATTTGTAAGTCCGTGGCGCACAATGCTAATTTACGTAGAAAATGATTATATCATAGACAAAAAAATTCAGTTGGCCGTCTCTTAAAAATAATCATTCAAGAAAGCTTAAAAATAGTCATTCGATTCAATGAATGATATTCGTTTTCGGAGATGTAACAACGTTTTGTTGATATTTCCCGATTTTAATTCCCCTAATTACACCCCGTTACCAGCGGTGCGGAACCTGGCTAAATCGATATGGTAGGATGTGACATGACCCCGAAAACGTGCGACGCGAAAGAGGATCGGATGCCCGGTCTATCCTAGTTGGTCGATGGTCAAGCTCTAAAACCCGGGTCGGGACGCTTCTATTTAGATTTGAAAAGGGACGGGGGCGCACAGTTTTTATCGACAGGCCGGCCAGGATAATTAATTATCGTTCGATGGATATTACACCGGTACTCTCCCGCGCGCCACTCTATTTCCCCCGGCCCATCTGGTTTACAGACGCAACAACTGCCGGTACCGGAAATAAATCACGGCCGTTTTCGCCCCGGCCGCGGCCAGTCATTAGTCATTAGCGTGTCGCTTATTACAATTCGCTCGCTGTTCGAACTGGCTGCTAAGGAGTCTAATAAATTATAATTAGATCAGGCGAGACAAGGGGTGGAGACGGGGGCTTTGTAACGTCCGAGGATCGTTCGGTTTGATTCGCAGCTTCCGAGTGCATTACCGCCGACTACCACTGCGCTCTCAGCAGATATAAATCACTATCGTAATGTTACGCGCAGAGCCGGGACCGGCCACCGTGGCTCGCTGAGCAAGAGCTTCTTTCTTCCCTCCTCTCTGTGTCTCTCTCTCTCTCTCTCTCTCTCTCTCTCTCTCTCTCTCTCTCTCTAACGAGAGGAGTCGCTTCTTTCCTGCAGTCGCAACTGCCACTATCAGATCGGTGGCACCTCGTTACTACTCGCCGTTCGCTCTCCCCCGTCCGACGTTCGCTCTTAATTGATTTGAAAATTGCGATCGTCCAAGCTTCCAGGACATCGAAAAGTGACGCGCGAAGCACGCGATCCGCGTGCCCTCCCCTCCCACGTTTCGTCGCGAGACTGTCAGATTACTCGTTCAATCGGATTTTCCATCCTCTTCTCTCTGTCCCTCCGATCAGCGTTCGTCAGCAGGATTATGGTATTTTACTGTCCCGCGTCTCTTCCTCCGAGATTCTCTTCTTGGCGAGAACGTTTCTCGCGACAGATTATCGCGAAAACCTCGGGGAATTATCACCGTGACACGGACTCGTACATCTGTGACTCGCAATCGCGATGGCACATCGCGTTTCTTACGCGATTGAGAAGTCGCGGTTTCGCGTGACGTTCGACGATGTTCGGGAACCGGGAGCCATCGGACGGTTGCGGGCTGGTTCGCGACTCCTGCGACAGGCTTAATCGAATGCAGATTAAAGTTCGTATCGCCGGGCGAAATTAGTTTTCACCGCTAACAGCATCATCGGGAATGGGGCTGCATGACACGTTCATAAAGTCGGTGCAAAAACGAACGAATTTGGCGCGGATCCAGCGGACCGACGCCGCGCCACCGGCCTTTTCCATATAAATCACCCTGCTGCGTATCCCCTTCGCGATATCGGTCAGGGATTTGAAACGAAAAAAGTTGAAAAAAAAGGAAAAAAAAAAAAAAAGAAGAAAGAGGAGAGTTTGGAACAACGAGAGCGAGTTGTAACACGATCGAACCGCGGCGCAACCGATTAATCTGCGTCCGTGTGTATCTGGAGGAATCATCGAGATGACTCCGGTGGCCCCCATCCGCCATGCATAGGCGCGTCCCGATTCGCGGTTACACGAATCTCATTTTCTCGTACAACAGCCGCCGGAGCTTCTCCTCTGACCGAGATAAGCCGTGTAACTCGTCGAATCCTCAAGGATGCGCTCTGCCGAAGCCTTGGCGAACCTTGAACGAGGGAGAAACGGGCCAGATAAGAGCGGTCTGCCGGGATCGAGCAGATTTCGAGCTATCCCAAGGCACGTTCGTCGAAACACCGGCCTCGTAATATTAATAGCGGGGGCGTTCGTCCCTCCTCCTCTCGATATCGTTCCCGGCAATTTTCGTAATCCGCGATATCGAATGTGCTCCTCCGACTCGGTAAATATCAAAGCACTCTCCGGGCTTTCTGACGGCCCCTCGATCCCGGCGTCCACCTTCCACGCGAACTCGTTTGTCGAACGTATCGGAACCTTTGGCGATTGCGTACGAATGTCTCGCAATCCTTTGGTCCTTGTCGCTGCGTGTATTAGAACAGCGCTACCTTTGATATTGATTTAGGCTACTGGGATTGATCTTGTTACAGACTCTCTTTGATACTCTCAATTTACACGAAGGATCGGTGCAACTTTATTCGCTTTATTCGTTCCTTCGCTTGTGTCGTAGAACAATTTACGAAAAGAGATTCCAAGGGTCGGTTTCGTCACTTTTGTCTATCAGAACGGAATTTTACAAAATGCGAGGCGTGACATTTTTACACGTTGTATTTCACTGTTTGCCCCCCTCCCCGACGAGTGATCAATGCCTTCACGTTCGGATGCTTTCACATTGGAATCCACGGTGAAATTGAACCGAATTTCGCGTAGGCGGAATAAAAGAGATGTCACCGATTTTCTGGTTTCGCATCGAGCGCACTTGGTGGACATATAGTAATGTACGTACGCTAGGTCCACGCGAACGATCCATCATTCCGCGTCAACGGTGCGTCATGGTACACGGACCCGGCATAATTTGTTCGCTTGATTAGATATTGAAAAGCTGCAAACCCGGTCGGTCTGGTCTATCATGCGCGAGCGAGAGATCCTTAAACCTGAATCATTCCCGTAGAAAGAGACGCGTTCCGTCTCTGCATCTGCTCGATCACGCGATTGGATCTCGCGAGGTGTTTGCAAAACATCCGATCTAGTTCTAGCTTGTAACTTACGTAAAGATAACTATAGATTATAGATTAGAAAATTCGTACCAATTGCGCTATTAATTTTTCTATTTTTGATTTTCCGTCTAATTATTGAGCTAATCTCACTGGAAATCAGACGTTCCAATACTCACGAACAAGAAGTAGAGAACTGTCACGTAGAAAGTTTAAATTTACTAAAAGAATCTGTTC
>KQ435726.1:1920316-1934149 GCA_001276565.1 Melipona quadrifasciata | reverse complement strand
AATCTGTTCAGCAAAATACATCAAGAATACAAAGAATTCATAACTGCACGACTCGTACCCCAGTACGATTCGTCTCACTGAGACGGGGGCCCAGAAAATTTTTGCCATAAAATTTTATCGATATGCAAACATTTGAATCGATACAAAACAAATTACAGATCGCTCAGTACTCCTACTCGAGGTCTACGCCACGCCTCCTCGCGAATCACGTGACCCAGATCAACCAATCGCTAATTTTCGTTGCATCAGCGTTGCACCTGAAGAGGCCCGATTTTCTGGGTTACCCCCATTAAAATCACTTTCAGTGATAAAAAATTAGTGAATATGACGCAGTTAGATTAAATTCATGAATTGCAATCACACGATAAGGAGAGTGTTTCAATCCACTCACGCTTTTACGTAAGATCGTCGAACACTCTCTCTCTCTCTCTCTTGGACGGAATCGATCTTGATTGGGACTTGCTACTTCCACTCGTTTGCAACGAGTGCATCGCGCCGTAACCGTGAGCAGAGGCCCGCGGTGCAAAAAGTTGGGTGGGCCAACATTGTTGCGCGGTCTGGTCTCTGCGCTTCGCCGGCCGATGTCTCCTCGATCCATCCAATTAAACGTCCGTTGAGGCTGAAGGGGGACACAGGGTTGAAAGAAGAGGAGGGAAATCGGCACGTGCAGAACTCCTACTCTACTTTAGGATGACATTAGTAGTAAAAATCGGGTGAAACACGTGGCGAGATGGAAGTTTGTATGCTTCACAGATGAAACACAAAGCAAGAGAACAGAGAACTCGAGATTCTTTCCGCGTAATTTTAAAAAATTTTGAAAACCGATTCGACGAGAAAAGTCTAAAAGTACAAACTACATCCGTTGTGAAGAAATTATTCTTCGATCATTCCGAAACACGCTGTCGGTAAGTCCCGAAACCCTAAATTTGTCAAATCTGACGTCTGAGGCAATGCGCGAGCAAGAAAAGCAAAGTGTAAAGTGTAAAAGTGCAGAGAGAGAGAGAGAGAGAGAGAAATGAAGCAATTCATTTCAATTCGTTTCGTTTGATCCGTTGTCCACACGTTTCTCGTTGCCACCGCTGACTCGCGTTCCCGTTTTCGTCGCGCGTTTCGCCCCAGAATTCTCCGAATCACCGGCAAAAACCCTCGAGGCGACGAGCCTCTTCTGCCGACGGGCACTCGGCGGCGCGCCGCGTTTCTGAAAAATAACGCCGCTGGTTTATCTGGAAAACGGCACTCGGCGGTGCGCCGTCGTGGTTTGCGAGGCGCATGCCGGCGTTTAAAAAGCAACCGGGGGCCCGCGATTCAACGCACGCTCGAACACGTGTTTATCGGGGTATCCCTCGGATCTAACGTGAGTTACGAAGCGTCGAGCGTTTCCGCGCGTCGTCGGAACGCCGCGGATAGATCAATTTGCTCCTCGGCGATGCGTGAGCGTGATTTTTTGTCGGATATAATTGAACGGCCGACAGATGGTGTCTGGAGGGGGGAGAGAAGTGAAACGGCGCTCCTTCGATGGAAGAAGCTTGTCAACGTCTTACAGGTTGTCCAACCGAGGATTATCTAATCAATTACGGTCTAGAATAGGCGGAGGGGTAAAAAGGAGCGGCGAAAGAAACGTATGAGGATTCCACGGGTAATTTGTTCCTTCCTAGTAGAGGTTCCCTTCCTTCGTGGTCGCGTCGCGAGAGGGACTCGGAGCGGGCTCGGAGATTGGCCTCGTTTACGTCCGGAGCCGGAGGAGGAAACGCGATCGAGATCAGAGAGTTTACCGGAGCGAACGCCGGCAATCCTACCGGAGTGTGCAACGACGGGAGGATTCGTGGGGACCGGCGTTAGACCTTGGACGGGCTTACGGGCCCATCCGTCACCCGCTGACACCGGACCCAATGCGTTTTTGCCTCCCTCTCCGACTCCCTCTCCTTGCGATCCGCCGGCCCGCGTCCTGCCAACGAAACCGCCGAGAAAAAATCGTACCCGTTCAAGCGGCCGCCGCGATCTCCCAGGGATCGTCGGCCTCTGCCCCTGAAACGCGATCGTACCTCGCCTCGTTTTTACCTCGGGGGAAAAAGCTTCCGTAGGGACAAGTCCCTTCGTTTATATTTTCGTTACGTTGCGGCGCGGTCGTTACACACATAGCCGCAGGGCTCCCCTTCGGTCGTCGGAACGTTGTCGATTTTGTTATCGATAACGCACGAGTGGTACTTCCACGCGAATAGTCAGACGCTTTGATTCCTCCCAGCGAAAAGTTTCAGCGAAGTGGGCGAGGAGATCTACCGCGAGAAGAGGTTGTACGGTGGCTTTCTTTTCAACTCTTTTTTTTTACGGGTGAAAACAATGGAACGTCACCGTATGGAATGTCAGTGGAACACAAAGGTTTCCATAAAATCATTACTCGAGAGGAATATTCACAAAGCGTCATTCCGCGCGGTAGCGTGCAATTGTCTCGTGAAACTCGATTTCGCGTTGTCCCTCCTTGCGGTTCCTTCGGTACGAGAGATAAACAACTTCCTTCATTTGCAATTGCTAAAAATTCTTCGAACGCCTCGTGTTTCGAGAAAATAAAAAAAAAAGGAAAAAGGAAAGGAAAAAGAAAGGAAGAGCGATCTTTCGGGACAGCGAAAGGTAAATGAAATTCGGAGGGCGCAGAGGGTTGGCGATCGAACTTTATTTCACGCTGGCTGACACAAAGTGGCCGCGTCATCGTTCGCGCGGACGGCAAAAGCGCGTTGTTCGCCCCGATAATAGGGGGGCCGCCCGGCGAAAAGGATCCGGCGCGCCACGCCGCGCAAATGGGACGTCCCTGTTCCACGACTTATCGGCTGATAAGCGTGGAAACAAAAACGAGAGGGAGAAAGAGGCGAACGGCCGCTAATCCAGTTTTCTGCGAGCCTTGATTGCGCGACGCCGCCCACTCTGCCGCCCGCCCGCTCGACGCCAGAACGTATCGCCGATCCCGAAAGCCTGTGCCCTAATTAAAATACTCGCTCGCCGGAGGAGGACGCGCGAATCACCCCCCCCCCTCACTCGCCCGAATTCCCTTTATCCGAATATTTCCTCTATACGTTCTCTCTCTCTCTTTCTCTCTCTCTTTCGATTTCGTTATTTCGATTATCGTTTCGCTGCTCGAAGGTTTTATGGGCTCTCGCGGTAAAGGAATTTTCTATCGGCGGGAGGAGAGCCGTGCCATTTCAAAAAATTGCCGTGTGCAGCTCCAGGATTATCCAGGCGAAATTAGAGATTAGAGTTTTACGACGGTGGTTTAATCTTTCGCGCTACACTGGACATTGATAAGGCGGAAATTATTTCTCGAATGGGAAGGACAGGGGGGGGGGCGAACGTGAGGATGGATTTATCGAGGTGGTTGGACTATTTTCTTTTTTTTTATGAAAAATTCTTGGCAGTAAAAAGAGGGACACCAGGGGACACGAGCGTATTTGAAAAAAAAAAATAATTTCGAGGTGATTAAATTAGTAATTAGAGACGGCTTTCCGTCAGTAGTCAACGATCCACTGAATTTGATGACGCGAAAATTGTCTTTCGAACAAATACGAATGTTTGAGTGTAAAGAAATTCGTGTACGAAGAATTTGAACGAACATGAACAAATGAATAATTCCTTGAAGCAAAAAGAATGTCTATCTTAAAAAATAAACTCTGGCGCTGTTATCGGGATATTGACAAAATGAAGATTGTGCAGTTATTTCCCAAATTATTTTATTGATAACAGGGAAAATTATTTTGGAAATAAATACAAACATTCGTAATATTTTTCTTTTTCCGAAGCAAAACCGGAGAGTCGGAAATTAGAAATTGCTACGTACGGTAGTTTTTACTAAATTAAAGATCGCAGTTTGTATGAAAAAGGAACTTCAGATCCTGGTTATTGATGGTTATTGATAAAAATTAGCATCTGCATTGGGATTGTTAAGTTTCAATTCGATACCGACGAGTTCTGTGCCGTCACCCAGTCAGCCAATTTTTTCTCTAAGAACCTCGCTATATCACGGTTGATCGTATGAAAATGCTTCGGAGCGAACGAACAAGCAAATGAATGTTAAATATTTGATGTGAAAAGATCGATCATGGTGTTAATCACTGGCGATAGGCAAGTTTTTTTTTTGCAACAGCGTACGAGCTGGTAATAGGTATCACTCGCTGCAGCTAGTTATCGAGCGATTAAAACATTCCACGTTCACTTTGAAATTTTCTCCCTTTTTTTCCCCCTCGTACAAAATAGAGATACCAGAGTCGCGATCAACCGGAGACAGATCGAAAGTGGAAGTGGAACGCGCGCGATGAGAATGAAAGATGACCGCGGGGCGGAGTTAATCGTCGTCAATTAAACTAATCGCTTTACACGTATTCCGTGGCCAGGCGATAACGAGCGATCGTTGTCGACGCTGCCCGTCTAATCGAAGGCGTGACTAATTAACGCGTTTAGACACAGAGCGAGGAGACTTTGTCGCGGCGATCATCTCTATATTCCCCGTATAGCGGCGGATGGCCGCTAACGAGGCCGATAATCAAGAAATTCTCGCACGACCCACGGATGGAAATCGAAAGACTCGCTCTTTTTAACCAACAGCTCACGATTTCACGCCACGATTATTGTTGATCAGGCGTCCTCCCGTTTGGTACCGATCGACGGCGACCGGCGGCCAGTTACTTACCGCCGACTAATTATCTCCGATTATATTAACCCGGGACCTTGATTACGTCGAGAACGTCCCCGAGTATTGTCTCGATCGCGATATCGTCACGTGGAACGCCAGCAATTTTCTCCTCCGTGGAAAATTCTCGTCGCTGGTATTCGCGCCGGTTCGAGCAATTTTCGATTCAATTAGGCTAATGTTCCATCAGGCTTTTCTTTTTTTTTTTTTATCACTGAAAGTGATTTTAGCGAGCGTAACCCTGGTGCAACGCTAATGCAACGAAAATTAGCGATTGGTTGATTTGGGTCACGTGATCGTGAGAGGGCGTGGAGTAGGAGTGGCGCTGTCTGGTACCGAGCGATCGCGCCTGTAATTTGTTTCCTATCGATTCAAATGTTTCCATATCAATAAAATTTTATGTCGTCAAAAAAGTCGTCTTCATTTCTTAGTCAGAACAGTTGCTTCTGGGTCTTTCAGTGAGACAAATCCTACTGGAGTACAGTAGTCGTGCAGTTTTTTTTTTCTATCGGAAACAATACTCGCCATTCGTTGCTCGGTCTGTTAATTTTTACTTTGTTACGTCGTGAAAATTTACGACGAGGGGGGAGGAAGCAATCGTTGCTCCATGTTATTCTTGCGACTCTTGCTGGCAGTTTGAAACAACACGGTGACACGATCTCCCGCGACATACTCGCGACGTACCAGTCGAAGCGGAGTAATTCCGAGAACGCGCAGGGAACGAGTGGCGAAAGGGTTTCGATCATCGTTGAAACACCGATGAAAATGATGACGGATCAGCGGCGGAAGTTACGGTACCTCGCGCATACGCGTAAATTATTGACCCAGAATCTCTCCTCGCCGGTTTTCTTCGCTCGTGGAGAGCATCGGCGCGAGGGGCTCGCGCCATCGGTCGGAATTATCTCTCGCAGCTATGTATGTAACTTTGATATATGCGCTTTGTGTACGTGTGCTCGACTCATTACGGTAAGTCACGACCGGCTTGACTCCCTTAATCGAAGGTTAAATCGTGCCGCATGGCTCGCCTCGATGTCTGTATTTTATTAACGCGCGCGACCGTGCACTGCTGCGACGGATAAAAAGCTCGATCTACGATTTTCGAGTTACCGACGTCGTTCCTTTATCCCCGATCTTCGTCCGTCGAATGAAATCTGTACATTTTCACGCATCCTGAAACATCTCTCGGACGAAATTTTTCGATCGGGTTAGATCAGGGCGCCGTTTCGGTGTTCTGGGCGGAACACCCAAAATCATTTCTGCGTTGAGGAAACTCCTGCTCTTCGTATCTCTGGTTATCGTCCCGTAACATCTTTTGGACTTGCAAGCTCAAGCTCGAGCGCCAATAGAATTTTCCAACCAGTTTACACACTCGTGTCTGAAGTCCGAGTCGCGAAAGTTTCAAGACTCTTATGTGCACGAGTTGAAGAACTAGTAGCAGAGTTACGTACTTCGTAGCTACTTACCACCATGTCGTTCACAGAGTCTTCAGAATTCTTCGCAATTGATCAAAACAAAATTTAAATCTTCGTCAAAACATTCCCTCTGAAGAAAAAAACTCGCTGATCACCAGATAAGAAACTCGAGCTTGAGAACGTCTCTCAGAGATCGGTAACGAATCCACGGAGCACGATGAGGCCCATTTTCGAGGATCGGTAAGAGGTACTTACTCTCCGAGAGGTAAATCTCGTCGTTTCCTCGCCAGATCGTGCTGCGGGTACACGGGCCCCGGATGGTTCACCTGTCGTTGCCTGTTTTATCGGCGCAGAGTTAGCTGGAAGGCGGTATGGTACGGGCCACGGTCGGGCCCTCTCGACTCGGTAGGAGAGGGGGAAATCGGGACTCGATCGTGGCGAAACCGGTTTCGCGAGCGGGGCGTGCACGGCCGATCTCTCGGTCGAGATTTGAATTTCACCGCAAAGAGCGGATCCTCTTCCTCTTTCTCGCCGCCTGCGCCTTTCTCCTCTCTGCTCCGGCGCGCGGAGGAGAGGCTCGGGGCCTGCAACGAACGGAGGGTAGCTCAACGTTTCCACGAGAGGTTCGGGCCGCGTGTTTTCGCTCGCCGCCGCGTTTATACGCGCCTTCGAACGATTACACGCTCCTCCGGCGTGGATTTTTGACGGGACCGCCTCGAAGACTCTATATCCCCGACCGAGGAGATAATTTCTCGCCGTTTTCTCGTCGACGAATTCGGCGATTTCTCAGGATGGAGATCTCGCGGACGGGAGATTCTCACAGATTTCGTTTCTGAGAGAGATGCTCTCGCTGGCCGAGTGTGTAAACGACACGCTCTTAAAATCTCACGCACGACAGGTGCTCCGGTGGCCACGTTGGGAGGGCCGACGCGTCCTCGAATATTCGGGCTCTCACACTTTTCGAGCATGCGCTCGTTAATCAGCCGTGAGGCCCTTCGAGTAACCTCCTTGCTGACGGTGCCTCGGCGAGAACCTACTTGGTCTTTTAACGATTTACTTTCCGCCGTACCGATCGAACTATGAGGTACAGTGCTCTCGAGAGTCCCGTTCATACAGTTCTTCGTTTACTTGCGTGTAATTAGAGACTTTTGTACAGGATCGTACCAAAAGAGAGGACATTTGTAGTTCGTGATTGAAAAAAAAATCTAAAGTACAGGATTTTACATCGAGTAGATTAATCGCTAAAAATTTACCTTTACGTATTAATGGTTAGTTCAGTAGAACTTTATTCGTTCCATCGTAAAACTCATTATTAGTCTCAACGAGGGTTGACGGATCTTGCTTGGAATATTTGCAATTTCTAGATGCATTCGTCACAGATCTGTAATTCGTTACTGTCTCTAAAACAGCGAGTAATGATTTCTCCAACAGTACCAAAATTCAATCGTACAAAAGGAACCTTTATCGGGTGATTCTTCGTTCGTGAATTCTACAGTTCTCTCAGTTGAGCGCGAGAGACAGCTCTATTCTCAAGGCTCGAGCCGGGAGGAGTTCCTCGCTCTTGTGCCGTTCTGTACTATCTAAATCTGACAAGCTGCAGGCTCGAAATCGCCACTCCCTGTAATCCGAAAGAGTCCCACGGATACCGTGGCACCCTCGACGCCACGAAGGCTCCGATGCCGAATCTCGACGCGGCACAGCAACGAGTCGAGTTTAATCTCCGCATAATCGTGCTCTCGAGGAGGTCGGCCAGGTAGAGGGGAGGTAGAGTCGGGTCCGGTAATGGTCGTCGGCCCCTGGTGAGAGACCTTACCTCTCCTCTTCTTCCCGGCGGCTTCCCCACGGTGTCTACTCTCGCGGAGGGTCGTAGGAGGTCCGGTGGAGTGGGATGTCGAGTGGTTGATCCTGTGGGAAGGGAGTCGAGGGGCAAAGGAGGGGGAGGGAAGGGACCTAAGGCGGCTAAGACTAGAGTTAGCGACGCGTTGCTGCCTCTCTCGAGCTGGCTAATCGCGAACGAATTTTCGAGCGAAACTCTGGCCCCAGAATATCGATCGTGCCATTTCGCTGCCATTGGAATTTTTCTAACCTATCCCTATCTACGAGGATCTTCCCACTGACCCAATTTTTCATCGCTGGGCGAATGTTCAAAATTGTTGAAACTTGTGTGATTGTTTGATTCGTTTGTTACACCAATACGATTTACATATCTCTAATTTTGCTTTTGTCAAATCTTCAGCAGCTTTCGGCGAATTTACGGTAATTTTTATTAACACGGAACGTTGCTGCGGTAATTGAAAATTTTTGAAACTTGGAAAAAGAGGTATTTCAGTTGAATTAACTTTTAGAATTGTTACAAGAATTATCCCACATTTATGAAAATCATCAATTGCTAGACAATTCTTGGAAATGAAATTATTGCAAGTATTTTTCAGCCTAAAATTTGTAGCAATTTTCGCGACAATCATATCAAACATATTCTTCGTTATTCATTGGTCACTCGATTATCTCTGTTAACTGACGATCGAATGAAATTGAATAAAAGACATTGGCTCGTTAGATCCAAACTTTGAACACGCTTACTCAAGACGCTCGTGCATTATTGCTGCATACGAAGACTCGCGTTAAAAAATCGAGCAGAACACGATGCAAAGTGGAGTAGATGTGTTATTGTTCGCGGCATAGAGCGAGCGACGGCCATGTTGGATTCCTCTCGTTGCTGTAGATCAAAATTATAAGGCGGAACACGCTTCGGGACGTCCGTCGAAGGATCCTCACGAAGATATGTACCTCGCTCGGATGTCTTCCCCTCCCTCTCTTCGTTCTCCGTGTTTTTCGCGCGCTCTTCTCTTCGTCATCTCGCGGCCTCGCCTTGCCTCCGCCGGCCCGCCAACGAAACGAGAGCAGCTTCGATCCTGTTTCGAACTCGCATCCGGTCAACCTCGCGATGCTTTCGAGAAACCATTCATTCGGCGAACGGGTCAGGTGACGCGCGTATCGCGTGTCACCGCCGCCGGCTTGTAGTTACTTCGTCCGCGAGCCCAGGGGTTTACCGCGGCTCTGCTAGACTTTTTGCCACCTGGTTGGATACCTCCGAGCGATCGAAAGTCGAAGAGATGCTCGAACAGAAGCTTCGTCGTGAAGCTCTTCGATTAACACGATACTTAATGTGCTCGATTTGTGCCATATGGTTCCCTGGCGTTTTAGAAATATTTTTCTTTTTGCCACGATCTCTTAAAAATTAACAGCGATGGTAGAAACTCGATGCACGATGGTTGGCTTAACGTGACACTGGAGTTGTCTGTGACGTAGAGTTTTTTTTGGAGCTCTAGAAACATTTTTTTTATCGCGATTACAAAATTTAATTAAAATTAACAGTGGTAGCTCGGTGTAATCAACGAATTGATTGGTTGAACGTGATATTTAATGTTATATATGTATATATGATTTCCTGGAGCTCCAAAATTGCATAAGATATAGTTTCTACTTTATTTTAATGGTAATGGCGTTAAATAATTCAAAGTAATTTTCAATTCAAGGAAAGATCTTCTATATATATATACTAAATAGAAAAACTGCACGTCTCACTGAAAAGCTCAGAAGTAACTGTAAAGATGACTTTTTTGCCATAAAATTTTATTGATACGCAAACATTTGGATCGATACAAAACAAATTACAGGCGCGATCGCTCAGTACCAGACAACGCCACTCCTATTCGAGGTTTACCCCACGCCCCCTCGTGAATCACGTGACCCCAAACCAACCAGTCGCTAATTTTCGTTGCATCAGCGTTGCACCTGAAGAGGCCCGATTTTCTGGGTTACCCCCGCTAAAATCACTTTCACTGATAATAATATTTTTGCAGCTCATCGTCGACTACTAATAAAAATAATAGCTGCTCAGTTTCAATGTACGCTAAATTTTTATGGCGATATTAAAACGAAAGACGTCGTTGTATCTCAATTTCTCATGTCATTTTTTTATTTTTTACACAACCCCAAGCAGTAAGTACACCAAATACATTGAATCTAACCGTACGTCATACACTTACAATTAGGCTCTGTTATCTTAAAAGCGTTCTCACTGCTCACTGAGAGATAGATAGTAATTGTTTTGAGCGATTCAAGTTTGAAACGTCGACGTAAATGGCAGTATCGTTTCTTGCCTGATTGTCTGTCGTTAAAAGCCAATTATGAAACATATTCGGAAAGTAGGATATCTCACGCTCGTCGAGAGCGTTTTCATTTTTACACTCGCAGATAATGCTCCGTGCCGGTTAAGTTGGCCGCACTCAACGTCTCCCAAAGGGGCATAAATCACGAGAGAGCAAAAGCCTCAGCCGGGTGGAGCAGCGAGTAACGAGCAATTAACAATGAACCTCTGTTCGACTTAGGTAGCAATTATCCCGATGAATCGATGAGTTTTCGCCGAAAATGCACCGCCTCGATGCTCCCGGCCGGCTGTACGAGCCGCGCAATTACTGGGAAACTTGGCGCAAAATCCGCCGTTGGAAACGTTGATAACTAATGATCGTGCGTCTACCATGAAGCAATTAACCATCCAGCAAGAACGAAAACGGTTCTAAACAGAACGGCCGGCGCCTTTTTCCCCTAATTAACGAAGGTATAATATGCTCTACATATTGGTTAATTGGCCAGGATTAATTGGTCACGTTGACCAATCGGTCTGTCGGAAACGAGGCCGGGTTCTAAGAAAGGACGGGATATCGTTCGATATTTTCCTTAATGTTTCCGACGTGAAATAGGTTGAAATCGATGTGTCGACCGATGTACAAGTGTGGGACAGAAGTGTCCATCCGGTGGCGCGCAATTCAAATCAGATACCGCGAAAGCCGCCGGATGATGAATTTCGAAGTGGACGAAGGCTGGCCGTGCACGCCGTGTCGTTCGTACCAGATGCTGTTTCCGCTATCGGTTCCCGTTCAAAAATACACCGAAAAACCACGACTTGTTGCCGGGACATCGCGACATCGGATCTTTCGGTTCCGGAAATTTTCGCTTGAAAATTCGACCAACGTCGAATGCCTGTACGAAACGAAAGAAGAAAAAAGATGTTCGCTGAACGTTTCCGTTTGTCGGAGAGGAAGATATCTTCCGTCTCGTTACGTCGTTCTTCTCTCCGTTGATAAAGAAAGAAGGAAGCCGAAGGAGAAAAGAATTTCATTCGCTGCATTCCAGCCGGAGCCGTTCCAGCCAGCTCGGCCGGCGTATTTGTAAACAACAGTTCATCGAACGAACGAGAAGCCCACGCGGCGTCGCCGTATTCGCCCGCTCGAGCGGAATAGTTTCTCTCCTCGCGAGAGGATCCGCGGCGCGAGAGATCCGACGAGGTCGAGGGAGATCGCCTACCCGCGCGAATAGTCTAGGGGCCCAGCCATTTTTCCATGCAACATCCACGAGCAACGGTCCAGTCGGGGGACCGGTGCCCCCACCTCTGCCGCCTGTTGCTCGGCCAGACATCCTGGACCCCGGAGCCCAGGCTGGCTCGTGTGGTGCCTTCCATCTAACTGTGGCGTTTCGTGACGGCCAGGTGAGGCAGCCGCGAAGTTATCTCGAAGACACCTTAGAAGAGATAGGGCCCAGCCACGGAGGTGGGTTCCAGGCAACAATGACGCCCAGTTGAACTCGGCGAGTCGCCACACTCCTCGCCACGCTCCCTCGAACGCAGTCGTGTCGCGTCGTGTTGTGTCGCGTCGCTCGAGTTGTGTTTGCCGAAACTATCGGACGATTGCGGAAACGCGAACGCAGGTGTGCCTAAACAAGTCATCGTGTGTACGTTGGACGAAGGAGTACCACGGGAGACAGAGAGAGAGAGAGAAAGAGAGGAGAGACGACGCTTTTCGGAGCAACGAGTGCGTTTCTCGAAATTTCTGCAGGAAAATTTTTCACGCGCCAAGGTTTCAACGCGCACGTTTCCCAGCTCGGCGGAGAATCGGTGACACTTTGGTTTCGCACGGGTTTCGTGGTTCTTCGAGCGAAGTTGGCTGTCGTTGGTTGGTCCGCACACGGTACGGAGTGAAATTTTTCCCGTTTGCATGCTCGGAGTCTGGTGTCGATCGCGGCGGACAGTAGCAGCGGAGCAGGAGGCGCGATGTGATCCGTTTTCAGTGTTGTCCCGTTTTCTTTCTTTGTCTTGTTTCTCTCGCGGCAGCCGGGTGTAAGAGGTTCGCGCGAGCAAACGGAAGAAAGATGTGCGAGTGCGGTGACGAGTGCGCCGAGGACACGCTGAACAGGCAGCTGGCGAGACGTCCGGCCGATCTGCGAGTCTGAGGGTTCCGAGCCGCGATCCATCCCTCGATCCATCCTGAGCGCGAGGCGAAAGAAGACAAACAAACAAGGAGACAAACGAACAAGCAAAAAGAAAAGAAAAGAATCGCGAAGAGAGAAGAGATAGAAACGGGGGGGGGAGGGGGGAAAAATCAGGCGCGACAGAGTTGACATCAGCCGAGGAAAATTCTGGCCGATAACGAGCCTCGACCGCCTGAGATGGCCACCCTGGGCCTCTCCAAGGTCTTCATACTGGACAAGTACTTCACGGAGCTGCAAAAGTTCTGGGAGACCGAGAAGAAATTGCAAGGTACGCCATTGACTGTCGCTCTCGATCGTCTTATTTCGCGTTTAGCGCGTCGAGTCGCGTTTTCACGGACGACGCTGAACGCGATTTAAATGCAGCGTGGCACCGGGACCAAGAACGAGTATCATCGTTTCCCGCCGTTACACGCTGAATTTCGAGAAGCAGGAACAATCGAAACGACTCGAAAACGCGATTGTGCTTTGTAAAGGGGAGCAGCAGGTACAATAGTGCCGCGTTTGTTAAGAACGTATTTTTGAAAGTAATCTGCTTGACGTAATTAGAACGAATTCTCTGTGTGTTTCGCTCTTCACTCTCTCGTTTCTTTTTCTCTTCTGCGCCGTCGTCGGAGCTCTTTGCCCTTTCATTCTTCGCTCAACGTTGAAAGTCGTAACCGAGTTGCAATCGGTTTTCCTTTTTTTTTTTTTTTTACGAGGGTTGGTTCGATCGTTGGCTCTCGAATTGGCGCAGGTGTGGCTGGGTAAGGGGCGCTCCATGACAGCAGCTACGCCTCTGCACACCGCGAAAACCAAAAAGCCGCGGCGGCTGGTCGTCGGAGAACTTACCTGCGTTTTACAGTTGAAACAATTCTCGTGGGCTCTTCTCTCTTGATTGCCACCGCGTTGCATTCTTCAGTCATTAGCCGGACAGGTCGAACTGGTCCCTTCTACCAGGAAAACCCGGAGGATTTTCCTATTAAACTGACTTCACGCTCCTGTCATTCGTGTCTCTGAGTCAACGTTTGCTTCATTAACTCGTTCGTCGTAGAGTGATTGTAAAAAATCTATTAATTAGAGATTAAAGCGAGGAAACGTATTCTCTTTCCTTTTCTGAGAGTGTCCTTACAGCCTGATAGCTCTTGATAGTATGTCTAACTCGTTCAGTTAGTTGTTCCATGATCCTCGACAAACCTCGAGTATAGAGACGCGAGTACAGGCGGTTGTTTAAGCGCGAAAACGTCGTGGAACATCCGTAGGATTCTCCCATTTTTCTAGGGTATACATGCCGCGCGTAATTCGCGTCACGTACGCGTAATCTCCTCGATGCGACAGAGATTAAAATTTCAGAGTATTACTTCACTTACGTTTCGCAGCTTTTCGCGCCCATTTTTACCTCCTTGCCTCGTTACTTTCCTTTTTCTTTTCCTCGCCATCCATGAC
>KQ435726.1:1884958-1901629 GCA_001276565.1 Melipona quadrifasciata | reverse complement strand
TGGTGTCAGTTTTCAGTTCAATCTAGGCAAACGTAGATTCGTTTAAAATTAATTACTTAATGATATTTCACGTTACATTTCAATTTGATGTAACTGCTCGGTAGAACGTGGAGTAATGAATAATTGAAAGAAGAGTTTCGCGCTCGTTTAAAAATAAACTAACGAATCAATGAATTTGCATATTGAAGAAGCCGGGGATACAGATTTCCTCGCAACGCTATGACAGTCTCGACGCGTTCGTCGATTTTCTTTTTATCGGCATTATCCCGATAATTGCCACGAATTTCAACCTAATCGAGCCGCACAATTCTTCGCTCTCTGCCAATTCAATCGACCAGTGCATCAATCACTCTTTGCCTCGATAGCGACGACGGGACACGATAAGTTCGCGCGGCTTCTAATTGAGATGAATGTCCCGGTGCCGGAGAGATACTGTACCGAACCATTTAACACCGAGAACATTTCTAAAATCGTGGAAAACTCGCTCGATGGGTCTTGGTACTGGAGATCCCTGTTTCACGCATCCGGTTCGTATAATTTTTAATACACAGCCATTTGTATAATACAACCACACGTGTATTTGATATATACTCGTTCTTACTCAGAAGTTTTACAAATATTATAATTGTTATATTTATTATTGAAAGAAAGAACTTTAAACTGTTAATGTATCAACGATTGTACAACTCAAAGATCTTATTACCTACAATATACATTGAGTATTAAAAATGAAAAGGTATATCCCAAGATTTTGAATGACAGTATGTCATACATTCCACGTATTTGTAACAAATGGTTCTTCGTTCAATCGACAAAATCTCTGTCACATTAACGATCGTACAATTCGGGCAAATATCGTACAATACTAAAAGACTTGTCAAACTAATATACGACACACGCCAAAAAATTGCCAGAGCCGATTTTATGAATTTTACGAAGAACGTTTGACTATAAATAAACGGGGTGGAAGTATCGGTCCGTGACAATTTTAACACAGGGGCGATATATCGATTCGTTGTTAGTGAAAGTGTTGAAAACGCTAATCTTTAATTCTTCACGTGTACGCGTTTCATACTATCTGATCTTTACTTATTCGAACGATCAATTAAACCAAACACTTAAATCTCTCGCGTGAGAGAGAGAGAGAAAGAGAGAGAGAGAGAGAGAGAGAGCTTTGTCTCACCGAGTTCAGCTGGTTTATCGATTATCGTTGTTCGGCCGCGGCCGACGTACCATCGAATACTTGTCGAATTTAACGAGGTCTCGGCCGAGTATCCCCCCCCCAGAGATGGCCGATGGTACGCTCGAGAAGGAGAAATCGGCAGTATTCTCAATAGGTCGTTGAAACGAGGGGAAACCGAGGCGAAAGAAAGGGAACGCCTCGGGTGAAAAACTCTCGTCGATGGTCTCGTTGACCGTGGACAGATCGCGCGGTGCGTTTGATTGCACCGAGCTGCCCTGACGGACGCAAAAACCGCTTCGTTTCCGGTGCCGGGGTATCCGTCGTCGCGATTACTTCCCCGTTTCGTCATTTTCTTTCCCCGATATCCTCCACCTAATTAATTATTCCGATCTCATTACCCGCTCGTGGCATTTACCGTTTGCATTTCCCGCTTGTTTACACTCCATGTATTCGTTTATTTATGCTTTTTTTTACCACCGCCTGTTTGCATTGCCGGTTGTTTACGTTGGCAGGCTTTGCATTGTGCTTGGAATTTATTTATTTATTTACAGTACGGTTCGCGCAGTGTATAGATGCGCAGCGTTGTTGCGGATTGTGAAAAAACATTTCGGAACTTCATTAACGTTAATGAGACACGGTAAACACGATCGCATAATCGATGCTAGGCTCGGTTCCATTAAACGTCGAGGCTTATTAATACAATATATCGGCTAATTGGCTGATTAAACGCTTCCATAACCTAAACCTCTGCGAAGTGCATGTTCGTAACAATAATAATAATATTATATATATATAATGAATTTCCGAAATTGTTCCCGATTTTACCAACGTAATTGTTTCACTATGATAATAACGAAATTTCGAACTGTTTCAGATTGTATAATAACATGCACGATGTGTTCTTAAGAGATTCCCACGGCGAGTATTTCAAAAAAAAAAAAAAAAAAGAAAGTTCGAATGTTTGAAAAAAAAAGAAATCAAAATCGACGAAGAAATAGATATATCGACGCGGGTTTGAATTTCAAAAGGAATCTAAGCTCGATCGAGTACGGGCGAGTTATTCTCGAAAGCTCGCAGCAGAAGGGAATCGAATCGAGCGTCAGAGGCCACCGGGGGCCCGACGTGGGACCGGTTCTCTCTATCCCCACTCGGCTTTCGGGCGTTTTTCACCTTTTTGCTCGTCCTGCATGGCGTTGCTTTCTCTAGATGGGCTTCTAATAGGAATCGAGACCCTTGAAAGCCTCTCGCCGCTCGGTATTATATTTCGCTGCGCCAGTTTCTCCCATGTTCCTTCTTCGTTCTTCGTGTTCCGCGCGGATGTCCCAATTTCCCCAGCGCGCGCTACAACCCTTTTCGGGAATATACCCCCTTTCGAGTATACCGCGAAATGTCAACTAGCGAATCTCGTTTACGACGAGGATCTCTCGAGGGAATCGTGCGGTTCGGGGAGTTGATTCCGTTTCCGTTGCAGTGAAAGTGGATTGTTATTGGTAGTCTGAGGAATTTCGATCGAACTCCTTCGTCTAATAGCGACTACGCATAATCCTACACATTCATTCGGAGAGTGAAACAAATTTCTATTTAGGTACAACACATTTGGAATTACTCAGTTCGTAATACAAAAGTGCCTAAACGTCCGTAGTCCTAAATGATGAAAGCGTACTCCGTGCACTTTAACACAGCACCGCGAAATTTTCAATGAACATGCCCCCTTAGTGCAGAGGATGAATTTCCAACGGATCGTAGACAGGGTAATTTGACTTCAATTTTTTCCCATCCGGCAGGAATAATTCCGGTGGTGATCAGCGCCACGTAATAACAGAGGCAAGATAGATGCCTCTTGTATCAGCTCGGTATAATCAGACCCGGTAGAAGACCGAGCCACGATTAATCTTGCCCGATGGCTGGTTGCAAAGCGCGCGGCGTCTAGGCATCCATAACCCACGCGTCCGATACGCAATAACAATGCAAAAAGCCGCCACCGCTCGGACGACGATGGAAAAAGTAGTCTCATTTCGCATCGTCGTCTCTGATGGGCTGGAGGGGGGAGGGTGGGTTGTAGCCGCGTGTCAGGAAGCTTTGTGGACGAACCGACAATCGCGGACGAGTAGATAATCGAAACGCATTTCAGACGAACGTGGGCCCCATACTGGTCTGTATCAATCCATATACGGACGTCAGGAATCCATTGACCTTAACGAGCACCAGGGCCGTACCTCTGGCGCCTCAGCTGAACAAAGTCGTTCAGGAGGCCGTGCGACAGCAATCAGAAACTGGATACCCTCAGGCCATCATTCTTTCCGGTAAAACATCCGATCAAAATATTCGTCTTGAAACTTTTCACTTTTTTTCTTTTCATTTGTTACTTACCTTAGTTTTTGTACTTGTGCTCGTTGTAGTTTCTTATTTATAGTCATCCTATTGTCTGTAGTTAGCAGGCAAGAAGAACATTAAACTTGCTCCGTTTGCTGCTTATTTGGACAATTTTTGGTGGTAGATGTAATTGTTTGTTTGCGTGTCTTTATGTCTCTGTTGATTTACAATTCGACATCCTTTTGGTTTTTATCTTCTGAAGAAAATGAAATAATATTTTACACGAGAAAGAAGAAAGAATAAACTGTTAATTGATATTAAGAGTATTCTAATGTTTAATGAAAGTAATTCGAGATTTTAAGACGTCGTAAAATATGTTCCGTTTCATCTGTTTTACGTGGTTATTTGTGAGTAATTGTTCTTTAGGAACTAGCGGTTCCGGGAAGACGTACGCCTCCATGTTGTTACTCAGACAGTTGTTCGACGTGGCTGGAGGTGGTCCAGAAACGGACGCTTTCAAACACTTGGCGGCAGCCTTCACAGTTCTTAGGTCCCTGGGATCTGCAAAGACCGCCACCAACTCGGAGAGTTCTAGGATAGTACGTGATAAATTTGTCTTTTCTCTTTCTTCCGTTGAAAAGGGTGCAGAACAGAGGAGACTGTAAGAGTTATTTCTGCAGGGTCACTTTATAGAGGTCCAGGTTACGGACGGTGCCCTGTACAGAACGAAGATACACTGTTACTTCCTGGACCAAACTCGAGTCATCAGGCCGCTACCGGACGAGAAGAACTATCACATATTTTACCAAATGTTAGCTGGCTTGTCGCACGAGGAACGAGGTAGAGAGTTAATGTTTCGACAGGATATTGGGTGTTTGATCAGCGTCAATTCGTTCATTCGCTTTATTTTGGCTTGTTCGTTAGTCAAACTTAACTTGGAGGGGTATAACTTGAAGAACCTGAGGTATCTACAGCATGGAGACACTAGACAAGACGAAGCTGAGGACGCCATCAGGTTTCAAGCGTGGAAGGCCTGTTTGGGTATGATACTCATTTCGTAGAATGTGTAGCAAATATCTTGTGTCTCATCTTATCATCTATCTATTCTTTCTTTAGCCTGTGAAATTTTAAATTTCAAATTCGAAAATTTTATACGTAACTGAACGCAGCGCGGAAACATATGACAAACATTTATTATCCTACCCTAATTTCCTCGGTGTTCGAATTTTGGAATTCCAAATTTCAATTAACATAGTGTGTAAGGCACACAGCAAGTTTCTCATGTTGAGTAGGAATAACTTTATCATCAAGATACACTTGAATATAAAATTATTACACATATTTACGAATAAATTTCGCCCCGGGAAAAATTATACGGCATAAATATTATTTAAATATCAATTATTTCCAAGAGGAATTAATTCCCGCATACTTCTCAGATAGCGTGAAATGTGTTCTTTACAGGTGTGTTAGGAATACCCTTCTTAGACGTGGTGCGAGTGTTGGCAGCGGTGTTGATCCTGGGCAACGTTGGCTTCACGGATCGGCAAGGAATGGAAGTCGGTGTCATTGGTGAGAACGAACTGGCTTCTGTCGCGGCTCTTCTAGGTGTGCCACCGCCAGCGCTTCTCAGAGGTCTCACCTCGAGAACGCACAATGCCCGTGGCCAGCTGGTGAAGTCGGTCTGCGACGCAAATATGGTACTGTTAACTCATTCTGTGCAATCTGCGGCCGTAACGCCGGCCGATCGAAGCGGAACCATGCTGAAGGGTGTTTGTTTATGCAGTCGAACATGACCAGGGACTCGCTGGCCAAAGCCCTGTACTGTCGTACCGTGGCCACGATCGTCAGAAGGGCCAACAGCTTGAAGAGACTAGGCTCCACTCTTGGTACGTTGTCGTCGGACTCGAACGAGTCTGTCCATAATCAAGCCGAGGTGACCAGTCAACACGCGTCCACTATTGGCAGTTCTGCTGGTAGGTAAAACCTGTAAGTTTGTGCATTGGTCGTTTGAAAGCGGTGAAAAATTTTTGTGATAATATTTTCGAATATTTTACGCTTCATATTTATGTACCCAGTATAAATACTTTACCACACCATTTCGTAGCTTACTTCACTCTGTAAAAGTTAAATAAGAGTTGTCGTGGCTGTTGTCAGCATATATCATTTTTTTATTAAAACGATAGCTACGATTTTGATAATATTTCTCGTCAAAAATTGTGCCCTGAATGTAAATTAGTACAGATGCAAATTGCCAAGCGAATGAAAATTCCGAAAGTTTACCTTGCAATTTGTTCGAGGAAAGAAAACTACTTACTTAACCGCTACCCTTGGCTATTTACTGCTGTAACGTTTCTGCGCGAAATATGCAGAATATTGAAACATCACGTGCAATTTATGCCTGCCTACTAATCCTCGATAAGGCTTGATACCGAATCTTGAATTAGCGTTGAAATCAAACTTCGTTACAAATGCGATCCTATCT
Source organism: Melipona quadrifasciata (assembly GCA_001276565.1). Taxonomy (NCBI): domain Eukaryota; kingdom Metazoa; phylum Arthropoda; class Insecta; order Hymenoptera; family Apidae; genus Melipona; species Melipona quadrifasciata. Next base: position 1,895,648 of record KQ435726.1, on the reverse strand, counting down.
TTGTTGAATCAGAGCCGCAATTCGCATCTTGATATAACTGGATATTGTAAAGCGAACGGGGTTGGCAAAGGCCAAATAATAAAGGCGAAATAACACGTATTACTTAGCAAGAATGCATAGCCATTACCCAGTCTTGTCGGTTTCATTGCTTTTGAATCCATTCTTTTCTCATATCAGTCGCAATCTCTCCGTGTCACGCGCAGGTGGCACCGGTTCCAGAAGCATGACCGCGCTGAACAACGCGGTACGACACGCAACCGACGGTTTCATCGGGATCTTGGACATGTTTGGATTCGAGGATCCAAAGCCGAGCCAACTGGAGCACCTGTGTATCAATCTGTGTGCAGAGACGATGCAACACTTTTACAACACGCATATATTCAAGAGCTCGATCGAGAGCTGTCGCGACGAGGGCATACGATGCGACGTGGAGGTCGATTACGTCGATAACGTGCCATGTATCGATCTTATCTCGTCTCTGGTGAGCGTTCGATAAATCCTTAATAGTTAATTTTCTTCTGAGATTTGATCGAGGAGCGTGTAGCACGTGGATTTGCGCGATCTGTTCCATAGAGGACCGGTCTATTGAGTATGCTGGACGTCGAGTGCTCGATTCGTGGCACTGCCGAGAGCTACGTGGCGAAAGTGAAGGTTCAGCACAAACAGAATCCACGGTTGTTCGAACCTAGGACCGTGGATTGCAGGTCATTTGGGATTCAGCATTTCGCTGGCAGAGTCACATACGATGCGTCCGATTTCCTTGGTACGTATAATGTTTCCGAATGTTTACGCGTTTCTTCCGTTCGCCGATATTTCGCATAATTTCGGGAGAATTTATTGTCATACTTTTTATTTAAATCACCGGCAAATTTTTGAGATATTCAGAGTTAAAACCAATTATTGTTGTTTCTGTTGAAACCGGTTTCGTTGTTTTTAATTCATATTTCAAATCTGGTTCGATATTGTGAGTCAAAGGGTTAAAGTCCTTTTGCCTCAAAATCGAATTCACAATGATACACCACGCAACATCGAATTTTTCAATAAAGACACCAACAAGGACGTGGTTCCCGACGATCTGGTAGCTGTGTTCTACAAGCACACGTGTAGCTTTGGTTTCGCAACCCACCTGTTCGGCAGCGAGCTGAAAGCTCTCTACGCGAGTGATACGGTGCCCAGGGGTGTCAGCTTCAGGATATCACCTACGTCTCACACCGACTTGTAAGATTAAGATCCTGTGTTTCTCCAAAGAGAAAGTCAGTTTAGAATTCTGTCATTTTAGACTTTTTAGACTTTAGATTTTTTTCTTTAATAAAAAAGTAAAGAAGATAGAGAAACTGCTTCCTAAGAACTAATAAAAAAATTCAGAGCATAACAACTAAAATGTAAATTAAAATTTTTCGCCGATACTTGAAAATTTCGAATGTGTTTTGGAAGAGGAGCTGATTTGAGATTAGATTAGAAATTTCGAACATAGTTAAGAGTGACGTTTCTTTTTTCCAGGCTGAACGGGGACGAGCCGATCTCCACGTTAACGCAGGACTTTCACACGAGGCTGGATAATCTCCTGAGGACCTTGGTCCACGCGAGGCCCCACTTTGTCAGGTGCATTAGGAGCAACGGTACCGAGACGCCGCTTCAGTTAGACAGAGGCGTGACTATGCGTCAGATACGATCCCTTCAGGTTCTCGAGACGGTGAATCTAATGGCCGGCGGTACGTCTTGAAACTATCAACGACAGGAAATTTACATATGCGCGCTCTCTTTGCCTGTTATCGCCAATGCCGTTTGACCTTATTTCAGTGGTTCTTTTCTTGAAATAGCGAAAGAGACTTTTAACATTTAACATGTATAACAAAAATTGGACATCGTTTAGTCAGTTGAATAGTAGAATTTTTAATTTAACACTTTGAAACTCTAGTAGATTCTTTGTACAGCGCAACCTCTAACAATGAAAAATGTTCAATTCTCAAATGCATACATTGTACTTTATTATTATAATGATTAATATTGATAATATTATCAGTGGACAAAATTTTTCATTGAAGAGTTAACGAGTAGCGTTTAATTTTTATTCAAAGGAGCAGTGTGAAAGAGGGAGCGGTATATTTGATTGTTAGAAATTTAAAACTCGTAAATATTGCAGGTTATCCACATCGGATGCGTTTCAAGGCGTTCAACGCGAGATACAGGCTGATCGCGCCGTTCAAGCAATTGCGCCGCGCCGAGGAGCAAGCGGTCGAGGACACGAAGCTGATTTTGCAGAACGCCCAGCAACTGAAGAGCAAATTCAGCGCGAGCACCAGCTGGGCGCTCGGCAAGAGGCACATCTTCCTCAGCGAGGGAATTAGGCAACAGCTCGAGAACCTACGCTCGGAAACGCGCAGGAAAGCCGCCACCGTGATACAAGTAATGGAATTTTTCGCGGCCACCCTTATTTTCTAATTACCGACGAAACTTTAATAAAATCCTCCGCGCGTATGAAATGTTTAGTACTTGTCGAAACTCTGTAATTAGTCGAGCTCTGGACGATAAATTGAAATTATTTTAAATTCATTTGAGGATTATCAGTAAGTTATAATTTCATTTGAAGCTATTAATAATAAGGTAATAATAAGTATATAAGTACATAACAAGTTAATAAGTTAATAATAAGTTGGAATAATTTCAAACTTTTCACCTATATATATATATATATTCTTCTTCGATTCTCTCGTGCATAGAGATCTATTGTTATCGAGGAAGAATTTAAGAAACAATTGTTCGCGAATCTCTTTAACAAAAGTTTCGAAGAAGAAAAAGAAAAGACCCTGCTGATCCGATTTTAAAAAATTCCTAACGAAAAACACGGTACTTCAGTCGACGTGGAGAGGTTGGCGAGTGCGAAGAAGATGGCCCCTGAGAAAGACCACCATCGGTGTTACGTCCGGTATCGGGCAGAAGAAGCCGCCAGCGTCCACAAATACGGGGACCGTTCAGAGGAACGTCACCACGGCCGCGGGCACCGGAACCGGAACGCGACCGAGGCCTCAACCAATCGCTGGAACGCCACCTCCCGATCCGTCGGAGAAATGTGCAGACCAAAAGATGATCCAGCAAACGTGCACCCTGTTTGGACTGGATTTGGTAAGCGAAGCTAGCGAACGCCGTTTACGGGGACCAGCGTTTTAAGGCCGTGAGTTTAGGTCGTGAAACGAGATGGGAAGTGTATGGAACTTTGTTGCAGGAACGACCGCCTCCGGTGCCGCCCAGCAGATCGTACACCGTGACTGGAAACACAAAGTTGGGCTATCCGCAGACCAGGATCATGAAAATGCCCTTCCCAGGTAAGACGACGCTTGCACTTGTAAACGTTGATCTTATTAAACTTGCAAAATTTTGAGCGTCGTCAACACGGTCGAGCTTCCTGTTAGGTAGTAGATATCATTCATTGGCGATTCACTGTAAAATGTAATCTCATCGTTTGCGTCGAATTTCACGTGCATGGTAGTTTAATAGCGATTTGATCTTCCAGTCGTGATTAGATAACGTTCATTTATTTTTGCAATTTACTACTGATTGAAAAATATTCGTTTGTTTTCTTTTTCAATTTCCATGCCAGGAGATATTAATGTTTAATAGGAGGTTTAACCCTCCAGTAACGCTGGAAATTTTCACAGAAAAGTTGATCTCTTGTTGCAACGAAATACAAGTTGAAATACGTGAAGATATTTCAGTTATTAACTTAGAATTTGACTTGCAAAAATTATCGTTTATGAAAAAAATTCTATTATAAAAAATTACGATACAAAATTATCGAAATAAACATCGATAATTTTGTAGGATTTCGACGTTTTCCGTGACTGGAGAGTTAACCCTGCCACAATAATTTGTGACTAAATTTATATTAGATAATAGTGATAGCAGAAAAATACGTCAGTCATAAAGAATGAAAAAAAAACTATGTGTAAACTTTTTATTGACGATGCTGCGCAATCAACGAAAAACTCGAGTTCTAATTCTATTCGCGTATAGGGTATTCTCCGTTCTAGCATTCTCCGTTCAATCGCCTTGGATTCATCGAACTGCGCATTTGGTTTTGCTTTCCAAATACGGGTGGAGTTATTGTTCTTTCAGAAGAGGGTGAAGGGGAGGTGGTCCTCCTGAAGGGTGAGACGGTTCTGGTCGTGGGTGCGTCTCCCAGGCGTGGTCACCTGCTGGTGGAGCACAACAACACCACCGTACACGTGCCCTATCAGTTCATGGAGCTGAAGCCATGTAACATTAACATCTGAACGCGTTATTTATTTCCGTTCTCGTGCAACGCCCTGCGTTTAATCTGCGAACTCTGCCAGAAACTTTGTCAAATTTGTTCCTCTGTAAGTTCAGTTCGTCGTCGGAGACACGTGCTTGCCTCATGGAACAGAAATTGGAATTTTTGTTTGGACCTCGACAGAGGAGTAAAAATGGAAAACGAGTACGCGAACTGAATTTCCGCGATTTTCACTTCTCCTCCCTTTGTTGTACATTTTCCAACGGTAATCCGTCATTATGCCGACGTTTTATCTTTCTCGAGCCTATATCCATTTTCCACGTCTTCCGAGGTCTTTCAACTCAACCGTTCTTCCCGATAAAAACAACCAGCCGTTCCGGATACAATTTTATTCTTTCATTCTTCGACTTTCGACGAACTTTTGGCTACAGTTACTACGGTGTATCTTTTTCTCCACCATCGTACGGTTTCCCTATTCGAGATGGGGAAGAGAATTTGGCTCAAATGTTTGAGCATTAACTGTTGATTCTAGACGAAAATGTTCGATCGATAACAAATCAAAGGTGTTCTTTTGTGACTTTAAATTTATGTTATTTCAAGGGTTAAATTCTAGTATCACACTGGAGTCATTCTTATTAATCTGCTGCAACGAGAATTTTATTTTATTTGCAAGGGGAAAAGATCACGGCTCAATTAAAAATTTGAAAACTATTAATTAGACAGGGGATTTTTATCAATGCAAACTAACATTTTCGAAAGTTATTAAAAAAAAAAAAAAAAAGTGAAACCACTGTGAAAAATTCTTTCAAGCGCCAAATCGTATAATCAATATTCCGTGTCACTTTGCAGTTTTAAATTTCCCGTAAACACGTGAAAACTCGCGGCACTAACAGCCATTGTAAATAATTCATTTAGCAAGCAATCAGCAATTCAATTAGCGCGCAAAATAAAATTCCGAAAGTACAGGCACTGGCACAGGTGATGTTGCGCGCAACGTTGAACGTAGTTAAACCGTTGTTGAAGCAAAAGGGAGAAAAATCCAGCGGGAAAGTTTTTCGCGAGCACACCGGCGTCGTTCGAGCGGCGAGGCAACACGCCGATAAGATTAGAATTAGATGCGCGGCTAGAACAGCGAACTTTGTCCTTTAATTAATTATACCGGCCGGTCGAGCGAGAGTTTCACGCGGAAGTCACTACAGCAGTGCTTATCGCTCGCTCGAGACGCGTCTCGTCTTCCCTCGCTGTTCCCGCGCGGGTGGCAGCCACCCTCTACGAGCTCCCGCGTTCGTCTTCCATGTAGATAAGTACACTCGCGCCGACTCGCGTTTTCGAATTAGTAAGCATGTTAGCCGTTAAACACCAGCCGGGTCTCGCGATCCTCCGCAGACATCGTAAACACGAGTAGATTTTACGTCGTTGCTCGATAAGCATCGAACGAGATGAGAGAATTTCAAGATCGCAAAATTTCTGGATGTGAGCGTGCGAATTTCGAGGATTCTCCGAGTCTTTTTTTTTTGGAATAACGGATGTGTACAAGGAGAATTTAATTAGGGTGAAAAATTGAACATACACGTATGGTACACTGGCTCGAGAATGCATTCGAACGTTTGTAGGAACCTCTTATAAGCGCATTACGTGTTGTACGAAATTTTGCTAAGATCGCAGTGTGAGAATCTCTGGAAATATATATGAAAAAATACAAGAAATTACTTTCGTGAACTTACTATACAAAACACTGCGATTACATTTAAAGTTTGAAAATATGTATATTTAACAGGAAAGTATTTAAAACTAATAAGTCAAATTAATGAGCTTCGATATTTGTGCAATTAGATCATTATATTTAACACTTGTTACATATTTTTCAGATTTTATGTCTTTCAATTTCTCACGTTTTCATATCACGTAATTTCAACTTTGACCAATACAATATGTTCCATTTTACCATTACAATAAATATAACGTACAACACCATAAAAGTTCTTCCAAGTGTTCGAATAGTTCTGTCAGCCACTGTACGCCTGGGGGACATTACAGGATATTTACCAACAGTATTCCTTCGTCTGTCTTTGAATTCTTAGTGCCAATTTCTAGAGAGAAATCGCTACGGTAAAACGGTCCGAGTATCGTCCCGGTGAATTTATTTGGCCGAACCTGTTCGTTGAGTGGACGCGTTGGCAAGGATCGTTCTACGGTATATTTTGTACATGTATTATAAGCGATTGAGTGATCGAGTTTACGTGAGACAGCTGGACAATATCTCTAAAGGATAGATCTAATCGTACAAGTTACTCTATCATTATCGCGATAATCATAGCAGGCCACAAATTTTAACATTGAATCGGGTAAGGTAGATAGAACAAACAGAATGAGAGAGAGAGAGAGAGAGAGAGTGTGTGTGTGTGTGTGTGTGTGTGAGAGAGTGAGAGAACGCTTTGTAGATATATGAAACTCGTTCAGTTAGGAACGATAAGCGTCCATTGAGTGGAACGGGCGAGAGTTCAGCCTAGAAACTCTGTCGAGTTCAGCGTCTCGAGAATATGTACATACGAGTATGTATGCCGAATGTTACGTAGGTTTACAGATACCGGAGCTGATGCACGCGCGCATAGGTAGTTGTAAGTGCGTCGAGATATTTTTGAATAAAATATAAACGTCTTTGAATATGATAACGATACCCCTTCTTGCTCGTCCTCCTTCGGTTCTTTCGTTCCAATAAAAATCCTGCGATCCTCTGCGACAGGGTGAAGAAAATACACGTTCGAAATATGTTCCTTTGTCGGAAATAGCTCCCTTCCTCCGCCGAGAGAGATTAAATCGATATATCGCTGCTCCATTTTAGAAAATTAAAGCACTCTGCGCTTATTTTCTCTCTGGTCTCTTTTTATTCTTCTTCATCTATTCTTGAACGTTTCCCGAATATTTCTCCGGCGTATTATTGCGAGATCGTGAAATTAATGAAGACAGACAATAATAGTTACCATTCGTTAGTTTGTGTCTATTTGAGGCTGAATAAAAGAATTCCCTTTTTAATTTCTTAACGTTTTTGAGGTAAAAGGAAAACAGAAAAGAGAGTAAAAAAAGAACTTTACCATTATCAGTATAGTACAGTACTCTGTTATATTAATATTATATTAGCCTACAGTACTTGTAAATTTTATATATTTTATTCTTCAAACTTGCTGTTAACAAAGAAAAACTACCCCCATATATGTATTTTCATTTCTGTTTCTTTATTCTCTTTAAGGGACAACCACCCCTGTGGTAACGAGTCATTACTCTCACTCTCACTCTGGCACATTTTCCTATCTGTTCATTCATATTTCTCACATTTATCCAGTCTAGCACGAACATTCACGAATCCTGATCTTCGTTCCTCCTCCCCCTTGACCGAGCTGCGATCTGAAATTCCTTGGTTGGATCGTCGCCAGACGTCAAAGCGGCGAACTTTGACCGTATCACGTTGTCAACTTATTCGAGGTGTACACGTGACGACGTGTGCACGTGTAACAGTACGCGTGAGTCGGAGCACACAGCCGTGAAAGGATATCGCGCGCGAGACTTAATAACAAGCAGTTGCGAGGGATCGGGGCCGATTCGTGTTCGCATTAACGAGCAAGCACGACCGATCCGGCGTTAATTAAATTTTAATTAACATTGTTCCGACCGGCGAGTACACGAAATTTATGTAACTCGGTCGACTCGCTTCCGCCCGGCCAGATTTCCGCCGTTTGATCCACATCGCCTGTGGACAGGAATTTGGTTAATTACCCGGCGAATAATACCAGAAGCTATCGTTTAGATGCTCGCGAGTTTGCGCGTAAAACGGCGCAAAATTACCGGGAATGATTAACGATACGGAAGACGGATCTATGAGTAACTTAAGTGATATTTGGTAATATTTTATTAACCAAGGCTGGAATTGAATTTAAAAGCAGTACGGACTTCTTAAACTTTGAGTCTGCAATGTGTCGTAATTAAATTTACTTTTAATTGATTTTTAAGTTGCGCAATTTATGATAGAATCTTCGTGACGCTAAATCGCTAAATTAAAATAGAGTCGCCAAGCTAAAATACGATACAGGTAATTTAGTCGTCGATGGTTAACTATTTCGGCGTTGCACGTGTAATTTGGCAAACGATAAATCACTCGAAGAGAAATTCACTTCGTTTCCAAACGTCTGCACCTTTACGGGCCCAATGGCCAGAAAGTTTCTAAGATCGTTAAATCGGCCTCGGGGTTTTACGAACACGGCGAAACAGCGAAAAGAAGCGAAGCAGATATATAACGCTCGCTATCAGCGAAACTTCTTCCATTGTAACTCCGGCTCTGTGTTCTTGATTCAATCAGAGTTAACAAAGACCCTTCAGACTGTATTCTATCACCGAGACCGAGTGTCCTACTTCGTATTTCCTCTCACTTTCCCTCAAGAAATTCTGCAATTCCGAGAAACTTGGCCGCCCCCGACGTTCCGACCGCGCGATAGAATCACGCCTGTTACCCTCTTTCTCGCAGATTTAATTTTCTGCCGCGAGGTGCGCCACCGATGCACAGTGCTCTCAGCACACGGGCGATCCAAGGGCTTTCTTTCTCTTTTTGCACTTTTCGATTCCTGACGAAAAATTCCGGAGAACCCTACGCAGCTCTTACAGCTGTGAAATTTTCTGAGTTTCAGAAGTCTAGAGTCGATTTTTAGGGCCTTAAAATTCCAAAATTCTAGAGTCTTATAGGAGATTCTTGGGATCTTGGGATCTTGGAACTTTTATTTAGAAATTTAGATTTCAAGGATTCTAAAATCTTGGAATTCTATGAAAATCCCAGAATCTCAGAATACCTGGAATTCTATAAAAATGCTAGAATATCAAAATACTTGGAACTCGAGAATTCTAAAATCTTAAGATTTCACACACAGAATCTTTAAAAATCCTAGAATCCTCAGATACCTCGGATACCTCGGAGCTCAAGATTTTTGGAACATTAAGATTCTACGGAGTCTGGCAATTTTTAGTCTCAGAAGCTGCAGACTCCACGAAACCTACATCTACAGAAAACCAGTTGTCTCTGAAAAGTAAAAATTTCGATATCAATCATAATCGACAGAGGCGAGCCAGCACTCTGAACGTGGGATCATTTCTCAAATAATTCATCGATACGACGAGACGGAAGTTAACGCCAGATTTGTCCGAGTTTACCAGTGGATCGGACATCAATCAGCCTTAATTCGCGATCGGTTCATACAAAACTCGGTTGAATGCGCTCGTGTATCGCGAAGAGACGACGAAATATTAACGGAAATATTCATAATTACGCGTGAATGGAGATCGGTGGCTAAACTGGAAATAAATGACTCCCTCCCCATGGAGGGAGCCCCCGATGTCGGATAATGAACAAAATAGGCTCTGTTGAATGATGAATTCTCGAGGGCCGGCCACGCCTTTGTGGTGCAGCGGCACCTCGTGAAATATACAAAGCGCGACGCGAAACGATAACGTATAACACTTTCAGTTCGGTGGCTAATGGAATTTAGAGAGTGTCACGCCGAGTTACCGAATAAATCTGACTCCGGCTATTTTCAGCCGTTGCTGAATTATACGTAAAAGTTACCGTCGATTGCCGAAGCTGAATATTCGGTCGAATATTAACTCCACCGTGGAAAAATTCCTACAGGGGGGATGATTCGTTTTAGGGTGGCTTTAAGACGCAGTCGCGCAACGAAGCGGAGGGAAAATTTAGATTTTCTGAAATTTTGTGGAATCTCAGAGATAATTCTGTTAATTAATCGTGAAACTTTGGAACAAAGGGACGTAAAAGTCTTTAGATTTTGGATAATCTTGGATAGACCCAGAGTATCTAAAGTTACAGAAATCTAAAACTTTAGAGAGGCTCTGAGAGATCCTACAGTCCAAGAATTATTTTCAGAATTTTCGGAATTTAAGAATTCACGTCATTTTACAAATTAGAGTTCTAAAGTGTAAAAATTCTGGACTCTATAAGAGTTTCATAGAAACGTTAAAATTCCAGAGTTTCAGAGTTTTATCCTAGCATCCTGTAAAATCCAAAAAATTCTTGGATTCCAGAAAATTGAAATTTCCAAAACACCATGGAAGTGTGAATCGCCAATTTTGATGAAATTTGGTATAAATGTAGTTTTCAAAAAAATATTTAACCCGTATTTTTTTTTTTATCGGCAGTGATCGATGTTGCAGGGGTGAAAACTACCCTCGAATTCGGGAATGGGGAATATGTTTTGTCAAATATCTCGGAAATTACGGAAGATATACCGTTTTTGTTTAAATTGATGAAATCAGTATTTTTTAACGACGAATTTAATGTATACAATTGGTATATTAATGGTTTATGCCATGTTGCAAAGAAAAATATATTGGAATATTAAATTTAATATATTTAAAATATTAATATATCAAAAAAAAAAAAATTAA
>KQ435726.1:1874495-1884570 GCA_001276565.1 Melipona quadrifasciata | reverse complement strand
GCAATATCGCGAATATTAAACCTTTCGCAAGAGCGGAATTCCTTCTTTCGCACGTTCCCGCGAGATATCGTCGATAACCGCGAACATATTCGAGGCGTGCGCTGCACCTTCGTCGGCGCGCGGTCTGTCGCGGCGCGATAAGGAAAATCTCGGTGGATCAACCGGGTAAAAACGGTTTCCTCGACAGGTTCGCCCATGTAACTGCTCGTTTACGTGCACTTTGTTCCCGATTTCGGATTAAAAAATCGTTCCCATCGACCGAGATAACGGCCAACCAATTGGTGTTTCTTTTTTTCAATTAAAATACCGGGGCGTTCCCTTCGAAATGATACGCCAAAAGCTTTCGGGTGGAACTCAATTACGAGATCTTCCGGCAGAAAAAAGGAAAAAAGAAGAAAAAGAACGATAGATATTCGCCGCGAAACAACGTAGGGAAGAAACATCCGGGATGATTATTAATCCGAAAAACTCTCACGATTTCCGCGAGATTACAGTGCTACGGGCCGCACCAGCCAGCCAAGATGTATTAAAATTCCAAACATCGTGGTATTAAAATTCCATGCACGCGGGTGGAAGCTTCGAACGTAGACGTTTTGCCGCGAAGAATATCCTCGGAAACATCGAGAACCAACCGCTACGCTCTTGACTATTTACTCCGAAGATCCTTAGAACTCCTTACTCCACGTCTAGCAAACTAAGTTAGTAGCCTATTGATTAATTAGAATAGACGTTCAATGCTTTCGTGTCCTATTCACATTCCATCATATCGATCTAGGCAGAGTCTGCACTATTAATAATTGAAATTAAAAGTCAGAAAGTATAAATAATGTTACATCGAAAATTACTATTAAAATTAACTACTCATAAACTAACATTATGTGTCGCACAATTTCTAAATACATCGACCAAACCTTATTATTGTCATTTATCAGAAATAAATTTTTGGACAATATTTCTGAATATTCTAATTGTTTAAACATTATTTCCAACAACTTATCCCTAACAATAAATTTCTAAGCGCGATTTTTGAGTATACGTGTATAATTACGATTTTATCACTGAAAGTGATTTTAGCGGGGGTAACCTAGAAAATCGAGCCTCAATGCAACGAAAATTAGCGATTGGTTGATTTGAGTCACGTGGTTCGCGAGGGGGCGTGGAATAGACCCCGAGTAGGAGTGCCGTTGTCTGCTACTGTAATTTGTTTCGTACCGATTCAAATGTTTGCATATCGATAAAATTTTATAGCAAAAAAGTCGTCTTCATTTTCTAATCAGGACTTTTTTCAGTAATCGTTTTTGTACCGAAATAATAACACAGAAGCGTGTTGCTGTTTTTCCACCCGCGATTTTCAAGTATTGTGTTCGTCTCACAATCAGTCGAGCTTGGTCCTCATTACTCACGTACGTACATGTGCTCCTCGTTACGCTATTTTCTACCTGTCCAGAGATTTCCGACCGATTCGAATTCAAAGGTCGCGGAATAAAAGAAGAATTTCCGTGCGAGAGGTCCACGCTGGTCTCGCGAAAGTAGCCGCGCGGCTTTCGTTACTTAATCGTTAAAGGTACGACGATGGAGCATGCAACGTTTCATGCACGAACCCGATAAACCTCTCCCCGTACGAACCGTCGAAAGGAAATTCTCACAAAAATTCCCTCCAACTTCCCATCCAACCCTTGCAGCATGATTCGGCAATCGCTTTGATTACCATCGAACAAATTACCATCTCGAAGTAAACAGAGCAAAAGTAATGCGAACAGCAGGCCAACAGCCAGTGAAAACGTCCGAGAAGCAGAAAGTCGTGGAAGCGAACGACAGACGGTCTACAGGAATTTTTTCGCCGTGACGAAAGAGGGTGAAATGACAGGGGTGGCCGATTGAAATGCAAATGGTGACCGTGGCCGGAGTTATTCGGTGTACACGCGGTGCCCCGTTACCAACCAAATTCGATCGTTTCCTTCTCCCCGTGGGTTTCACGCGTCGCAAACAACTCGTTGCCTGTCTACAGCTACTACAACGGGGCGGAAGGGGGTGACTCTCGCTGTCCTCCTCTTCTTTCCTATTTAGAACATCTCTGATTTTATTCGTACGCGATTTCTCCTCTCGAATGAACCGGAGGATTTTATAAACCTAACCTTTTTCTTTCTCTGGATGTTAAACAGTCCTCTGCGGAAAATTGCGAACGACAATCGGAATCGCGCGGATTGAATCTGAGGGGAGCGTTTAACGAGACTCGGTTCTAGCGTGGAGAGATTGTGGTTTTCGACGTCTGTGGTACAGTAGAACTCTGCTCGAGTGAATTTGTTCGGGTGAGAAGTGGTTTATATAATTGGACCTCGATTTTTCGTGTAATTTGTCATCACTCGTAGAATTAGCTTGACTCAGTGTCGCGTAATGCAGCTGATAGCTGGATCTAACAGTGGATTTTTACGCGTCTAAACAGTCAAACAAGTATTTATAATATTTTAGAAATCCAAATTGTATCTAGGTTTCTTACCAAGCTTCTAAATTGTATCTAGGTTCTATTCTTTTTTCTCAAAAGTTCTCGGTTCGTTCGAAATAGAAAAGTGCATGATAATGAATTGGCTATCAGCACAAAAGAAGAAATAAAAGTAGATTCAAGTAGCAAGAATTCTTCTAATCGAATATTGACCAAGATTTGATTCAAACAAGCGGAGCGGTTATTAATTTTAATTTCCACGCATTTGTGAGAAATTTGAAAGTGCAAAATCGCACATTTTTACATCAGACAGAACCATCTGAATTTCTATCGAGGTTCCATTCTCAAAAATATGAATTTGCATGAAAACCCGCTCAAAACACAAGCGGTATAAACGAAGTTTCACACTTTAATTTTCATGCATTTGTAAGAAATTTAAAAGTGCAAAATTTTCACATCAGACTCATCTGAATTTCTATCGATGTTCTTTCATTCAGATCATATTCACAAAAATGTGAATGAATTTGCGTAAAAAACATCTATAAATATCCATCGTCCGACAACGAAGGGAGAAGAACGCGTATCCAACAGATGCCAGATCTTCGGTTCCTTGATTCATGGTCGCGGTAGACGAAAACACGTTGCCTTATCGGTCCGCGCGTGAATCCACGGGACCGACGGGTCAGGGCGCGGCGTTTCGAGGCGCGCAGCGATAGATCAGCTCTCGATAAAGGGGAATTTTCGTGAAATGAAAATTACGCGTGGCCGTGTCGGTGATGCTGGCGTGGTGTGCGTCCGAGATAGCCTGCGCCCGGAAAATTTGCATTTCGATCGGACGTTTCTTGCGCGGCGGACGTTGCAACCGTGCAATATCCCCGGAGCCGACAAAAACCGACGGAATTATCGCGCAATCAGCATCGCCCAGTCAAGGCAAAGCCCCGAAACCGATTCGGTCGATCACCTTCTCTGGAAAACGCCGCCCGGCGTGAAACTGCATCCGATCCGAGCGCGTGATGTTTTCCTCTGACAGGATGCGCGCGAACGTCGCCGTGAGAATTGATCGAGCCTTTCTGGCATGCAGGAGATCCGCGCGAGGCCGGGTGAAAAAAGAAAGAAAGAAAAGAGGAGGGACGAGAGCCGTGGAACACGGGATTATCATCGGTGAAAATCGGGATATTTTATTTCGAACGTGGATCGAAAAGTCCACAAGGATCAGGGGGGATTTCCGTTCTACTTTCCTCTCGCCGAGTGAAAACGTGAAACGACAATTATCCGAGTAATTTAATTATCGAACGGAGAGACGCGTGATAAATTTTACACACGAACATAGAATATATGGCTCTCCGTAGAGAAGAAAAATTTATTTGATTTCAACGCGATTTGTCAGTCGGTTCTACATTTTATGGGATAAGTATTAATTATGGGTGTTTGGTTTCTTGAGTTTTCTGCAGTTATTAACGAGGCAGGTGACGAGTTTATTCGTCACACACAGCAAAGTCAATCAATTCTATATTTCACATTTCTAAATTTTCTTTTTTTATTCTTCGGCATTTTGTAATTATTACTAATTCTCGAACAAAGGTGGCGAGTTTACTCGTACATAAAGCCAAGCAATTTTTTATTTCATTTGGTTTATCGATATTTTTAAGTATTTTGTAGTTATTAAATTAAATCTCGGAAGAAGGTTACGAATATCCTTGAGCATTTTGTTATTGTCAATCCTCGATGAAGAAGAGATCTTATTTTATTTTATTTGTAAATTACTCTCGAACGTTTTATAATTTTATCAATCTTCAAGGAGCTATGAAATAATTGTGCAAAATTTCACGGACTATTTGTATTTCGGGAACGATCCACTCTTCGATTATTAAAGTCAATCGAGAGCGAGAAAATCGGCAAGAGCGGAAAATCGGATTTTTTAACCAGCACGTGCATAATTTATTAAACGAAATTAGTTTCAGCGCAAAATTGAATTAGTTGAATAATCGAACGGAGGATCGACGTTTTATCTCGGCTCGCACATTTCCGGGACTCGAATTACCGCACTAAACTCGTTCGAAAATTACACGATCGATTCTAATCTATCACTCCAATTAGAAGTCTTCCGGTTTCCACTATTCATACGCTCGAGTTACAGATTCTGCTTCGAATACTCGAGATCACAATACTCGCGATCGTCCTCGTCAGAACGTATCACGGAGTTCTATTTCCTCGCCATTAAAATGTCACGTAATTACAATGTACTAAATATTCCCGACCGTCGAGATTATCATTAAATACGGTAAAAATTAATTACGATAAAAATATTCGAATAGAAAATGTTGCGAATATTACGTAGAACATTTTATAAGAAAGTCACTATTAATATTTTCATTTCGTGTCCTTGTATTTTATGAAATCATAAAATTGTAAAGTTACGAAGAATGATATATCCTTGCTTGATAATAAAATTTGATAATATTAATGACCAAAATGAGGCAGAATGTAAACTTATATTTTTAGGAATATAATTGGAGAAGCAAAACGCACGCAGAGATTTGTTTCACCCATTAAATATCATAACGAGTACTGTAAGCACTTTGGATTTTACGTGAATTCCGTGCAATTTAGCACTTTTGAATTTTCCACGAATGCGCAAACAATCCTATAGTTTAGCCGTTATTAAATTTGGCTACTAATGCTCGGTAATACCTCTCGAAAAAAAAAAAAAGAAAAAAAACAAAGTGAAAAATGCGCAAATTTTCGAGAGATCTCAATTCGATGGCCACTATACGCGAAAAACAATATCATCAAAATGCCAAACTGCGCATTTTTCTGCATTTATGGGAAATTTCAGGATGAAAAAATCCCCCAAAATGTACAAAAATATAAATACATGTATAAAGTATCGAAAACGTAGTAGTTGCAATATTTGTGAAAATAATTTCTTGCGTATTATAAACTCCATTTCTTTAGCTACGAAAGCGGAGCAAAGTTTAAAAGGGCAAATTCTAAAGAGAATTTTATAAAACGAAATTATAAAGTTGATAAAACCACCGAATGAATGTTGATAGAAAAATGTGAAATATAAAAGTCACTAATTCTCAAACAATATTCCGTCCCGCCGTTTCTTTTTTTTCTTTTTTTTTTTTTTTACAAAAATTTCATTATAAAGTGATCGCCAGATTTTGCAATGGATTTATTTTTATACAAATTCATATTTCTACAAATAGAATTTGAAAAAGGGAATTTGGGTAATCTAGAACAAATTTAGGTAATAATTTGAGAACGGAAAATTGTTACGCATGCACACCTCTCTGTTAATTATAGTCGTAGAAATTATAGAATTACGCTGTTTTGGATTTTTAAACATTTTTAAACTGCAGTTTCAGTCTTGAGCTCTCTCTCTCTCTCTCTCTCTCTCTCTCTCTCTGTCTCTTCTGATTTTTTTTTCTCGGGGAATGCGCAACAATTTATTATTTTTATGGCTGTTGCGTTAGCCAAAGGGGCCGTGCGCTATAATTGCGCGAACCGCGACGGAGGTGGGCCGCAAGGGGTGAAATTCTATGGAATAAACGTATCATTACGGCTTTCCATGATGCGGGATAACAAAGGTGAATTATACGCGGCTGTTAGTCCGCTTTTATAATCTTTAGAACGTTACGGCGCGCGAGGCGTGGCCCCGGGATTAGGGGTGGTCAACGGAATAGAAACGAGTCGCCATGAAACGAAAAGGGGGTTACGTTATCGCGGCCCGGCACGTTGTAAATATCTCGGGCCCACGTCGGGCTACTTCCACGACTTATCGCGTCACTTTCGATAGGATTCGTATCCCCAAGCCTCGATTTTTGGTTGGCGAAGGATGTCCAGCAATCGATTTTCGTAGGATTTTTGGTAGCCTAGGTGTTTAAGACCACAGATTGTAAAGTTTCTGGGTTCCGAGAATTCTATCCTGAAATTCTTACATTTTTGGGATTATAAAATTTTTGGAGTTCTCTAAGAACCTAGATCATAAGATTTCTGTGGAATCCAGATTAAGAATCATAATCTGGATTTCTCAAGAATCTAGAACTTGAAATTTCTTAAGAATCTAGATTTCTGTGGAATTTTTGGATTCTTAGAATTCCGTAGAATTCTGTTCCCCTGGTCTTTTGAATTCTAAGAATTAGAACTAGCTCCGGGAAGCTAGCTGTTATAAAATGTTATAATATTTTAAGAAAATTCCAGGAATTTTAAGATTCCTTCTTAAATTTTACGATTCTATGATTCTTCAAAGAATTCTAGGATCTACATAAAAATTTTAGGATTGTAAAATCCTCGTAACTTTGGACTTCTTGGAGATGTGATGAGATTCTAAGTTCCAAGGATCTCTGTAGGAATTCTAAAACTCCAAAATTCTGGTTCTATAACTCTCAAGATTCTGTAGAAACATCTAAATTTTCTCCTTCCACCGGCGCAAATATTTCCCCCTCCTGTATTTCAATATCTATATTCTAGTTAAACGTATCACTTTGTAGGTATAAACGTTCATACGTCTCGGATAGAAAGATTAAAGATTCAAAAGGGCACAGAATTCACCCTTTTTATTCTTAGTTTCCGAGGAACGTTTTAACAAAAACGATCGATGTATCAATATCAGGCATATGGAATTAACGACACAGGCTTCATTAATTGCTTCATTAACGAGCTAGTTGGCTTAATGGCACGTTGATGGAGACCAGTCGACTCTGTGATTTTACATTATGTATTAAAAATACGTCATTTTCACGTCATCAAAGCGCTACTTTCACTCAATAAATAACACAAGAATACGTTCTTTTCTTTAATATATATAATTAATTATATATAATATATATATAAATTTATTTACTTTCGTAAATAATCTATCCATTGTTCGTTTTATGAAATTACAGGATTGAATCCTGTTGTCACTTAAACTTTTCCAATCTTTGCACAATGTTAATGTACAATATTGATTATAATATATATATAAACCCAGACGCTTGTGTTGTATTACCACCTATAGGCTGGACGGCCAAACACCCATCCTAGCGGTGTTCCGAACTCTGCTTTGCTTAACGTCGGAGATCGGCAAGATCTCGACGCTAGGCGCGCAGCCACTTGCGGCTTGTGCCTAGTCAGTGTTCGAAATTCGTAGTTGAGGAATCCTAGGCCGCTACATATATATATACATATCAATATTGCACGTTAACATTGTGCAACGTTTGAAAAGTTTAAGTGATTCAATCCTGTAATTTCATAAAACGAACAGTGGACAGATTCTTTACGAAAGTAAATGAATTTACTTATTTACATGCTCTACGAACAAATTGAATATGTTATATCTATAAATAGTTTACATCGATGAAAAGATGGCTGAGGTCAAAAACGATCTGGCATCACACCGACGATTTTCAACTTACTTTCGTAAACGTTGGCCGGCGCCTTATCAATTTGCAGGACGCGGATTTTGCAGAGTGGACTTTGAACGACCGTTAATTAAAACAATGGAAGCGAATTATCTTATTTGCCAATCTTTCGGAACTGTAGAATTAACTTTGAATTCCAATGGCCCGCGACCCTCTTGGCTCCGTCCTCCCTCGGACTTCTAAATTACCTTGATCCTCGTTTATCCCATATCGCGAACCCGCGGGTTTATTTTAAATTTCAGGTCGCGTTGCGAGCCTGGGTCCAACTCCCCCCCTCCCCCCACCCGCTACTGCATTACCGCTAACGAAACAGCGAACAACGAGGGAGAAACGAGCAGCTTTAATGACGGATAATAGAGTTTTCGAAGGGACAATTAGGCAACCTGTCTGAGAGCATCCTTCAAACGAGACCAACGAAACGATTTTCGTCTCTTTCTTTTTTTCTTTTTGTAAACGATCGACGCGCACGCTTGATACTTCTCTCATTCTCTCGAGCAAAATACTAACGCTCCGTCATTAAGATCATGATTCCGAGGAATATTCACGGACGCCAAATGTTTTCATTCTCCGACGAGTCTCACGAGAGTGGAAGTAAAATAAACACGTACTGACAAATTCGCGCGACTTCAATGGACATCGAGTCCTCGTTTGCTCCTCGTTGAGTGAAAATTAGCAGTTTCTTTTATCCTCTGATTGAGAGAATATTTCCTTGGGCAGTGATCGTTCGTGGAATGCTCGTTCGTTTTTTGAAGGAGTACAAGCCGGTGAAAAGCAACCGCGGTGTTTAGATTCAAAGTGCAATGTAAAATCCGGTTGATATATGTTTTACTTTTGAAAATGAGAACTTGCACTCAATTCAACTGGAACTTTGCTCGTATTCTTTTCGCCGTCAATGAAAAATGCAGCGGCGTTAAAATTTGATCAGCGTTTGTGTTCTGTACAGTAATAATTAACAGAGCGTTTCTTCGAACATTAACCATTCGCGAAATCTTCCGTTTTTAAATAATACATAATAAATAATTTTTAAATAATACATTATTTAAATGATAATAATAATCAAAGCAGTTGCAACGAGGCTTCAGTATCTTAAACGTTTATGCTTGTATTTTGCACCGTGAAAGATTTGTAGATTTCACTCCAAATTGCTCTCAAATTTTTATTATCTCTTTTCTCCCCATTTCTTACTCCAATTCGTTGAGCGAGTCCGTTCTCCTCCTCGTCGTCGTCGAGATTTTCTCCGCAGTGTTTGAAAAAGGAAAAAGAGAAGGGCACGTTTCGTCAGATAAAGTTAGTCAAAAATATAACGCTGTAACGAGTGTCTCGAAGCTTTCGTGTGATTTACGTAGGGGGAGGAGGGAGGAAGAGGGGGATGATTCAAGGACGGAAGGATACAGGATGGAATCGCTGCGGGCGGACGTTGAAGACAGATCAGAAAAGTTTCGCGAGCCAATCACCGACGCTGGATATCGGGCCCGCCGATAAAAATGACAAAGTCTTAAAAGTTTCTTTCCGCCGTCGCGTCTGGCCGCGATTCTCCCCGAATTCGTTCGTCGACCGTTCTCGATCGCGAACACCCGATGGTTCCGGACGGGAGGGAATATTTGAAAGCCACGTACATACACTTTGCGTACTTTCTTCCGCGAGAATTAGCAACTTCAAAAAGTTCGTTGCGCGGTAAATCCGTCGTTTACTCTTCTAACTAGAAAACGATAGTTACGGAGACGTGCTGGCGAAGAGAGTTTTAAGAAAATTCAGATTTAGGAAAGAAATTATTCTCGATTAGCAACACGAAGGGAAGATTCAGGCAAATTGGGAGATTTAGGAAGGTTTGAAAGATTCTTCTAACCAGAAAACTAGATAACGACAGAGACGCGCCGATAAAAGAAATTTTTTTCAACTTGGGAAATTTAGAAATATTTCAAATATTTCAATTTTGCTTTTATCTCGCAGTCTTCAACGTAACGTTATCATTCACTTACTTACCTCGGACATTATATATTCCAAAGTTCAAATATCCAGAAACTTGATTCTTTCGCGTATCGCCTGCATAATTTTCAAGAAAAGGTGAAAAGGGTGAGAAAATTCAAAGGGGAATGATCGACACACACACACCGTCCCGTTTTTCTAACCGGTCTCATTTATTTGGTAACTCATAGATATACACGTTAACGTTCTCTTAAACCTAGAGAGAAAAATGAAAAACGCAGGAGGACCGTGTGTCCCGTTT
>KQ435726.1:1846162-1864311 GCA_001276565.1 Melipona quadrifasciata | reverse complement strand
AATAATTAAACAGCCCGGCGAACAAACAGCGAAAAGAGAACGAGTGAGCGAAGAAGTAAGAGAGGAAGAAGAAGAAAGCGATTGCTCTTCAACCACAATAATCGAGTGTCAACGAAGAAGCCCGAGGAAGAAACTAGAAGACAGAGGGAGGAAGAGACGCAAAGCTAAGAACGGCCAAAGGGAAGTGCACACAACAACGGGCACTAGCCCCCACGGGCTGGGAGGGTGGCAGTGAAGATGGAAAAGAAACGAAGCGCGGAGAGGGAAGGGGAAAAGCAACGGACGGTAAATAAAGGCGTTAAACGAGAATGGATGTTCGTCCGAGGCCCGTAATCCCGGTCGGAAAGGAACGAAGGCAGAAGCCTTCGTGTGCAACTTGCAAAGGGGTAAACTTTCTTCTCCCCCGGCCGGTGAAGACCGACGAGGAGGGGCGGGGGGCGGCGGCGAGAGGCTGAGGAGAAGTGTTTCGGTCGTAGCCGAATCACTTCCGGTTTGTCTCGCAGTAAAACTTCCTTAAGTCGGTCATTTCGTCCCCCCTCCCTCCTCCTCCGCGGTCTCGATACGGACCTCCTCGACCGGAAATAGCTTTTCGGTGCTCCACTTTCCACCCTCGACCACCCTTTTCTTCTCTCAACTCTTCTCCTCGACCGAACCTCCCCTCTCTCTCTCTCTCTCTCTCTCACTGTCTGTCTTCCTTTGTCTCTTTCTTCCATTTTCGGCCATTTTCTTCGTTCGTTTTTGGCCAAGACGGTTAAAAGCGGGCCTCGAAACGGCATCGACCGCCGCTGCTCGACGTTCGGGGAACTTTCGGAAAAGTCAGCTCTCTCTCTCTCTCTCTCACTTTCGCCTCGTTCCGCGGCGAAACAAACGGGTCGATAATAGGGTTACCGAGATTAGGTCCGTCCTCTTCGGACGCCGGGAGAACGCCGCGCGAAAAGTTTGACGATTCGACCGGGTGTTTTGGAAAAAACGGAGCTTCCCTCGCGAATTTCGTTCGACACTTAACGAACGTGAGTGTGTTTGCGTGCTTGTAACGCGAGAACGCGCGCTTGTAGAATTTTGTTTTCGTCTGGAAAAAAAAAAAAAGAAACAATTCGCGTATAACTGCACTTCTACCGTTTTCGAAATTTCTCGTTACACGATGCTATCGTGAACTGAGATTTTTTTAGTACATGGATTTTTGCGTCTACCGTTTCGCCATTACCAGTTTATCATATATCACGCGCCACTGTCGAAGTAATAGGGATATCTTCATATAATTCATTTAAATGACTTTTTTTAAATTATTGCCACTGGATGGCAACGTTTATTAAATTTAAAAGAAACGATACTTAATGATATCCGTAATACTATTCGTAACGAGTGAAAAGTTTATCGAGTTTGTTAACGCTAAAGACACTGCCGGTTAAAAGTCCCGCGACACTTTTTATTTCAATCGAACGTTGTTTCAACGCTTTCAGAATTTTAAGCTCGTTTGAAAGTTTCTTGAAAAGTTGAAGGGCGACTTTGAGGAAATTAAAGTTGGCCGGGGTGAATTTGATAATTGATTCTTAACCAGTTTCAATATGATCAAGTCTCGAGTCACTTTCCGCTTTCAATGTTCAATATTTATCGCGGACAACGACATCGTTTAATTTCACGTATATTTTAATTTATATATTTCCTGTGACAGATTTTTTTCGTCACGTGGAACATTATTAGCGTAATCGACACAGAGTGTAAGAGCGGGAAGACAAAACTAACATCATTGTGTATCCAGTTTTGAAACGATCTATACTAATCGTCCTGAGACTTTTAACCACATGGCGCTACTACTTTAACTCTAATCACATTACTGTTTTTTATTCTTCAAACAAATTTAAAAAATACGTATTATTTTAATTGCGCGTGTAATACACCCTCGAGTGGACCTCGAGTAAACCTAGGTTCAGGTTAGTTTCAGGTTAGGTTAGGTTTAGGTTAGGTTTGTCAAACAGGAGGGGCATTTGAAAAGCACATACACGCGTATTTTCTAGTAGATCAACGAATAAACACTTTACCAAGCATGCAAGAGACGAAAGAGCACAAAATTTCACGAAAAGATGAAATGATGGCGCGTTGAAAAAGGAGAGAAAGAAAGAAAGAAAAGAAAAAAAAAATGCGGAATTAAACGCAGTCAGACACAATTCGCAGTTAGAGTCCGAGCGAAGACTGCGAATTTTTTCAAATTCGAATTTCAATGGAAATTCCCGACAAACCAGGAAGCAGGATCGGCGCTATCGTTCCGGCGCTCTACGACTGGTTGACGCGTTTAAGCCGGATTAAAATTTGATGCGGCAACGGGGGGATGGGCCCGGTCCCGCGTATCTCGATTAAAAATGAAAAAACGCTCGAACACGCGTGCATGCTTGATAAGGGCGGCCGACGAGTTTCCCTCGATGCACGCTGGTCGGCTGGCTGGCCGGAGGATCGTGAAAAATTTACGAATCAGACCGCACTCCATCGGTCTTTGCTTCCGGTAGCTCCGGTTGCCGATCATCTCTCCGCTGTGTTTCCTTCTCTTTTATTTAGCCGGGTTCGTTAAAACGTAAAAAATGTCCGCACGGAGACGGGCACGAAACTCCCCGCTAGAAATCCGGTGTTTCTTTCACGACCCTCGCCTCTACGAAAGTACTGCGCGCGGCAGCACACGGAATGGAATTTGATTTTTATGACAGATCCGTAGATCCGTCGCGGTTTCACGTTGTTAATATTACGTTCGCACTGACTTTAGTGCTTCATTGTCGGAAAACAACCGAAAATACACGAGTGTTAAGCGTCAAGTCTTTGGTTATTGCTTCCTGACGTTGTCTTTATACTCGGAAAATCAATTTTTCTTCTTTTCCTTTACCATTCTTTTCACTGCATAATTGTTCTTCAAATGGAACATTTCGATACTAAAATAATTTCCATATTTTTACGATCGTAATCAAGGGAACGGGACCTAATTGGAAATTCAAATGTCTCGCTTTGGGTGTTGCATATATTTTTACAGTAATTAATGGTCCCGCGTCAGTGGTGCATTTTGTCAATAACAGCGAGAATTTTAGTTAGTCGTGTACCAAGGTGTTTTTCGTTTTCTGTAAAATTGCCTCAATTAACGACAGACAAAGGGACAACATTTTCAAACAACGATCCAAAAACATTGTTCTAAAAGAGCGAATGATCACCTCGCGTACTTGCGCCTTTGATTTATTACCGCGGTGGCGCGGTATCGTAAATTTTATCGTAGAAAAATGCAGCGCGCTGGAACGTATGTAAAAGGAAGATAAGGAAGCGTGAAATACAACGACAAGAAGCTCGATAATGTAGCGAGCATCATGCTCGCTTTTCCATCTTCGGCTCGCCCGAGCTCAATTCCTGTGGCAACCCCTTCTTACAATATTTCCCCGTCACGATGACTCTCGCAACGTCAATTTTGGTTAATTACGCCGAGTTTGTCTTAAAAAATTTCCCTCCGCCGCTTTGGAAAAAAAAGCTACAAAGAGAGAGAGAGAGAGAAAGAAAGGATGCTTTGCGACGCGCGCGAGTCTCGCGGGGGGTAACGAGCACGAATTTCTCCTGGAAAATAAAAGCTCGGTTAAAGAGTGTAATCAAGCAGAAAGGAATTCCCGAGGAGAAAGAGAGAAGAAAAACGCTGCTCACCTAGTGCATTCAACGATATAGAAATGCGATGTTGTATTTCATTGGTGGAAACAACGTGGATCGGAAAGCAAACAGGGCGTGCACCTCTGGAAACATATGACGCAAAAACTTACAGAATGGAGAGCAACAACAGAGGGGGAGAAAGGAAAATAATGAAAAGCGCAGGAAAGAAAACTCGCGCGACAACGGGGACAAACACAGAAAGATTTATATACGTGTAAGTGCAGTTTTCGCAACAACAAACACATTGTGGACGCAAAAATCCAATCTCTCCTCGCGGTTTAAAAACAACAACAACAAAACAAGAAGAAAATTCCGATTTAGCTTTGCAACAACGAAATAATCGCAGACACTTGTACTTTGTACGAACAAAGAACGTGTAGCGCTGTGGAAGAGGAAAAAAAAAACATCTGAAGAGTTTCAGGTTCGGGGGATGCATGATGGAAGGATGAAAGGAATTTGAGGTAGTTGAGAGAGAGAGAGAGAGAGAGAGAGAGAGAGAGAGAAAGCGAAGGTTGGCGTTTATAGGATGCGTTTATAGACTCATCAGTGGGACTGATGGCAGTGACTCCTTAACCCCAGACGCTTGTTATTGTAAGTACCCGCTAAGGCTAGCCCCCGATCACCCATCCTAGCGGGATTGCGCACTCTGCTTTTGCTCAACGTCGGAGATCGGTAGGCAAGCCACTTGCGGCTTGTGCCAGTCAGTAGTGGAATCCTAGGCTCCTACACATCGCTGTTTCCACCGAAGAAAATGAGAGAAGAGACGATACGTCGAAGAAAATGAATTGGCCGCTTGAATTCGGTTTCGCGCAAAGGGGCCTAGCTATTGTCGGAACGAATCGCGCCGCGGCGAGTTTCAACGTTAAAAAGCGAAGTAAATTCGGTTACACGGCCACGCCGTGCGCAACATTGTTAACGTGGTAATTCGTGTTGGGTATCAAGCGCGTAACAAGTTGTCCGACGGGCGATAAGCGGGAAATAAAGTTTCGCACGGGCGATAAAATAAAACGTAAGCGTAACAGAGAGGTAGGTGGAGGATCTCCGACGGTCGAGAATGATTCGTCTGATGACGAACGCGTTTTCGCGCTGTTGCCATAGTTGCTGTGCCCCTCGAGTTAATCAGGCTACAGGTTATTAAATTACAGGCGATAAAAATCCGCCCGGTAAATCACATCACGTGTTACACGCACAAATAAGCGTTATTAATATTTTTCCCCACTGTCCACATTTTTTTCCCGGCCAATTTTCACGAATTTTCGCTACCGATGGTACGATGTAATTTAGTTGTCGCAACAAATCCCTCCCCCTCCTCCTACCCTTCCTCCCCCGTTTAGTTTTATCACGGCGGAACGAAGCTGCGCGCGTGTACGCTGGAAGGCTGGAAGCTTAAAATTCATAGGTTAATAACAACTCTCGTTGGTATATCGACGATGTTTGTCCGTGTGGGAAAAAGTCACTTCTCTCTAATTAAGTTCTAAGCGACTTGCTGATGAAATCACAGAATCGCGTTCCCCCGGTCTTCTCTTTGCGATTTAGTCGAATTCTTGATGACAGATCGGCTATCGGAGAAATTGAAATCGATGTTGCAGAAGCGTGTTTGTTTTCTCGCTGAGAAGTTGAAACGGTAAACGACGCGAGTCTTTTTTTTCTTTTCTTTCAGTGAAAAACGATATAAATCCCATTGCTAGAGATAGATAAAAAGATGAAAGCACGGCGTGTACAAATAAATAAATTTGACCAATCCGACGCCATCTTTTACAATTTATTCTACCTCCCGACCCGTAAAAATGTCAAACTGTGAAAATCCATAGCCGGGTTCGAGTGACAAGCAATATGTCAAAATTTAGAGAAATTCCCCTTCCACTGAAAACAGCGTTCATATTGGAAATCTTCGCCCCCGGCGCTAACAGTTCCCAACGAAAGTGTTTCAGCACTGCACGTTACACTAGATATTTTAACATTTTACCATCGATCGAGTTTGAGACAAATCTGAAATATCACGTATAGAAATTTCACGATGTTTAGAGCACAATTTACATATTTTGCAGAGTATGGAAACCGCGAGATTACTTCAAACATTAGTCCGATTCAAATAATGTTAAAACTCGTTAATACAATGGACAATGGACGGCTGTTTAAATACCTTTGCGATCTTTTGATCTCTGCATTACTTGTAATTCCTATTTTCCAAACTCGTTCAAACACGGAGCCGAAATGCACGATACAAACGCAATGTAAAAATTCCTATTTTCGGATTGGTTTCGCGCAACGATCTCGTTACGTTATCGCTAAAATTTTCAAATATTTTATGCAGTACATATATACGCAATATTGTTCCACATTTCCAATTCAGTTCGAGTACCTTTGCAAGTCAGTGATACACACATAGATACACACATAGATACGCACATCGCTCGTCAATTCGGTCCAAGAGTTCATCTCGTAAGAGTAAAATGGAAAAGGACGGGGCGAATAGATCGAACGACTCTGATAAAAGCCGGGGAGAATGGAAGTTGGGAAAAGGAAAGGAAAGAGGATGGACGACGAGTCGCGCGCGATGAGGGTTGGAAATCCTGAAACTCCGTGGCGAATATTGCGTTCTCGGATCGCACGTGCGATAGGTAACTGTCGACGACACCTTCGATAATTAATGTCCACCCTCGACTTAGGGGCGAGGGAGGGGGAGCGGGGTTTAATTGATCCGATTCACCGTTCGATTATCGAAACCCCATCTTTCACACCGGCGTGCGCGGCACCGGTCCTCGCGTCTGACCTGTAACTCCCTTGCCTGTCCGTGTCCCCCCTTTCATTCCTTCCTGTCCCTCCTTTTTTTCCCCCATTTTCAATTCGCCCCTTTCGATTCCCGGTCCTCATTGTTCTCTTATTTACCGACCCCTTTCCAACGCCCGTCTTTCACCCACTTTTTCATCCGGTTCTTTTCATCCGGAAAGTCAATCAGCCGCCACGAGGCAAATGTTTCTCTTTCGGTTTCTTTTTTTGCCTTCTCTCCGAAAATCAAAATCAAATTCTTCACGCAGGGAGTCCAGTGTGAAGCTGTCGTCGGATGGTTTCGTGGAACTCAGACTCTTTTGTATCCGTGTCTTAATTCTTCGAAGCGTTTGTTGTTTCATAATTTTAGAATTGGTTGCTCTGATATGGAATGGAATGTCAAATAATAAGAAGAAACGGTATTTTTATTCTCGCGAGTTCCTTCGTTTTATTCACGATTTATTTATTTACGCATTTCTACTTTCACAAGTTCCTTTTATAGAATTTATTTCAATATCAGAATACACGGACAGACACGCTAGTAATTATTAATAAATAGTCGTCTCGAGTTTAGTCTCCAGTTACGGAGAAACACATACACACTCTTTGAGCCGTGGATCTCTGAAATTTTCAAAATCAATTTCTGTTCGACTCGGACGCTGCAATTTTCTTGATTTCATAATTTCGCCGTCGAGCAACAGGCCGCTCAGAAATTCTACAGACGCGTGTCGAAATTGATACGTCGTAGTCAGTAGAGCGAGTCTGCGATATCGAAAGGAGAATGAAAGATCATTTTCGCTGTTGTAAAGCGACTCTGATAAACATCTACGTCGTATCATCGAAGCCATTTGTCGATCGCGATGCGTTACGCAATATCCTGACAACATTTTCCTTACAGTTACTCGTATCGAGCGAATGATTAACGATCCAGACGGTACCGTTCCTTGCCTCGCGACATTTTAGATTGCCCCCTTTCTTATAACGTCGTTTCCACGAGCAGAGCGGAAACAAAGAAACGAGCGAATTAACGTGCAGTCCCTTCTGTTTGCAATGAAAATCCAATTTCGTTTGAATTGAACGAAAGGCCTCGGGTTGCCGCGTAAAACTGATGCACCTCCCAACGTTTATATCGGTGGTTAATTTGCCGCTGCGACAAATAAACGGATTAGTCGTCTACGCTCTCTCTCTCTCTCTCGCGAGAGAGAGAAGTAAGAAAGAAGTTAGAGAATGGAGAAGTGGCCGAGTTAACCTCTTGCGCCGGAATGATGTACCACGCACGTCGAGAATTCTTTGCCCCAAACAAATGTTTGCAACATTTTCTCAGTTTTAAGTATATTTAAATGTAACCCGGGCAAAACAAACGATAAGTTTATTACTTTTTAATAATTTCTATCCAGTGATATCATACCGATGAGTTCAAAAGGAGAAGAAAGCGACGAATTATTGCGTACGGCTCGGGTCACTCGTTATGGTCCGCGAACCAGTTGCCAGCGCAAGGGGTTAAACGAGCCGACGTTAACTCGACTCGACTCGTCGGTCTACCTTTTGTCGACTCGTTCTACTTTATGAAATCTCAACGTCGCGACGAGATGGGGTTCGAGACGAATCTCACGTGCAGTGAAGAGCGTAACTGAACCGATAATGGCCACCAAAAATTGTCGATTGTAAAGATAGTACGGCAGTACGATAAAATTCACGTTGAAGGAGAAACATAAAACAGACACAAAGGATCCTCGGTTCTTCTAAGAACTGAGAAATCCTTACAAGGGTAGATTCAGCTTATATCTGAAGACTATAAATGACGCTCGGAAGTAAAGACGATAGTCAATTGGATTCTACGCGAGCCATCGAACTGCAGTGCTTTTGAACAAACGTCGAATTGTACAAGTGTATAATTGCACATTCTTTGCACGATATTTTAGATAACCAACTGCATCGGTATTTTAAACACGTTATAACTTTGTGAAAAAAAGAGATCGTGCGTGGGATTTGGAGGAGCCATGGCACGTACATTTAACTTACGAAGACCATAGTTTGACTCAAGTCGCAAAAGAAAAATTTGATTTTCTTTTTTCGTTTTATTTAATTTTTTTAGGATTGGACGACGAAATTTTAGAATGGTTAGAATTTCTGTCGCACGATCACAATATTTGAAGTTTAACGAAAAGCCGTACAGCGAGTTCTGAGACCTTTGTAAAAGGGAAATATCTAGTTATAGAGAAAAGATTGTTCTTTGTTTTTAGAAACTGTTTCGCAATTTTCTGAGGATACAGATATCTTTGCTCTTTCCGGAGATCGAAAATAACAACGGCGGGAGGGAAGCGCGTTCGAATTATTTCTTGTTTGGAATACGGAATAGCAAACGTGGCGAGGATTTGATTTGAAATATGATGAAATCGAGACGAAATTCTCCTCGAAATTTCCAAAGTTCGCGTTTGTTACATATTCATGCGCAATATTATTTGCGATTATTCTGTTTAATTATACACGTGTATCAATCTGTTTGTCCGCGTTATTCGTTGTTTTATGTTTAAGTTTATTTGTCTGTACGATTTATATTCGAAAGTTTTCAGTCTCTCTCTCTC
Organism: Melipona quadrifasciata; assembly: GCA_001276565.1. Lineage (NCBI taxonomy): Eukaryota > Metazoa > Arthropoda > Insecta > Hymenoptera > Apidae > Melipona > Melipona quadrifasciata. The sequence continues at coordinate 1,855,291 of KQ435726.1, read as the reverse complement.
TCTCTCTCTCTCTTTCTCTCTGTGACAATATCCCTGACACAGTTTAGCCGAGTAAACAAAGCGAGGCATTCGATGTCGTTTATTTTATTCATTTCCTTAATTGAATTTTCTTTTCTTTCCAGAGTCGAGGCTTGGATATTCTTCAATTTTTCAGCGGCTTTTTAAACACTCGTTCGTCCGTTATATTTTATATTCTGTTTCGCAACAGACTTTGAAGATTCATCCATCCATTCATTCGCTATAAGAACGTTTTGAAGGTAATATCGCTTTAATTTCTCCGTTAGTTTATCGACAAACTCGCTCTTACTCGGAACGTTGCAAACGAAAATTATTCGCGAAACCAAAAACTGGGCGCAAACTACTAACGAATAAAAAAAACTCAATGGCAATTCGTGATCGTCGAGTCTCAAAGAGGCATCGTGAGAACGAAATTTTTCCCTTTTCGACAGTATGACGCAGACAAGAGACATGGAACGAGCGATCAGAGGCTGAAAAGCAAAGAATTACTTGAAGAACTTACTAATCGTGCTATAAAGATGCTATAAAGATCGACGCTTCATCCAATTACGTCAACCGAATTTTTAAGCTGTTCCACCAGCGGCTTGTCTTTGGATCTGCCGTTTCAGCAGCGATTCTGATGACAAATTTGACGAACTGGCGATATTTCGTCAAATTTAAGGACCTTTTCACCTGGCTACTTTTCTTCCGGCCACCGTGAAAAAGGTCAGACCGCAGTTTCCTTCCTGGTTTGGGGGGCAGGAGGAGAGAGAAGCCCCGGGGAAAAAGCGAAGGCCAGGGACACGCGCGAGCCCAGAAAGGGTGAAAGCACGACTCGACAACGGCCAGAATGGAAAATCCGCAAATGGAACGAACCAACCCCCTTTTTGCTCGTCTCTCCCTCGGCCACACTTCGACGGTTACTTTCCTTTATTGAATAAAAAAAGACGAGCGACTTTGGTAGGATGAAACGAGAGAAAAAGGGGGGATGTGTCGAATGCAATTTCACGGGACGACGTGCGGATGTCTGTTGTTTTCCACGTGGCTGTTCTCCTTGTTGCTTCTCTCTGCTCGCCGCCGCGAGCTTCCCGACCTGCAATCGCGTCACGATTTCCTGAGTTTTATTCGTAATTTCGGAAGGTGTTGGCCGCCGCTTCCTGGACTTACCGTTGGATATTGGCCACCGTCGACCGGAACGTTTATTCTGTCGCGATCTATTCGTGAGTTTCGATTTTTTTTCCCAATGTCAACGTCACTCTTCTTTTTTTTTTTTTTTTTGAAAAAAGATTACATCACCTGAAATTTTTGAACGAACGTACAAACTGCCGTGTCTAACTTCTTTGCTCATCTTACAGTCCAGTTTTATAGAAAAACTTGTTCCATGGCCGCTTCAGCTAAAATTAAAAATTCCAAGATTAACCGTTTCGAGTTTCGAGTATTATCAGTAGCGCGGAAATACTCCGAAATCCACGGAATAAACGTGTCAAAGCCGGGCGATGCCGTATTTTTCACTCGGTGTTAAACTTTTGGATTTCCGGTAAATTTTCAGTAAGCGTTTCAAAGATTCGAAATTATTGCCAACCCGGTCCGACCAATGGTACGTGGCGGAAGAAGTGTGCAACACGCGTCGAGATTCGACGGCCATCTCCGGGGCAAATTTGCGCGATTTGTCGATTCATAAATCTATATCCCGGGCGCCGGCAATACCGGTGACAACGAGACACCGGTAACAACTGTAACGAGAAAAGTGACAGCGGTTCGAAAACTGCTGTTGAGCCGGCGTTAATCCGAATTGATGACCGTGGCTCGTGTCGACCGACTGATAATAAATAAACGCGAATGGCATGCACACAAAAAGCACACGCGCGAAGTAAAAACAGAGAGACAGACAGAGAGAGAGAGAGAGAGAGAGAGAGAGGGGAGAAAAAAGAAAATTTCTCGTTGGAAAACCCGACGTCGATATTACCAACCTGTGGATACGCGCGATACTCCGCGCGGCAGATCACGCGCGAAAACGAGCGATGAGCCTCTTAAAAGCGATAGGCCGCTCGAATTTCGAGTGCACTTCGTCGAACGCCGCGGCGAATAAACTTCTACTACGTGAAATTGGATTTTCTTCATACTTCGTTACCTCCAGTGTGCCTCGATCGTCGAACAACCGTATCGTGCGTGCGGTATTTATTCGTCGGAATGCTCCTGCGAGGAACAACGCAACTCGCTGGGAAAATTCGGAAATATTTGACGGGAGAAAAAGAGAGAGAGAGAGAGAGAGAGAGAGAGAGAGACACGCTAGGAGGATATCCGTTTTCGAGGAATGGCAAGGAAACGATGGAAACAATTTTCTCGCGAGATAGTCCCGAGATCTCGAGGTGTTTACTGTACGCAGGTGTTTGTGAGATTTTTTTTTTATTGGAAATCCCGAGGGAAATTTGAATTCAAATTTTGAACCGTCCCTGCAAGATTTCTGACTGTAAAGGAAACACGAAGTGTGATGTTATTTTGCGATTTTTCTTTCTTCTCATTTTTTTTTTTTTTTTATTATTTTAACTCTCCGTGAATCTTAATTTTAACTCTTCGCTCGGTTTTTTTTCCCTCCATATATTTTTTGCACACTCGGTTATGTTAAACGAATTTATAATAATCAAGGATCAATAATTAATCGTAATAATACAAATACTTTAATTTCTTAAAATTGCGCAGAATTATATGAAATCCAGAACCCCAATATTAAAAAATATTAGAACATCAAATACTACAAATCATGAATTATAAAAAAACATCAAGTATGAAATATTTGAAATTATAAACAAAATTTCCAAGTTAAGTTAAATCCCTAGAATCGAAACCAAGATCAATCAAAGAGGTAAGAAAAAAAAAAAATTGCAAATTAAACGCTTTCTTCCACGTCGCTCCTTAACGAGTCAATAACACGCGTCTGCGAATCCCGACCGGAAGGTTCGTTGTTTTTCGCGAGATCCGTCTTCCTGGCTCGTGGATCGTCGTGAAGGAAACGAGTTAAGCACTCCAGCAGGGAAGAAAGTTTATCGTCGCTGTCAGTCGCGTGGTAGACGAACGACCGCCTTCAACGGTCTTATCTATCGAGGTAATTTTTGCCTCGGTCCCCCTCTTCCTTTACGTCGTGTCATTCTTTTTCCTCCCTTTTTTTTTCCCTCCCCTCATCCCCAAAACTCACCCTCCAGCGGAGGGGCTCGATATCGAGAGCCCTTGGGCCGCGTGCAGGTCATCCACGTTCACGGTCGACGCGCATTAATATCGTCGCGGCATCGGGGATACCGAGAAGCTCCGGTCTAATCCGTCAAATCCGAAAAGCCCCGCGAAATAAATGTCTGCCGCGGATGGGATACGAGGACGGGATGGGAGCGAGTGACGGCGAGTTGGTCGATACCGCGCGCCACCCTGGGACCCGATTTTAAATATGGCTGGCAGCGAATCGAATCGACCGGTCGCGGGCGGCTCCGTTCAAAATGCATCCGTGTACTTTCTTCTCGACCGGGCGAATTTTTCGCAATTTTGCGTGTCATTTCTGTTTCCGTTAGTTTGCATTCGGGACAGTTAAAATTGCAGGCAGAATTGGATCTTTAGCTCGGAGACTGTGAGAGACAGATGCCCGTGCAAGTAGAACAAATCGGCGTGTGATCAGACGGTGTATCAATAGCACAAAATGACGAGACACTTGCACAGAATTGAAAAGAACGCTCGTGGTAGGAATTGTTTCTGAAATTACAATCGATTGGGTGGACTGAATAAAATACATGAATGAAAGAATATTTTTTCACTCGCGTGTCATTTCACTTCTTATTAATCGTATGCTATATTTATGCGATGTTCCGTAGTTGATAAGATTTACAAAGATGCAAGAATAATGTGTTTCATGAAAAAAAAAAAAAAAGAAATGTACTCGTGTGATATTCTTTGGTTAGTATGTTTTACAAATACTGTACTTTGCTGTCAAATAACATATTTTACAACATATTTACTAATATAATTAATATCAATACACATATATATTGTAACAATATACATAAAATGTATGTATATATCAATATATAGAATCTCAAAAGGAAAGTAGCATAGAATCAAATATGGTCAGACAAAGTTGAATCAGGACCGCTCGTACGATTTTACCACAGCTACCTATGAATATCGTGTGCGAGTGTAAGAATGAACTATGCACCACCTATGTTAAATGATGTGGAATATAGGTTAATATTCGAGAAAGTTAAGACTGCGTGGTCTCTGTAGTCCGTGCCAGTGGAACAAGACCGCACGCGGCCAGACGAGGTAGAACGGGGACAAAACACCACTCGTACGATCTTCCACGAACTTCCACGGAGTGTGGGGTCCATGAATATCATGTATGAGGGCAAGAATGGCCGAGGCAGGGATTGTGCATCGACGTCAGACGGCGCAATCGTTTGTTCTTTCTTCTCTTCTCTTCGAGGAAGTTGCCTCCAGCCGGAGGCGAAGCGGACGCGAGCGGCAATTGGATATATACGACGGCCGCGTTTTAAGTGGCCGTTTTTCACGCCGCCTCGTTGAATATGTATGTATGTATCTCGGTTTTCTTGCGTCAGCCGGCCGGCTGTCCTTCCGCCATCAGAAACAAACCCGCCGGACTCGTTAATCATTTCCAGGTTGAAAAAGAAAGAGAGAAACGTGAAAATTGTTAAGCCAGTGGGAGAAGGGGCGGGGAAAAAATGGAGAACGACGAAAAAAGAGGGGAAATTCGGAGAGGTTCGCGAAGGGACATAAATTATCGAGACGTCTGAGTCTTTCCACATCCGGTAGAATCGCTCCACTGTCCCTCCCCGATCGTATTTGCAACGCGGGCGCACAATATTTCCACGGCGCGGCGCCGGCGATTCTTCACCAGCCGCTCGACAGATCCGCTCGGTAGCGGAGTCGAAAATTGCGCCAACAGCCGTCAGAAGAAGACGTCACATCCACCAGGCACTCTCTAATGCCACGAAATTCCCATATCTTCGACTGACGTACCCGTCGCCGCGGCCTTTTCTTCGCCTCTTCCGCTTCTCCGCCCTCACCATCTCTCTCTCTCTCTGTCTCTCCTTTCCGAGACCGTATCTCCACCCAGAGGAGAGACTGCCTCTTACATAAATCACGAGCGCTTAACCTCGTCGTGGAAAGAGAACTCTCAAAGTGTGCGTTTTGTTTCATTTTATTTGATTATTATTATTATTATTAAGGGAGCGGACGATGAAAACTCTTTCGATACACAGCGCAAACACAGACACGGTTATTAGTCGCGCAAGATCCTCTCCGGAGTCTGGGACCTTTTGAAACGAGCGGGCAGAGTTATTAAAAAAGTTGGACGACTGACAGAAGGAGTTTGAACCGATACAAGGACCGAGGGAAATCGCGCGGTGTCTGTTTATTAAATTTGAGCGGGGAATAATATCGACGAGAATCGACGCTCCCGTTAGTAAATTTCCCAGAAACTCAAACTCAGATGGAGAATGCTGTTGCAAACGTTGGTAAAATTTTTTTAACAAAATTGCTGAAAAATTCGTATCGTTCACTGAACGAACAAATATAATCTCAGAGCTATTCGAATTGTCGCAGAATTACGAATAATCCTACTTCAAACTGAACCTTATCATCAGACGATCCTAAAAGAGATTTTCAAACGATTCTGAAGGCGAATGGTCGCAAGTCAGACCGGGGAAAAATCGGGCGCGGAAGAGAGGTGGCTGATCCATCCCTGGATCTTTCACTCGTTCGCGCTTGCGGATCACGTACGAAGGCCGGGGACCTCGTCAGAGGTTTGTTTGACGAGGGTATCCCATCCTCCGGCGATTAATCACTCGCTATTAATTAACCAGGCAATCGTTGGCCCCCGAGCGTGGAGGGTTGGAACGTTTCCAGCATGAGTTCACCCTTTTCCCGCGCGCTCGCGCTCGCCGTTTTGCACCAAGGTCACGGTCTTTAACTTTTACAAGCTTCCACCCGATTTGTTAATTACCGGCGGCCACTTGGATTAATTGGTTCAAAGCATCGCGCGAACAACGTTTGGCCTTTCGTCGACGATCCGCCACTTGCGACTTCATCGCGTTTCCAAACACGTTCCACGAGTATGAATAATATTCCCTAATGTATCGAAGCTCGGGGATATTTCGATATTTTAATTCCTCTAATATTCAACTATCGCATGACGATGTTCGAAACGCGCAGCTCGATAAAAATATCTGTATATACATATATATCTAAATATCAATATCCGCGCGTTGAAATATCAAACATTTTGAAATATAAAAAGTTCCCGGCGTTCAAAGTTTCGAAATTAATTTAGAGATCGAATTTCCCAACCGTTCGGTATTTATTTCCACACAGATGCGAAAGATATCCGAAGCGAAATACTCGCGAGAAACAAATTTCTACCATTCGTGCGAATTCGCATTTTCCTTTTCTCCCTTTTTCGCAATCTGCGCGTTGGATCCGCGAGCGCAATGGCTACGTCAAAGTTTTCTCAAATTAAAAGTTCCATCATTTTCGCAATATTCGTTCCTCCTCGCGGGTCTCGTTTCCTCAAGCTCCCAGCCTTGGCTTTTTCCTTTCCTTTTTCTTTTTTTGTTTTTATCCCCGCGAATCTTGTCAGTCTAATTAGAATCGCGATTCCATCGGGGAGAGTCACAGAGACTCCCGAGCTTTGATACGACGCAGGCTAATGATGGAAAGACAATGGACCAAGATAATAGGTCCGCGAGAGAGACCTCCGCTCTGGTTGTTTCATCGACTGAGCTATTTGGAACAGACCAGTTTCAGCTGGCTCTCGGAAGACTCCAGAGAGCCAGCCAAGTAATCTCACGCGTGTCGTGACGCTCGGAGTTTCCGCGTCGAAGATGACTTTCGGCGAATCTAACTCGCAGGAATATATCGATCGCTACTTCAGCGCTAACCCTTGGTATTGCGTTTCCTTCGTCACGTGCTCGCGAGACAATTTTCCTACCATCCGCGTGGATCTTGGCTTTCCAAGTTACTCTGGACAAGAATATGAATCTGGCGTATCTTGATTTATTTGTTTATTAAGATATGTCATTTATATTTATAATTGAAAGATATTTTAATATCAGATTTTTCTCACACCAGATATTTTGGATAATGTAGCGGCCTGGGATTCCTCAAATACGGGTTTCGAACACTCGACTAGCACAAGCCGCAAGTGGCTGCGCGCCTAGCGTCGATGTGCTGCCGATCTTCGACGTTAAGCAGCAGAGTGTGCGGAACCCCGCTAGGATGGGTGGACCCAAGCCTTAGTAGGTTTAGTTATAACAACAAGCGTCTGGGGTAAGGAGTCGCTGCCATCTCGCTTTCTCTCTCCCACTCACTACCTAAAATTCCTTCCATTCGTCCTTCCACAGCATTCTTCACACTTTCGTACCTTTAAGCGTAACGTTGTAGATCAGAAGTGTGGCTAACTGGCGGCCCCCCTACTCTCCCGATCGCTACCCCCTCCACTGCATCGATCTCTTCTACATTGAAATTTCCTCGCCGTGTATGAACCCCCCATTTTCTCAGTCTTTCTCAGATTTCCCTACCAAGCAATCTGTTGCAAATAAATGCGATAAAAATTTCGATTAAATTAAGTAAATTAGGAATCGACAATATTTGCGTCGAGTGCCGGAATATCAAAATAAACGTCGAATTGGATTGTCCCAGCTAAAATTTCGCAAGCTCGACGCATTGGATAATACGATAAAAGATTTTTCTAGATCTTTCTCTCGCGCGACGAGTTCAGTTACAATACGTTTGCCAACGTGCGTTCATATAATACTCCGTTCTCGCTCCGCGTGCAATTCGAGGAAGGCTCGTGGAATAATTTTCACGCATTCGGCGGAAGATAGATCGTTCGCGGGATGTTTTAATCAAAATTCTTGGGAAATTTATCGCCGGGCGAAATTACCGCCGGACGATTCGAAAGTTTTCGCAGAGGGGAAAATCGTTCGATTTTCACTATCGAGGGATCCCTGTCCCGGTCCTAGAGACGGAATAACACCTGTGCGCGAGCGCAGGAAACTCAGTGGCAAGGGCGAAAGTCTTTGATAAAGGAAATCGTTATTTAAACGAGGGGCAGCGAGGTTGTCCCGGTAATTAATAACCGAACAAGTTGCCGGTGCATCGGGGGTAATTTCGGTGATTACTTTGGCAACGATTACTGTCGGGGGACTTGGCCGCGCGGACGTGATTCTGAAGTTTCCGTGAGCGGCGTACTAAATCGTTAATTACGATCGGCGCGATTAATCACCCCATTGGCGACGACGGCAATTTAAACGGCACGCCGGCCAACGACGCGGGATGTAAACAAGATTTAAAGGCGATCCACTGCAAAGTACAATTGCCCGGTCGACGATCCTTCTTCGAAACTTGCGCCTTTCTACTCTTAGTCTCTCAGTAGTAAGATAAAAGACACGGCAGACACGGGTACGAGCTTTGAGAGATTACGTACAATTTATACATCTGCACGGTGTTTGGGTTTCCCGCGTGCTTATCTCCGTGACAAAATTCAATTCGCACTTTTTCTTACATCTCACTTACCATTATAATGTGGAAAAATGTAGGTAAATGTCCAAAATACAGCATTCCATGATATTTAAATGTAGGAAAAATATATTCTGCAAAATTTAAATAAGAACAATTTGTACAGCGTTCGACACGAGTGAAACAATTTTCTACCGAGGTTCTGTTTCCTTTAACAAACGTTCTCAAAATCTTAAATTTGCACATTTGTCAACTTCCAAGTCTCGTCCACGTATATTTTAATCAATGTCACAATATTAATCATTTAATTAATATCGAAATAACCAGGATTAACGGGAGTGACACAAATTTGGAAATATTTCTTTTCTCCAGATAAAAGGAAACATGCGCAAAAATATCTACACTTTGAAAAATCAGTAAAGGGAACTTAAGTTATTTATTATGAAGGTCAGGTAAGGGAAGTTCTGAAGGATGCTGTGGAAGGACGAATGGAAAGGTTTTAGGTATGGTAAGGAGTGAGAAAGAGAAAGCGATTGTTTTGCGTTTCGTCTCGGAGTCACTGCCTAGACTCATCAGTGGGGCTGATGGCAGCGACTCCTTACCCCAGACGCTTGTTGT
>KQ435726.1:1811964-1838450 GCA_001276565.1 Melipona quadrifasciata | reverse complement strand
ATTAATGACAGCGAAGGGCACAGTCGTAACGACGACAACGAAAAATCGTGGGTAATTCAAACTGTGGGTAATGCAATTTTATAAAAGAAAATCGTGCAACAACTCGTTTCATTTTCACTTCGAAACGTGAAAGCTTCCGTGAAAGCTTCCGTGAGTTGAAATTTTCTCTTTGTAACGAGCTTTTAAAATTCGCACGATTTTGTTTTTTCTGTTTTTTATCGAACTTGGGACGAAATTTTACGATTCCTTTCAATAAAATGGTGAAAAAAAGATCGTACAATTTTAAGGAGAGACTTCAATATCTTCAAAGTGATGGCGTTTCAATTCATAATTAAAAAGAAAAAAAAAAAAACAGTTTCTGTCAGAAACTAAATTTTTCTTGGAAAAACATGCATACATTCTCGAGTTGCGTTTTGCTGAGATATAACAACGCGAACAGGGATTCTCAATTTCTCAACACGATCTCTAATTCACATTTTCCCTTTCAGAACATCGCACTTTTCGAGGGACGGTGTATGAACTGTCGGACGAGCTCATCCACCCCTCGAACCTCTTTAATATTTGACAAGAACGGCGCGCGACGAAAATTACTCTGTTTACGAAGCGAGCTTTTAAAGCGACGATAATGGGCCGCATTTCGCCCGCTCCGCTGGTGAATTATTCGCAGCTAATCCGGCCGCCATAGCGTGGACGGAGGCGAGCGCAGGGACCGGTGAAGATATCCCTCGCAGGCTATGAAAGAAAGCGACCGAGTGTTTTCAGTTCCGCGTGAACAAAGAGCTCGTTAAGGATCGATGAAAATTTCACGCGGCTTCAGGTTCCTTTGACGGCGTTCCCAAAGCAGAGAACGCTGCCGGTTTTGCTCGATAAAGCGGCGAAGATCGGCAGAATCTGGCGTTTATGACGTGAAACGTTGTGACCGAGACTCTTGATGGCGAGTACGAATTTCCTCGAAACACGCGGCAAGAGAGTCGTGCATCTTCTGAACACGTGAGTGAGCTCTGAATATATTTTATTGTGTATGTTTATGATAGAAAAAAAAATCTTTCAGTATATAGTTCGGTAGTTGTAGAATTTGCACGCAGAAAATTAAAAAACTGCACGACTTGTACTCCAGAAGCAACTGTTCCGACTAGGAAACGAAGACGACCTTTTTTCCATAAAATTTTATTGACATGCAAACATTTGAATCGACACAAAACAAATTACAGGCGCGAGCAGACAACGCCACTCCTACTCGAGGTCTATGCCACGCCCCCTCCCGAGTCACGTGACCCAAATCAACCAATCGCTAATTTTCGTTGCATCAGCGTTGCACCCGAAGAGGCCCGATTTTCGAAAAACGAAGAAAATACGAATTAAAATTCGAAGAACAGAGAGGAATACAAAAGTCACGATCTCTAGCCTCTAAAAGTGCATCGTCGTCGATTTATAAAATTTCTGCGAATATTTACCAGCTACTGCTCTATTTCGATTTAACACGTTCGAAGACCTCGAGTTAATTTGTAACTCGAGCGCACGCGAGTTGAATTCATTTTCTAAAACCAACGTCTGCCGACTGAATTTCTCGCAAACACATTCGAAAGTGGCGAGCGCGGGAAAGTAGCGTATATAGGCGATAATTGCAGCATAAAGAAAGGAGCAGCTTTCCTTCGCGAATGAACAACGTTATCGTTGCGAGAAAGAAACGTTGTCGGGAAGCGAGGCTGGAGAGCGTTCCCCGTTCTTCAAGAAAATTAAGCCAATTAACTCCTCGAGCCTGAGAGAAAGAAAGAAAACTAGAGAGAGTTTTCCTTCCGCTGGCAGCGATCCAGCCACTTTGCCAGGCTCACTTTGCTCTGCTTTAAAACAAGTAAAAAAAAAAAAAACGAGAGAAAGAGTATCGTGTCTCATGGTACACGATTCGTCGTCGATGAAACTCTAAGAATCTTTCAAACCCAGCCGCGCGAACAGCACCTAGATTCCGTGATTAATATTGTACGAAGAAAAAACTACAGTCGTTGCGCGTTGACTTCATCTTTTCCAAAGTGAGGACCCTCCTCTAATCTTCGACGTTTTAAAATTCAATTCCGAAGTTTTCGCGGAGTAATTAAACTTGTTAGGGGACACCGTTACGATATTTCGATGTAACAACGAAGGAAATGAGAAAGTACGTCGCGTACTTGGAATTAGTGATTGAAATAAATAAATAAGAGAGATTGAGGTAACCAACGGAAGTGAAATAATATTCGCGTGTTGCGAATATCGAGAATATTCAAAAATTGGATGAATTTAATTTCTCTCCTGACGTGTGTAGGGATTATGCGTCTTCGTGGAAAATTATGGCTAACGAGCTGTCGATGCGTGGATTGAAATTTAAAAAAATTCTTCAAGCGTGAATCGTTTAAGGATTGTCCATAGCTGAGTCTGAATTGATGAATCAGAAGGCAAATTTTAATAGAATTAATTAGGATTCCAATTAAGGATTAACTATGTTTGTACCATTAAAGGTACAACCACCTAAAATTCTATATCTCCTTTTCAAACGAAACACATTAGACCATTATTACCCATGAGCAATGTCGTTCTCTTTAAATTTAACAAACATTGGCATCTAATGATAATAATTTAACTTATTATAACGTAATCTATATTCCAGTTAAATATATTGATATCTAGCTTGTTGTTAAATTGTGTCAATTCTTAAATAAAATAAAATTCTGTACGGTACCATAAAAACCGACGTTACTTATGGATAGCTCTAATACATGGAGAAAAAGAGAGCGTACAGAAGAAACACTAATGTGTAATATCTCCCATTCCAAACGAATTACTCCAAATTTTGTATCTCGAAACGATCGTACGAGCGAGAAGAGATATTCCATATAATTTTTCGCTTTCTTTGTCTCTCACGCTTTTGTATATTTTCTACATATTTTCTCTCTCTCTCTCTCTCTCTCTGCGAGCGAAAATACGGATCTCCATACTCGTATCGGTATTGGTATCGTCAATTGACGTCCAGCGTGGAATATTCGTCGGTCGATCGCGATTCTTTTCCATTCATCAACCGCTGTTGTCGATTCTGTAACGCCTCGCGCTATCGCGCACCGCGGCAATAATAACGAGAAGGAATAATGGCAGCCGTTGAAAAGCACGATGAATATGGTTCGTTGGAGTGCAGCCGATTCGGCTCGCGTTTGTATCGACGAGCGTTTCACTGCCAAAGGAGCAACGGAACCGATCGTTTTCAACATTGTGCAATTTCATTTTTTAACCAGACTCTACCAACTGGATGAAAGAAATATCTCTCGATTGAGAAATAAACTAAAAAAAGAAAAAGCGAGAGAGAGAGAGAGAGAGAGAGAGAAGAGGGGAAGAACAAAATACACAGCGAGTTGCAGTCTGGATTGAATTAAAAATTTGATTTATCTTAGCTATTGTTTGCGCGTTTGCCGCCGTCGGCGAACTTTCTGAAAACATTCCCGTGATCCGAAATCTCCTCGGAGTGAAGATGATTTTTACCATTCGGGATGTTTGGCGGTTCAAAGCGCTCGAGGCTCAGAGTGTTTTTGACGTAATTATGATTATGCACAACCGTCTCGTCAGAGATGAAAAATAATCACGATTGCTAGTGCCAGATCTACAAGAGGCCAAAACTGCCCAGTACGATTCGTCTCAAAGGCCCAAAAGCAACTGTTCTGACTAGGAAATGAAGACGACCTTTTTGCCATACAAAACAAATTACAAGCGCGATCGCTCAGTACCAGACAACGCCACGCCCCCTCGCGAATCACGTGACCCCAAACTAACCAATCGCTAATTTTCGTTGCATCAGCGTTGCACCTGAAGAGGCCCGATTTTCTGGGTTACCCCCGCTAAAATCTTTCAGTGATAATATTAATGTTATTGTTACTAGTAGAAAAGAAAAGGAAAGAATACATTTTGTTCCGGCAACTAGTAATTTTACCAACACGATATATAAAATAATGACTAGTAACGTGCAAAATCAAGAGAAAAGTGTGACATCGAAATTATTTTCTCTCCGAACGTTTCTTTCAGTCTTTGAAACGACGAAACGCGAACTTTCGCAGAATTTCTCAGCTGCTGAAAATCCCCTTTCATTCCTAGCGCCTGTCTTGAAACCTCCAGTGAAAAATTACCGCGAGTCTGGGAAAGTGGCGCACACTTACGTTGAAATGATAAAACATCTCTTACCGAATTTTGGATTAGATTTTTGCCGAAACATCCGAGCAGAACCTGTTCCAAAAATTTTCAATCGAATCACGGCGAGCATGGACGTCCCCGATAAAAATCACACGGTTCGTGTACGCTTTCAGAGAGGTACGCCTGTCGCGCTCGTTTCTTCTATCGAGTGAGGGGCGAAAGACTCGAAGAGATTTCACCTGCCCTCGCACCCCGTTCCCGGAAATTGTTTGCGTGCGATGGAAACGTTCCGCGATATCAGAGATTTATTGCCGCGTTAAGGATAGTGGGGGATACGATCGTTTTTACTCGAAATTAATGAGATCTCTTCGCGTGGACATGAGGAGGCTAGAAACTGCCTCGATAAGAAGGAGAAGAAGAAGAAAAAACATGCGCACACAAACACACACACACATACACGTACACGTTTTAACGTTAAACGCAGAAAGATCGATTCCGCGCGATAGGATTATTTCGAAAAAAAAAAAAAGGAGGAAAGGACGGAAAAGCTTGGACGCATTTGCATGGTAATACCGGTCGGTCGTTAACGTCACTCTATTAAACGGCGATGAAAACACTTTAGCCGTGAGACGGGCAGCAACGCGGTCGAGATACGCTCGGCTACGCGGCTGAAGTGGAAAAAACTATGCTTCGCCGTGCTCGAAAAAAAATCCATTTACCGTTCTCCCTTCGACTCCTGCCGCCGGGAGGGGTCCAAAGGGACCCCCACCACCGGGGGGAAGGGGAGGGTAACCGATGTTCCGCGACGAGACGCTCTAAAGGGTTAATAAAATTGCTCAGGGTAATATGCATACTTCCGGAGAAGTTGGAGGAGGAGCAGCCGGACGTGCAAGCTGACGCTCCTCGCTTCCGACAACCTGATCTTCTTCTTCTGCTTCTTCTCCCTGGTTTCTTTCTCTCTTTCTTTCTTTTCTTTCTCCCCTCCATCCGCTGTACAGTCGCAGTTTGTTGGAAACTTCGTTTGCACTGGCCGAAGCAAAAGTCAGAAGGGGGAAGAAAGAAGATGCGTTTTGGGCAACTCGTTAGCTGTTGATGTATATATAAACGTGGGTTCCAGGGTTAATTATGGCCGCTCGTTTCTGGAGTCAACGAGCCAGCGAGAGGATCAGAGGTCTCTATTTCAATTGGCAATTGAAAGTATTGGAAAAATCGACGACATTGATCCACAATGGTGCTTAAAATGAACCAAAGCTCGACAAGTTCAATAAATTATTAATACAGTCGAGGAACGTGTAATAAATTAAAAATGCATCCGGTTCTGAATACTTCAGACATTTTCACATATTCGTAACATGTTGTCCCGAGTGAAACGATTATTTTATTGCTGATTGTAAAATTATCTAACCGATATATAATCTCTAATACAGATTTGAACGGCCAAAGGGTTAAATGAAATGGACAGTTAACGACAATGAACACTTTCGCGAAAGATTTTTATGTCAGGACAACGGGAACTCAGACACAGCTACGCTGTGTGTAAGATTCGCAGAATTTTACATAATTATAATATTATTTAAAAAATTACACGCGAATCCATTCTTGTCGATCGTCTAATTTTTCGATATTTAAAACAATGACAAATACAGTGGGTGATCGGTTAACGAACAATTCGGACAGAGAGCATCGTCTTCGAATCGATAACTCACTGTATATTTGTGCATAAACGTTTCTGCGATAGGTACGGAACTGCGGACTTTCTGAAACTCTCGTCTCTTGAGCGCAATCTCGTTTCATTCTCAGCTTCGAAGTAAGTTGAATTAGAGAGCAACGCGTTAAACTACGAGCGAGGAGATGAAAAGTTTCTCTCCTCCAAGCGTCAGTCAACTTCGCTTCGATAATAACGTTGGGAAAAAATTGACGACATCGACGAGAGCTGTTGTGTTGAAAGTCTGCCTGTGTCAACGCGATGTTTCTGCAGAGGAGAACTGTTGCTTTTAGACATTTTCTTCTTCTTCTGCATAGAGATGGCTACCAGTTTGCATACGCTTGAAGAAAGTTAGCGTACGCGGCTCATTTGCCAAGCTTGATCTTAAGTGGTGTTAATTTCGACGCCGTTTGAGACGGTGTAGACACCGGTAGCTCGTTTTTAGATGGAGACGACTTCTTTCTTCCAAGCTGAGTTGATCACTTTGGAACTCTAATCGTGTTGACTTGAAGTTCCCTTCTTGTCCTCTATACATATAGAGAAAAGAAAACTGCACGACTCGTACCCCAGTACGATTCGTCTCACTGAAAGGTCCAGAAGCAACTGTTCTGACTAGGAAATGAAGACGACTTTTTTGCCATACAAAACAAATTACAGGCGCGATCGCTCAGTGCCAGACAACGCCACGCCCCCTCGCGAATCACGTGACCCAAATCAACCAATCGCTAATTTTCGTTGCATCAACGTTGCACCGATTTTCTTAGTTACCCCAGCAAAAATCACTTTTAGTGATAAAATAGGACTTTCGACTTTGTCATATATATATAGACATATTCCTTTTCATTCGTCAGAAGTCAGAAAATTCCACGAAAAATCGAACTCGATCCACTCGGCTCGAATCTGTTCGTAGAACGAGGAGGATCAGATGAACTTTGTGATTCAGTGGATGAATCGCGTTAAAAAGTAATTAGGCAGGGCCGTGAACTCGTCAAGTATAAATAGCGATCGGGCGCAACAACGTTCGACGAAAATGTGGAAATTAAATATTCCCTCGAAAGCTCGTAAAACTCTGAAATAATAATAGCGATCAATTACACGTCAAATTAATGTACCACGCTAGTTTTTCGACGAATCCTTGAAATCCAAAAACGACGGCGAGATGCCGAGCTTAATATCTCAACGGGTTTTCGAACGAGAATCGGCAGCGGCGTTCGATAACGAATTCTTTAGAATTTCCACCGGTTTCACAAAGGAAAAAAAGCCATCGGTTTCCATGTAACAAACGGACGAAAAATCACGCCCCGATGGCGAGTTCATTTCTGGCATCGTAAATACAATTTCCCAACCGTTAAATACTCGTCCATTGACTGCGTGCGTGTGCGTGTGTGCGTGCGTGGAAGAAAAAAGGGGGGGGGGGAAAAAAAAAAAAAAAAAAAAAAAAAGAAAAAAAAACAGAAAAAAAGGGGGAAAAACGTGGAAGAACAGAATGGGAAAAACACGGCAGCTGGAAAGGTTCAAACAAATTTGCCCGGCGGCGTATGCTGATTTTCGGGGCGCGTTTCCAAATGATTCGCGGCAGCCGTGGCCTTGTTAGCAACGCGCTTGCAAAACGCACCGCGATCGGTTTACATTTTATTCAACACGAGGGACAAACCAGCTCGTTCACGCACACGCGAGCATCCATGTATAGGAAGGTCCAGCGTGTACGAATGTTTGCGCGTGTTTGCTCGGTGTATTTTGCCGCGTAATAAAAATTGCTAATATTTTCGTTACGAGCTGGCCGGCACCGGTAATAAAAAGAATTATTACCCGGAGCCCCGGTGTGTAAACGCGGACGTCATTTTTACACGTGCTCCAGCTACCGATGACGACTGCATCGAGGTGTGTGTGTGTGTGTGTGTGTGGCTGTGTACGCAGTGCAATTCGGAAGTTTCGCGCTGTTGATTTTATATTTGAAGAACAGCACATCAGCGGATAATCGCGCTCGTCGTTTTAATTGCAAATGCGGCTTTATTATTTTTTCTGCTGATCGAGAAAATTGAGACTGAACGAAGAAGGGAAGAAGAATCGAGACACGGGCGATGTTTGCAAGGCTTTCGCAATTTTGCAAAATTCAAAGAAATTCGGAGAAAAGATGACCGCATTGCAAACGACGTAAAGAAAAAATAGTTTGACAGAACATGAACGTGAAACAGAACATGCGAATAAAACAAGATACAAGCACGAAACGTAATATCAATTATTTATAACAAATGGCAAGTATTTGAGAAGACGGGTAATAATTCCACGATTGCTTGGCAATAAAAGGGTTAAATGTTTAATTCATAAGAACTACGTGCACTCAATTGTTTACAACAAAAATAATACAGATAACAAGTGTAAATTGAAAAACAACAAGAGGGTTACCCTATTTCAGAGGGTCAGTAACAATTCGACGGCGCACGATGTACGTAACAATTCGCGAATAAATATCAGTGCGCGCGTTTTGCCCGCCGAAGGAAAATATCATTTCGCCATTTCGAGGAATAATCGACGATGCTCGGGGAAAAAACTTTTGCGCGGCAGTGTATCTGTCGGGACACGTATCGCAGGATACAAAGGAGATATTAATAAAAAGCACAGCGTTACAAATCCCGATTCATTTGCCGCATTACGAACGATGATTTATTCGCGCGTGCATCCCCCGATTAATATCGGGCCGTGTTTCCCGATTATAGCGCCGTGATGACTTATCGTCGCCGCGTCTATCTATCCGCCCTTTTTCGCCGTTTTCAATCGTCCATTCACACTCTCCTTGCCTTCCTTTTTGTTTTGTTCAAACGAGAGAAAGAGAGAGAGAGAGATGCAGATAAATTATTACGCGCTTCGTTATTTCACGTTTCGGAGAAATCATTCGTATCCTGATCAATCTATTCCATCAGTTTGCCTTTGTGACTTTTGCACGAAAGTAACGCGTAATAAAGTGAATACGGCGAAATCGTTGGACGGATAAATAGTTTGTTCGATCCGAACGGAGGAATCACTCGAACGTGTTTGAATTTTTAATTGGTCAAACGCGAGATGCAAAGCGATTATTCAAATATGCGTGTCTTTTGAGTTTAAAAGAAATAACAATTTGCTCGCAATTTGAAATTACTTTCATCAATTTGAAAAATAATTGCTTTTAATGCAATTACTTATATGTTTAAATAATATAGATATTATAAATTATGTTATTATAACATTGTAAATAATATTATAATGTTATAAATAACAATGTTAATATTAGCCGGTGTGTTTCTTTTTCCGACAGCCAAAACAATCGATCTCGATGAAACCGATCGGTTTAATTGATTCACATGTAGCTTCTCGATTGCTTTAGCTCAACTCATTCGAAGAACATTCGCAAAGAAAAGCCTACGATTCGTACCGAATCCCCAGGATACTGATCCTTCGTTCTTTGGGTCGACCTCCTGAATTCGCTGGCCTCGAGCTACCCCTGTTCAGACAGATTCTTCAATGATCCAAAGGAAATCCAACCAAGTCCACTCATTACTCCTCGGTATTGAAAGAAAGCGCCAGTCATCTCTCTTATCAGCGAGAAAGCTTCTCCAACGCGTCCAGAGAAATAAATCACACCCTCTCCCCGAGGCAATCGCGCGAAGAGCAGCGATCAATTCATTACGTTTGCGATTCTAGATCAATTCACGGCACAAATCTTTGAATATTGAAAATATACTACGACAGAATACTCGCCGAGTCGATTCTATACAGTTCGCAATTTCGTTCGTTTATTGAGAGAAAAAGTTATTGCAGCGGTGTACCGCAAATTTGCGTATAAAAAAAAAACCTGAGAGTTATTCCGTGTATTAAATATAACACTCCGAAACAATCTTCAAAGCGTTTACACGCGAACAGATCGTAGAAGGTCGATATTAATTTATTCTTCATTCATTCGCCATACCGTTTTTAAATTAATGCGATATATATATATATATATATATATATAAAATACCAAAATAAAATAAAAGTTTCGAAGAAACTTGCAAATTTATCCAAATTTATGGACATTCGCGAAGCTGCTGCACAATAAAAAAAAAAAAAAAAAAAAAAGAAAAGTAGAAAAAGAAAACGAGAGAAGCCAGTTTCTTGAAATTCACCGATTCAGGGGCATCGACGAGCTAATCATCAATAGCCCACGCGTTCTCCTTTCGCGCGAAATGAAATTTCGAGACGTCTGATCTTCCTCGTTTCCCTCTCCCCCCCCCTGCCCTGCGGGAAAATACGGATGGGAAGCAGATGGTCTTTCACAACCCTGCGGGAAGGGCGAGAGTGGTGCGGGTCTCATCGATGGCCTCGCTATTAATTAGAACGCGGGCCCGGTATCCGGTTCTCAAACAGAGAGTCGATCGTCCCATTCCACGAGATCGCCTGGTCTCCACCACCGCCCCTTCTCGCCTTGGCTAACCCCGCGGCAACCCTCTCTCGCTTTTCCAATCCTCGTTGTTCACCCGCATGCCAGACGTCGAACACACCGCCTCCCTCCGCCACCCCCTGGCGGTGGACGGTGCATCGGCAATGCTAAGTAAACTGTGGCCAGAAACGAGCGACGACCGCGCCAGCCGTCCTCTGTGCATTTATTCGCGCGTAACACGTTATGCCGATGAAACGGCGGAATCTTTGGCAGAGCGTTGGCTCTGTCTCCCTCGCGTCTAATAGAGGATCGCTTAATCGTTGAAATGGAACAGCATTTTTGTGGGGTAATGGAATTTGCAAGTTGCGGGCAATTACTTTACAATATCATTTCGTTAATTAGTCGTGTTACCTTCTTGCGTGGATTATTAACTTATTCCGTCAAACTTGACCGAGCATTTTTAATTAAACGTACGATGTACATTTCTGATAACAAAACACAAACGCAAATGCAGAATTGCGAATGATGTTCAAGTCCCTTTAGATCCCTTTTTTAAGCAGAACACAGGTATTCCTTCTCAATTGTTAGTGTGCTGTGTGTCATTTTCTCGAAGCTGAATACAGACACTTGTGATATATTCCCGATATATTTGATAACAGAACACGCAGAACGCGTGTTATATTAAATATTGAAATGAATATTTACAACGATCTGAAACGAATATAGAACGTAAAGCGTAATATTTGTCTTGAGACTTTCGAGCGAGTGCATAATATTTAAACACACGTGCAGCACAAGTGGAAATGGAGAAACATACAACGCAGTTTAACATCGTTAGTATTAAAAGTATTACAGGTAGAAGTTTGAAGTAGCTGTTCGTTAAATGGGAATCTCTAATCTTTATTCCTCGAGCGGAAACGAGTCTACGAGGTGCTCGTTACCAATGTCGGAGAGAGCGTCGCTCGATAATTCGCCTCGCGATCGAGCGGTTGTCACGTCGACGGGGCGACGCGGCACGTCTTCTATCGGCGCGCGCGTTTCACGCGGATTCCGCCCCGTCTCTGTCGCGAAATCGAGCGAAAGGTGCCTCTGCCTAGTTTCTGGCTCGTCACCTAGGCTGCAATCAAAAGGGTGGAATCAAGCGAAAAGAAGGAAATATATTAAAGCGGGGCTGTAGAGAAAGCTACAAGCTATGGAGAATTTCGCGACATCCTCGAATCGAAAGATTGGGAGAAAGAAAGGGGGGAGATTGTAGGAACGACGAGGAGGTTACCAAGGAACTAGAAGAATCGACAAGATTCTGCTTCCATTCCCTCGCTCGCAGTGTTACGCCCAGGCTTTCGATCTCTGCGTCGATAATAACGAAGCCAATTGCTAGAAACGAAACCAATTGAGATCGTCCGGTTGCATGTCGTCGCCGCGAAACCAAGCCCCGACTGTTTGAAAACCAACGACACGATGTTCTGAAAATACGAGGATTCGGAATGAGAGCGAGGAAGAGGAACGATACGAGGGATTTGAAACTTTCACGGCCGGGATTAACCCTTTTGAATATCGTTGAATATCGTTTGGGTATAATTGCACTGTTACTTTTACCAGAAAGAGAAATAAAAACCACCGATTTCAGTTAGCTATAGTTAGTACGTAACTATTGCGTTATTTGTTACAACACTAATATGCAACGTATGTTGTAGTTATTACATTCGTTGTGCTGTAAATAATTCTCGTTTCGAAGCTGTAACTTCTTCCAGTTTCCATTGGATATTAAAACGCCAATTAAGAGAAGAGATCGATCAACTCTTTGGGGTTAGATGGCTTTAAAATGCATGGTGGGATTATTTGTGCCCCGCTCTGTATTAAAGAATTTATTTAAATACTACTTTTTTTCATTTCAAGAAATATTTTATGTTTAATAATTGAACTGAACATTTTTCCCCTTTTTTATATTAAAAAAAATTCCGTACAGGTAGAGTTTTTCTTTTTAATCACTAAAAGTGATTTCAGCGAGGGTAACCTAGAAAATCGGGCCTCTTTAGATGCAACGCTGATGCAACGAAAATTAGCGATTGGTTGCTCTGGGTCACGTGATTCACGAGGGGGCGTGGGGTAGACCTCGAGTAGGAGTGGCGTTGTCTGCTACTGAGCGATCGCGCCTGTAATTTGTTTTCTATCGATTCAAATGTTTGCATATCAATAAAAAAAGTCTTCATTTCCTAGTCAGAACAGTTGCCTCTTGGCCTTTTAGTGAGACGAACAAGTCATGCAGTTTTTTTTAAAATTGCGTGCCCCTAAGGGTTTGCGCGCAGTAAAAATTTTATCGAGCTGCAAGAAAAGACGGGTGATTTATTTTTAAACTAATATCCGAATTTTTATTAGTCACATTTTGCCCGAGTGCTCAGAATATCACATTTTAATAGCTATACAGATCAAATTCATACCATGCGACATATGGTTGCGTCACCACGTAAATGATATGCTATAACATTTCGCGAACATATGTTAATGATAACACGAGACTGCTGTGAAACACGGGAATGTCTCGATAAAAAGAAAAAAGAAAAATTCGCAGTTGCCCGGGATCTTTGAGATTTGCTGAACGCTACTTCGCACCCCCTATTCGCCAACCCCCCCGCGGCGGTGGAGGCAGAAGCGGGAGGAAGAACTCTTTACACGCCCTCGAGTTTACAAAGCCGCCGCCGCTTTATCCCGTTACCGCGAAACTTCTCGAATTCCGTATTCACGGGCTCGCGCGCAGCCCTCGTGTCCATAACTTCCCTTCTCTCTCCGCGACTCTCTCTCTCTCTCTCTCTCTCTCTCTCGAGTGGGTACGCGCCGACGGAGGGTTAAAAGAGCAGTTACAATCGGCGTTTCCCAGAGGGTGAACGCCGACGTCGAATAAATACCGGCGGGGCGTCGATAGGCGAACTCGAATCCACCCCCTCGCGAGAAGCCTCTTTCCACCCCCTCCTCGTCGTGGCACGTAGCTCTCGCCGACTCGCTGACTCTGCGTTCCCTTTGCTGGCTACGGCCTTCCGGCTCGCCTTCGAGACGATCGAGGACGATCGCGCCCCGCGCGAGCAACGAGGGAACAGTGTGGGGTGCGCTAAATTGCGGATGCAAGAAACGGGTCTAACTATAGGCTGGAACTATAGACGAGCAGAGTGTAAAATATCGTGCTCGATCGAGGAGAAACGAGAGCACGTGGAAGATAGGGAGTTTAACGGTTGAATTAAATTTAGAACAATTAAGAGCAAACGAGTCTAGTGGACGAAATTAGAGAGTGTGGCATTGTAATATGAAATTGAACGACTATACGTAGGATGAGCAGGATTTGCGTTAGTCCTTGTATTGCGACTGAATAGAAATTAAGTCTTAATTGTTAATAAAAGAATTTGCAAATACAGTTAAAGTTATAGCTATTCGCTGTATTTACAAATATGGTTATTGATATAGTAAATATAATAGTACATATTACATGAATTAATTAATTAATAATTTTAATTACAGATATTGAGTATCTTTCCATTGTATTATCATCATATTAACACGGGGACAAATCAAATTGGAAAAATGATTTATTTTATTTATTTCGCAAGTATAGACCAATAATCTTATGGGATTTCGTGTCCCATGCATCGAAATACCGACACATAGTAAAAAAATTGCTGGTTTTATAGCACACTCTACGTTTAAACAAAGGTGAGTTGAGAATACTACACCGAGTAAAACGATCGAAACGGTTAAATAGTGAATGAATCTACTTAAAAGAGAAGCCTTCATGTGGTTAAACGTTTTGAGTAGAATAAGCCCTCACGTGGTCAAATATTTAGGGTAGAATAAGCCACTACATGGTAGACAGACAC
Organism: Melipona quadrifasciata; assembly: GCA_001276565.1. Lineage (NCBI taxonomy): Eukaryota > Metazoa > Arthropoda > Insecta > Hymenoptera > Apidae > Melipona > Melipona quadrifasciata. The sequence goes on along the minus strand of KQ435726.1, from coordinate 1,824,346 downwards.
TTGGAGTAGAATTAAGCCATAGACGGTCAGACATTTTCAGGAGAAAATGCTCCTACGTAACAGAATGTAAAGAAACTGACGCACTATTAACATAAGGTTAATTACAATGCACTGTTAAATTCGTTTTCTTCACCATTTACATCGGTAAAGTTACATTCAAATACGAAGAAATTCTTCTGTTTTATATTTCTGATCCTTTTGTGAAGGGCAGTGAAAATTAGCTTTTTTCTTTCTCTCTCTCTCTCTCTTTTTTTTCATTAATTCAATCCACACGTAGGGATAGCGTGAAATTAGGTTTCTGTTTCTGGACCGCGTAAAATTTGAAACGTAGAATTATTCATTTTCGCACAATTGGACAGCTACTTCAGTCACTTTGGGAAAAATGAAACGCTCATCTTTGAAATTTCAGGAAGTCGATTGGTTCAATTTTCATATATTTAATATTGCATATATTGTTTCAAGCACGACTTGGTATATTTATCTTCTTGTAAAAGTCAAAAACTACTCACTATTTGAGACGGTAATTTTCTTCGATTTATCGGTGAATTTAAGCAGAATCAATTAATCTTTCAAAGTCTAAAAAAATTCCTCGATTTGAATATTTTAAATTTTGTCAGTTCATTTCAAAAATAACCAATCGATCTTCGTGCCAAATTGGAGAATTTTAATAATTCCAAGAACCACCCATTATCCAAAATATTATACTAATTTTCTTCAATTTATTACTCGCTTAAAAAATAACCAACTAATCTTCCTACTATCAAGATTTTTGATAATTTTCCAGTTTGGAAACAACCAAGAACCACTCATTGCTGAAAATATTATAATAATTTTCTTCAGTTTACTAATTACTTAAAAAATAACTACGCTTTATCTTGTTAATTCTCCAGTTTTGAAACAATCAAGAACCACTCAGTACCGAAAATATGACAACCTTCGTCAACTCGTTCGTTCAAAAATAACTAACCGACTCTTTTCACTGTGACAATTCCTGAAAAATCCTCCGAGATACATGGTACAACGTTGGCGAATCAAGCTAGCGAGCAGAGTCACTCTCGATTCAGCTATCAAAATCCAGCCACTGTACCAAGAAATTGGTACCGGCCGAAATGTGCTCGAGAACAGTGAAGATCCACTAGCAACGTAGCCGCTCGGAGTCGTAGATGGTCGTCGAGCGATTAGCAGTTCGGCATGCAGCTCGGTCCGCATACCAATGCAACGTGTTGCACACTCACTGCCTCTTGCATACTTGATCCTGAACGCATTAAATCACCATAATGGAACTGGCCGAGAAAAGGAAGGAAGAGAGGGAGGGAGGGAGGAGGGACACACAACACACAGGACGAGGCTGTGTTAAGATGTTGGCACCGCCGATTTCCCCGCAAAGGTACCGGGTCTTTGAGGAATTTGCTCGCCGTCCGAGGCGATGTTTGCCGGGAGAAACATCTGAGAAAGGTGAGTGAAAAGCGAGAGATTCCCTGAAAGGTGGAAAACCGTGACAGGGACAAACGTGAAACGAAGTGAAGAGAAGTAAATAAAGTATGAACTGGGAATCGGTTCTTCGAGGTTTGAAAATTTACGTCAAAGATTAATTTCTACGCAAGGTCCGTGTAAAGAAATTTTCAAACTATATCTTCTTGGGGGAAAAAAAAGAAGAGACATTTATAATTAGAGATCAGCCAATCGTAGTTATTTGCTTTAATTAAAAATCTGCAATAGTTAATATTTAATTATCACGTAGAAATAAGATCGAAATGTGGGGATTTTCAACGCTCGACGTTGCATCGTAGAATTAAAGGAAAGAAATTTCCAGTGTCGCGGAACACGTGGATTTACAAGTAACGCGTTATTTGGCTCGATTCTTCGCAAAGCGAGACCGTTTCTAGAAAAAATTGTACGACTCGTATCTCAGTACAATTCGTCTCACTAAAAGGCCCAGAAATGCCACTCTTACTCAAGGTCCACGCCACGCCCCCTCGCGAATCACGTGACCCAAATCAACCAATCGCTAATTTTCGTTGCATCAGCGTTGCACCTGAGGAGGCCCGATTTTCTGGATTACCCCCGCTGAAATCACTTTCAGTGATAACGACGCGACGTTCAAAGAGAAAGGGGGGGAGGAGGCTTGTAACAAGAGGAACGACGCAAGAGACGATTCTGAGTTCTCGTATTAATTGCTCGTTAATTCTCCAACAGTGAAACAAACTAATTGTCGAACAGCGAGACCTTCTCTTCCCCCTCCCAACCCTCTCTCTCTTCCTCTGAAAATTATCACCCGAGGGGCGCGTCGACTCGCGCGGGAATTACGGATTCTGGGAATTCGTCGTTGCTTTCAGTTTCGTTTCATCCCGCGGGCTGGATCCTCGTTGGATTAACGAACTGTCTTCGAAAATTATTCAGTCACCTAGTCACCCTTCAGAAAACATTGCGCTTCGCGGCGGATTATCGCGCGAAGGATTAACTCCGCGGGACGTTGGTTTCTTCTTGCGTTAATTTTCAGGATAAATGTCTTTGGAGTAATTCTCACGGAACGTAGAACCCAGTGTCTAGAGAATATTACGGCAACGGAGAATTCAGACAATCATTTTGAACAAATGTCTTCGAACTCGGAGAGTACAGTAACTCGCGCGAGAAGCGGAAGTGGAGGTAGAAGCTTCAAAACTTCAAACTCAACCGCGTTTTCTTTGATATTAAAGTCGCGTATCGTCGAATCGTAGCTCGTATTATTCGATAAAGCGAGAAGAATAGAACGATAGACTCCCTTTATTTCAATTTTCTGTAAATCTGAATTTCGAATTAAATCTGAAGAAGATGTATCGCGAAAAAACTGTCGGTTCAGATATTTTACAGATTTTCCAGTGAGAAAGAAATAAATACGTGCGAGAGAGAGGTCAACGTTCCCCCCCCCCCCCCCCTATCACTGTCTTCGCGAGTCCAAATAATTAAATAATTATCAGCAATGCAATCGCGCGTCTCGCTTGTCCGAAATGAAATTTAAATACGGTCGGTTGATCTTATCGGCCCTCCGTTATTGCGAACCACCCCGCGAATCTTCTCTGTTAATTTGCCAAGCGAAACCTCTTAAAAAATTACAGGCATTACGGGGAGTCGTCGCAGCAGCGGCCTCCGGGATCCGAGGATTTCCTACCGTCTAGACGGTTGCAATTTTAATGCGCTTTCCTTCTGACCAATCGCCGCGTAATTGGAGCCACCGGGGATTGGACGACGAACACCGATCGTCGATCCGACAGTTTCCAGTCAATTATTCGCCAACCGGCGTCACCGGCTGGCTATAATCGGTTTACCGGGCTTGATCGTCAAAAGGCACGATCAAAGGTTCTCTTCCCCCCGTAAATCTTCGAGGTTTCTTTGATCCTATCAACAAAGGTGAACAACACGGGACATACACCCGTAAGGTTCTAGACATCTGGCAAATTAGCGACGTAACGGTGCAATTTGCCTCTTCATGAAATTGGCATCGGACGAGATGTTGGCATCGGTTCGTGGCCACATTAAGAAATAAGGTTCTTACGCTAATTCTTGACGATTAAATTGTTATCAGCTTGCATCGGTGAAATTAAAACTGGGCAAGAAACAGAGAAAAGAGTACAAGCGTATCATTGATATATTACTTGAATCTCTAAAAGAGATCACATTCCTATGAATCTACAAAATTTCCGAATCTGAAAAACTGTGAATTGGTGAATTTTGATCATACTGGTGGTTCCAGCGTATAAATAATGTAAATCTTACAAGGAGAGTCTTGCAATTGAAAAATTCAAAAGGAAATTTGAAACTTTGGCAGAATTTTAGTTGACGCGATACTAACAACGAGACAATCTGCTGAAAAATTTCAAAAAAATTGCACTCTTTTCGACTCGGCAAGAGTTATTAAGAGATACCTCACAAATAACTCTTCTGTTAACTAGCCGTTCCTCTCTTTTTCAAAATGAAACGTTGTACGAAAAGGTTTCACTCTACGTTCCCGGATTAATTCCAATTGTGCCATGAAAACCGGGATACTCTGTAGAGGATTCGCGCAGAGGATTCATTCAGGGGACGTTGTCTCGAGCTTAATTTCTTAATCAAATTGAGAATTGCCACAAGTAACGACGGATATTCCGCTTGAGGTAACAACGCGATCCCTTTAGAATTCGGACAGATTGTTCATCCTCTGCAAAGAATATTATATCCTCAGTGGAATTCCGCGAGTTTTCTGTAGAAAACTCGATAATCAATAAACTGAGCTTACTCTGTATAAATTAACAACTGTTAATACTTTCGTTCTCGCGATGCAGTGTAAATAAAAGGATAAGAATAGCAAGGTGCAAAATAATACCAACCCACGAAATGTTGACTATTTAGAAACGAGACATGTAACGAGAATAAAGTGGTGTTATAACACAACATAATTATAACATATAACATAACACATAACATAATTTATTATAATATAACATAATGATATGTTATATTAAAATATAAATATTGTAATATAATAATGCAAAATAGAAACAAGAAAATATATGACACGCTCGTTGCGCTTCTCTTTGCTTTAAAATAAAAATCCTGAGACGAAATTGGCGCGGTTTGACGCGGGGCTTAGCCTTGGCCCGACGGCAAATTGAAACTTTTCGAACTGATTTGAAATTCACTTTGGATCAGTGTGACAATTAAATCAACAGCAGCGAGACGTATTATAACTCGCGAGTTCAGCTCGAATTGATTCAACCGAATCGAAATATTATTAGCGCATATTATTAGAATCACTGCTGCTAATTTAGAATTCATACGAATGAATTCCCGCCCTCGCTTTTCAATCTATATATATTCTGTATCAATCATATCGACAAGCCAATTTGCATTCGCTCGCACAACCGCCATCGCGCCACACCGGGATTCATTTCCTTTAAATAACGAACAATTAAATGCGCAAATAAATGAACACTATCGCGTTATACTGATGTATCGTTGTTATACCGCGGCGGAATTGTCGCGCGCCGACAAGTGTCCGACGCGGGAACGATCGAGCAAATGGCAACTAAAATTCGTCAGCATCGTTCGTGCCACCTGCCCGCGCCTGTGCGCGTTGCACAGAAATTAAACAAACATCCGGGGTCAAGGTGCGTCATCGCGATCAACGAAATTAACAATTTCGAAGAATTTCGATTTCGAACGTTCGCCAAAAATTTCGAACTCCTTCCCTCGAAAACGGCACCTGCGAAACTTAATCGTTACTTCTGAACATAGTTCGAGATCGGTAAAATCAGCGAGATGGCTTGGTAGCTATCTCGCTCGGAAAACATTTTCCGCGAAAATTGCACAGCTGCGAAAGGAAGCTTTCCCCGCCGAGATTTCATCCTGCAATTTCGATCCTCCAAGATCGTTGCTTCCAGCGATAAACCGTCGTTTGTAACAACTGCAGTTGCAGCACGGCCGACCGTGTTTACGCCGTTTATTTCACGACTTTCTCTCTCGATTGTTCAGAGTCTATTTTAAGGATTTTTTTGCAACCTCGTCTTCGACACGCTTCTCCCGAGGGTTCGCTCGAGCATTCGTGGCACCTTCTTGATAATAATTTCCGCAGTAATTATCACGCCCGTTCGTTGAATTTTCCTTTTTCTAAGTTTCTGCGTTTCGCGAAACAGCAATATTTTCCATTAAAAACAGTACGCTTTAAGCGTACGTAATAATAATTAAAACCCTGTTTGCCATTCTTAAATATTTTTTTCCCCCTGTATCTCATCAGACCGGGAACTTTAAAAAGAACTGTGTAACAAGTAACTGAGTGTAACAAGCAATAATAAGAAACAATATATTCTATTAAAAAGGAGCCAAATGTGCACACATGATTCAATACGATATATTGCACGTGATACGTAATAACAGCGAATGCTTCGACACCTAAACCTAACCTAAACCAGAACACAAAAACATTACAATGCAACGATACAATTTCTCTCGTTTGTACATTTTGCGAGAAAAAAAAAACCACCCACGTTTCGTACTGTTTTCTAAAATTTCGCAGAAATCGCAAATAAATCGGCCAAGACAGCTGCAACTTCGGGCAGTACCAAACAACAACGTCCGTAATGAGCCGAGAGAGCCAGACTCGTCGAAAGCTTGAATTTATTAAAACAGCGAGAAACAACCGGCAAGAAAGCAACGAAGGCAATAACACGTGGTCATCGGGAGCGAGAGGGGAAGGTAATTTGATACGAAAAGCGACACCGGTCGTTGCCGCGGCTCTTCCACTCGATAACGGGCCGCGCGTTTCGCCAGCCGGCGGCCGACAATTGCCAAACTTTACTACTTAAAAGCAGGAGTCGCCCGGCCACGGCGTTGACCCGCGATCATTAGCGCCCCCGACACGAGCGGTGAAAACACGATGGCGTGGCGTATCGGCCGTTGAATGGCCGTCATTGAACCGCTTCACGACGTAACACCATCTAATGGCGGATAATGCATTGGGACGTACGTCTGTGCACCGAGGAAGCTTAAACCGTAAACCTGTCTAGACTGTCTATTTTTACGGCGCGGAGACCTGCCGTTGTGTCTTTATAGTTTCGCTCGGACTGCGGATCGCTTTGTACAGATGGAACGAACGAGAGTTGCTCGATGGCGGATGGGATGGATTATTGGCAGAAGCAAGCAGTAAGAGTGGCTCTCTTCGCAGCTCTCGCTCGTTTTATAGCAAGTCGGTTCAGACGCGAGCGTACTCGCCGGGATTTTCGTTCGGCTCTCGCCGGATTTTTCAATTCGCTTTCAATCAGATTAGGACTTGGATAATTGTTTAATAAGATGGAAATAATACGAATGGTTTGCGAATGTTTGTCGTGGAAAAAAAGTTTCGTGTGTTGTATGAAATACTTCATTAACCTGTTTATTGACTTCATTAACCACAGATCTGTTGCATTAAAAAGTTTCGTATATTGTATAAAACGTTTCATTAACCTGTTCACAAGTTATTATTATAGGTCACATTAACCACAGACCTGTTTATATTATAAATGTCGGTATGCTTTTGTGTGCACCTGTGTGTAAGAAGCAAGAAGTAACAAATTATCTAGAATTTAAAGTTTCGAAGATGGTGGTACACTAAGACAGGCTGCTAGGTCTAATCAAAATCATTACCATCGATGTATTATCATCATTGTTATTATTATGTAGCGGCCTAGGATTCCGCAAGTGGCTGCGCGCCTAGCGTCGAGGTCCTGTCGAGCTCCTGTCGAGGTCCTGTCGATCTCCGACGTTAAGCAAAGCAGTGTACGGAACCCCGCTAGGATGGGTGTGACGGATAGTTATAACAACAAGCGTCTGGGGTAAGGAGTCGCTGCCATCAGCCCCACTGATGAGTCTAGGCAGTGACTCTGAGACGAAACGCATCCTTCAAAACGCATTAAAACGCAACCTTCGCTTCTCTTCCCTCTCACTGCCCCAAGTCCATACATCCTTCCATCTCTCTTCCTTTAATTACTGTTAACACTCTATGTGGAATGTCAAACTTAACGTTTAACAGATCCTGTTATTATTATCGTTATTATCATTATTAAAATATCGATGTTGTAATTATATATCCCACTTATAGAATTACAAGATATCAGATCGCTCAATGCTACAATACGAAGAACTTAAATTAATCCAATATTAATTGGATTTTTAAGTATGTGTTCGCCGTACGATCAGATATTGACGCACGTGCCAGCAACAATTACTGCGATTCCTACGGACGATCGTTAAAGTTTCCAGATGATCAGCTCCTCTCTGTCAGGCCTGCAATCCCCGATTATTAAAACTCGGATTGAGCGGTGTTAGCGTTCGGTTTCAAGGCTGGAGCTTTGGCTCTGGTTTCGTTCGCGACCGACTGGAGCATTTCCAAGATGATATCCTAAAGCACACGGTTCATTTGCGAACGATATGCAAAGCAGCCGAACGTCGCCGGTTTCCGTTCCCGATACGTCATACCGGGACGAAAGAGACGAGTACGCGTATTTCGGGAACGCCCAGATCCATAAATTATTCCGCCGGTCAACAATAAGATGCCTTTGCCAATTTACCGCGCGGATCGCCGCGTTTATCGTGATAAGCACCGCGAATGGAATAGCGTTTCGATTATTCAAGAAGCCCGGCCACTCCAGCGATCCGGCCGATCGGCCGCCGATCGGGATTGAGATCGCGGCCGAACCACGCTAATTACTCCCCCGTGCCCATTCTACGGATTCTAGGTCGGATTATCGACGCGCCTGTTGCGACAGCGAACGCACAAGCTCGACGTGTTTCCGTCATTATTGGCCGAAAATCGACGCTCGCTGAAAATCGCAAACGATCGGTGGCGAGGCTAATTCTGGCTTTGCGTTTTCATTCGTTCCTCCTGTTGTTGTTTCGATTCTCCTGTTTGTCGCTTTCTCGTCTTATCAAATTTTATACTTTATTTCGCAGCATCGAGGCGATCTGTGTTACAGTATATACAGGGTGATTCGCGTAACTTGCAAACCTGAAGTAATTTTTACATTATGCGGCTAATGAGACATTGTGTTAAAAATGGTTTCGAAGGAGGCGTAAAATATGGCGTATCAATTTTTAATGCAGCTTCCATTCTCGAAGAAAATTATCGTGAATCACTCTGTACAGTATATATTTTCGATAATTTTGATATCTTGAATTGATACTTTGAAATATGACGATATTCGCTTTTAGAGTACCAGACAGGCGTTGGTTTTTAATTTCTTTCCTAGGGATTTACTGCTTCGAATATATTGGTTGTAACAAGTGAAAATCCAAAGCAAATGATCATAACATTGAATGAAATTAGATGTAAAATTGTAAATTGTAAAGAGATATCTCATACGTACGTAATTTATAATAAAACCGATCGTCTTCTGTTCGTCATCCTCATGAAAAGTAATTCTCACTTAGTAATCCGCAATTCCACGTGAAAAAAGTCTAATTTACTCGTGCATTCTACGGATCCTGAAATTTCTCAAAATTACGCGTAAACAAATTCGTCTCGCGCGCTGAACGAAAATCGAGTGCAATTTCGGTAACCGAGCCAAGTGCCGATCGTTCTCGACGCCCGCTAGTGCAAACCTCGAGTTTTCACATGGGGTTTCAAACTCGAGTCGCGACGAAGGGTCGTAAGCGTGGCGATTGCCGCTCGCGAGTGAAAATCGACTTAGAATGAGCGGAACACTGGTCGAGATCCCCAAATGCGCACGTGGGGATCTGTCGCGTTCGCTTGTCTGTCTCGCTCGTTTAACTTCCGTCGCGAGGCCTACTAACAAGTTCGTTAAGTGCGCTTTAACGAGCGCGTCCCGTGATACAGCGTCGGCGTTCCGTATGTGGCGAAACTCTGCCAGTTCCACACGTGCCAGCGTGGTTCGCCCACCACCTTTGTTTCGTCGTTATCAGCTCGCGAACGTGGCGAATGAATTTTTCGTGGATGGATCCTCTTTATCGGGCGCGTGTTCCGTGCGATGCAACGGGTTGTTCCGCGGTGTCGTCGGTCGCGGCAGCAGCCGCGTCTGACCATGAATGGAAACGACTACTTGAAAACGACTACTCGCCTCGAGCTCTCGTTTCGAGCAGACTTCCTTTCTTCAGACTCGAGTTCTTTACGTTATTCGGAACTGCCGCCGTTGTGTGTCGGAATACACGGTGTCCCGGAAATTGTGGCACGACACGGGCCGATCCTTCGCGGAAGAGTCGAGGTGAAAGAACGATTTCTTCTTTACAAGAAAATTAATTAATCGATTCTTTGCGTGACTTGCATAATTCCTTATGATAGAAAATCACTTTTCTTTAAAGAAAATCAGTGTTCCTCCTTCGTTGTAATTTATGTTCCTCTCGATGTTCTTCTTGTTATAATTTTGTCACGAAATCAAAAAATCTTGGAACTTTATTTTTAGAAGTGTTTGATTAAGAATTGGTTCTTAGTGGATTATTTTCTCCTGCACAGTTCGAGGACAAGCTCAAAATCAAAATCGTATGGCAACTTTTAATTTATTATAATATATTATATCTAGTATAATTACATTCGTCGTTCTTATCTGTATGATATCATCGTAGATCATTTCACGTCATTGTTCAAACTTTCAAATTTCCGACCTCAACTATTATCTCGATAATCTCTTACTTTTCCAAATTATACAATCTCGCTTTTCTTGAATCTTCCCAAGCGGTAACAAGCGGGGAAGACGCACGAGCCTCGAATTTCGTTCCGTCGCGGGCCACCTGATATCACGGCCCGTGTCGGGGGACACGATACATACGGCGTCTGATAGCGCACGGAGTGTAACTACTTCGCGGAGGGACCTGTTTAAACTGCAACCACTTCGCGTCCTCCCATCGCTCCCATCGCGACTATTTCGCATGCAACCCTGCCTCGAACCGCAACTAGTTCCCGCAACACCCCCTCCACCAGCGTTCAGAGAAATCCCCACTCGCTTTGACTATCGCTGGCCATTCTGGCCACGGGGTTTGTATTCACCGCCGCTGAAAGCCTAACTGGCCATCAACCAGGCGTGCACCAAGAATGTTGATCATATTAAAGGATTCGACCTGGTGGTTCGGAGATTCCGGCCATGGCAAAGGATTCAGGACGGCGAATCGATCGATGGAACGATCCATTAAGCGATACAGGCCGGGGTTCCAGGTTCAACCTGGAAGGGGGCGTTTATCGGCGCCGGTAGCAGAGGCCACGGCCAGAGACCGACTTCCGGCGAGTGAGTCGAATTCCCGTCGGCTCGGCATCCCGCGTGGCTCGTTAAAACGACCGACGTCCATCGGTATCGAAGTTTGCCGCGTTTATCTGGTACACATCGACGAGCTGGGGATTGCCGCTTCCGTCTAGATAGCGGTATCTGACACTTTATATCCTTGCATCTTCTCCTCTTTCCTGTTTCCCGACTCTCTTCGCCTCGACGTTAAAATCGTTAAGATTCCAACGTTGCTGGTGGTGTCTTTCGTTTCGTGTCGTTCGGGGGAATTTTTAGTCAATTGCTAAGAGTGTGAGGCGTAAGTTGTTAGGACAGTTTTAAAAGAATTAAGATTAAGTGGATCCTTGTAATGTAAATTATCAGCCTCTCGAGTCGTTACTTCTCGAGACTTGAATTCTTCGCTGGTTTGAAGTAATATATATATATATATACACAGGGTGTTCCGGGATTTTCCCGCCAAACTCCGAGAGTTTAATCTAGGGGCAAAAGAAGAAGAAAATGTTGTGCAAAGTTTGCGAATTAACTCTTTGTTAAGGAAATAAATAGTTACTCATTATCTTTTAAGTCGTCATTTCAAAATGATGTTCTTCTGCTCGGATACAAACTTGACATCGATGAAAAACTGAATTTATTGTTGTATGCAGTGTCTCAGTGTCAGTACTCGTTGCATTAAGGATAACAGATAGATCTGTGTTTATCAACACTCATTTTTTATTATGAAACGTGCAAAGAAAAGGAATGACTCAGTAAAATGCCAAGTATCTATTTTTGATTCGTATAACAAATTTTATATAACATATTTTTCTTTTATTGGCCCCTAGAACAAGCTCTCGCTGTTTGGCAGGAAAATCCCGGAACACCCTGTGTATATCAGTATCCACGATTCTTTGCGAAACGTTTCGAATCCTTGAATACCAACGAAATAAAAGTACCAAAGAGTCCATTTCACCGCGAAAAGGAACGTACCAAAGCCAATGGTAATCGATTGTCCTCGATCCACTCGCAGTTGCAAAGTTAACCACGGACCTTGCCTCTCCGTTGAAATCTCCATTTAAAATAACTCTCTCCCTCGTTCCTTCGAGATCTCGTTAATTCACGAGAGAGTAGAAAGTATTAAAAACCGCGATTACGACATACAATTTACCACCTCTCGACGAGCTTCAAAGTATCTTCAAATCGCGAGGATCCATCTCGAAAGAAAGGTAAGCAACTTAACGATCCGCCGAGCTACCGGCTCATTAACCAGCGCGAGCCGATCGATGGCTCCTCGCGCCTCCGCCTGCGTAATCCACCGCGTATACCACGGCTGAAAAGATCCGGTGCTAAATCATCCGGGGCTAATTTCACCTAATCTTTATGCCGGGCCGTAAAATAACAATTCCGGGTAACTGGGTCGTTTCCATTGGGGGGGCGAATTAATAACGCACCACCCAAGCTTCCCTGTTTCTTCTCTCTTGTTCAAGTTTGATCGTTTTCGTGGAAAAGAGAGAGAGAGAGAGAGAAAGTTTGCTTAAAAGAGGATCCTCAATGAGCGTGAGTTCTTCTATGCGCTTTCATCCGTCAGGGTTGGAACGAAAGTAAGAAACTGTAGAACTGTGGAACAATATGAAAGCATAGAATATATATAAATATATAGAAAAAACTGCACAGCACGATTCGTCTCACTG
>KQ435726.1:1781896-1794499 GCA_001276565.1 Melipona quadrifasciata | reverse complement strand
GTTTAGTATATTTAGTGGTATTTAGTATTATACTTAGTATTATATATACACTAATATATTGTAGTAGTATATAAAATACTACTATAAATGATACATTAGTAGTATTTCATAATATATTAATACAACACTACATACACATTTTCAGACTGAAAATTTGAATCAATATAATTGCGACAGTCTCACATTGCAGTGTTAATAAAATTTCCGAGTGTTCTGCGCAAGTTCGAATATTTCTAGACACCGTATCCAAACTTGTGTCTGTAATTGACCTGTGCCATCAGCACTTCTTTTAGGGAGAGGAGGGGGGACGAAGAATACGATGAGTTTATTTATACATTTCGACGTGTCTAGATATTCTCCCCCGTACGCGAGGGGTTAAGAGGGTTATAATCAACTGAAAAAAAAAGGAAAGAGCGAGGAAAAGAGCAAACAGAATATTCGACTTTGTACCAAGAGAGTTACGCAAAGCAGACGGATATAATTTGGGAGGGGGGGAGGGGATCAACTCGCACGTGCACCGAAACGAGGAAGAAAAAAGGGAAAGAAAAGGAGAAGAAAAAAAAAAGAACGAAAGAAAAAGGTAAGCTCACAAAGCGCGAAACAACCGAGCCATAAAACCGTGGGGCGCGTAGCAGCCGAGATAAAACTCGTTCCAGCCGGAAGCGATCTTAGCGTCCCGTAACAGCGACTTTTCCCTCCGTTTCCTCGCCAAGGGAGGCAAATCACTACCCTCTTTCTTCTCTCCGTTTCTTTCTTTTCCTCTTCTTTTTCTTTGCTACTCGAAAAAAAAAAAAAAACGAGAAATCGTCGAAATCAAATTCGCGACGATTCGCGAACGATCGAAAGGGTTGCTGAACAGGGTTTTCGTGACTTGGGTGCACGCGCGACGAGACTAATTGTCAGCCAAGTCGCGGCTTAATTATCCGGAACGATCGGGGACTTCACGTTAATTACGGACTTTCGTCGCGAGGGGACAGGCCTCGCTGATTTGTACCCGCTTCAAGTTTGCGCTGGCTCCTCTTCGAAGAGGTGAAGAAAATTCGCGGTTCTCCTCGGTGTTTCCCTCCTTCGCTCGGGTTTTGCCCGTTACTTCGTTTGCTCTTTAACTTGGCTTGTTAATTATAAGTTTTTTTCAATGCTAGAATTAAGTACGATACTAAGTTTTTAATACCTATAAGGAAAAACGGCACGACTCGTACCTCAGTACGATTCGTCTCACTGAAAAGCCCAGAAGTAACTGTTCTGACTTTTTTGCCATAAAATTTTATTGATGTGCAAACGTTTGAATCGTTAGAAAACAAATTACAGGCACGATCGCTCAGTACCAGACAACGCCACTCCTATTCGAGGTCTACTCCACGCCCCCTCGCGAATCACGTGACCCAAATCAACCAATCGCTAATTTTCGTTGCATTACAGCGTTGCACCTGAAGAGGCCCGATTTCCTGGGTTACCCCCGCTAAAATCACTTTCGGTGATAATAAGTACGAACGTTACTTGAACGAAATATTTGGATAATAATTACTAACGTGTTGTTGTTTTTTAAATAAATCATGATTTGTTCGATGCGTGCGACGAAACTTATAATTTAGAGAAACTACAACCATAGGCAACAACAGATATAATATAAAAATCTCTACGATTTCTAATAATTCTCGACTGGATTATATTTAAATTCTAGTTTGACAAATGGAGTTTAATTTGAATTAATAAAGAGGAATGGATTTCCTTTGCAAAACAAAAAAAAAAAAAAAAACGTGAGATTTACGTGAAATCTTCGGATAACGACATCAGTGGATAATTTCAAATTTACATAACACAATCGTCACATCGCGACGATATTATAAATTTATCGTACGAATGGTATATAAATTACAAACTTATCGCGCATCACAAATCCGCTACACCGTTCTAAAATAAATCGGTTTAAAATATCAACCAGCGGCCCACTGAATTGCATCTAATCCCGTATTAACGGATACCTCTTGCCATTTGTTCATTTTATGAATAACTTATTTATTCGCTTCGTCAGATATGAGAACTAAACACCGACTCGACAAATTAACCGTAATTCGAGTTAATTCCGAGTTACACGCGAAAATGCATCGCGTTCCGGACGATAAGAAGATTGATCGTCGCGAAATTGTGTTTTCCTTCGGAGTTAACCGGCAGCCAAGGCGATTCTTTCGGCGGAACGAGAAACTGGTTCAAATTGATAGGTTGATAATGCAGTTACAGTTTCTGCTCTGGATGTAATTGCCACTGGATCGGATTGATAAACCGCGAAACCTATGATATCGTTCCTAAGCGTTCCACTTCCCTGCCCGGGCGAAATTATCAAATGATTTAAATCGGTTGCAAGTCGGAGCGCTAATGGCTAAATTCCGGGTAATTTGCTAAACGAGACTGCGCTTAGAACGTTCAACGTTCAACGGCGCCGAGAAGGAAAACGAGCCACGTGGAAATGAAAGAAATCGTTGTCGCTCGCGTTTGGAGCTAAACTCGACTAGACGTTGGCCTATTGGTTAACATTGGGTTCGGGGAAATTTAATTCGAGACGAAGAGAAAAAATAACAATTTGACGCCGAAAAGAGTCGTTTTTACTTTCGTTTGGAATATTTTTATTTATCTTATCTCGTTTTGAGTCGATTCGTTGAAATAGAGGATCTTAATGGGAGCTTTATACAATGAAATTAGGATCTATTTGAAAAATTGTTTGAAGAAAATAATAATTGTTTGTTTGAGTCGATTGAAGAATTGAAATAAAGCGACAAAAAGTGAAAATTGTTTGAGGGAACATGTACGAAATACGAAATAAAATAAGTGGATAATTTAGAGAAAAATGGTTGGTTCCAATAATTTCGGGATTGCTTCGAGATGACGACATCGAGCCAAATAAGAGGACATGTTATTTGAATAGTCAGTTTTTCAAATACTTCATTCAACACCCTGGTGCCTGGTTGATTAAACATTAATAACTGGAGTTAGTAATCGAATCAATAATTATTTGGCCCGAAGAAACACATTTATTGTCAAAAAAAATCCTAAATTTTCCAATTTTTCCCAGATCTCTGAGAAAGATCTTCAATTCTTCTCGTTCTATACTTAATCGAACTCCGAAAGTAAAAATTATTCTTTCGTGTCTTTCCAAAAAGAAAAGAAAAACAAAAACAAAAACAAAAACAAAAATACTCTCTTCCTGCTTCGAATTTAATTCAATCGAACACTCCCCTTGCCAGAGAGAATTTCCAGAGGAAATTTCAGAAATTCACCCCCAAATTGAACACCGTTCTCGTTTCTTCGATTCAACGAGAGGAGTCTCCAGAGACACTCGGAAAGTAAATTCCCGACTTCGGTGATAATCAAACCGGGCCAAGTTGACCGAATTGACGCAAACATATCCATATCAATCTGTCTGGTTCTGATTATCGATCGCAGCAATGTTCACAATCGGTGCGCGGTGGGCGGCTCGAACTAACCCTAGCCGAGCGTATCGACTCGGGACGCGATAGATCGATAACTAATATGCCCGATGGTAGGCGAGCGTATCGACGAAGACCGGCCGCCACACCACCAAACGAGAAGATACTCTCGGGGAAGGCGAAAGGGAGGAAGGGTACACGAGGTACCCGGCACATAATTGATTGGCATTAACGTACCTGATTGCCACTGCCTCGTCCCCCCCTCCACCCCCCTGCCCGTCGGACACTCTATCCCGCGGGGTGCTTCGACATCTGTCGTCGTCTCTCGGTTGGTCAACGATGTTTGAAGATCGTGGCAATAATCAGTGGCAATATCGGAGCCGAAGGAGCGGATAACGCTCGAGAAGAAGGTAACTTTATCGTTGGGAATCAAGAGAGAGAGAGAGAGAGAGAGAGAATTTGAGAATTTGAGAAGTTTTCTTAACACAAGCTCATATTGTGTCGCGTTTTTATTACATGCAACATTTTAGTATCTTGCACTATAACAGCTTAGTTTAATGAAATTTGATAAATTTCGATAAACTTCGAGTTCCACCGGGAAATGGGTGACTTCATATTCGACGAGACTCGAGCGTTCTATTTCTTCTTTTTTTTTTGTAGAATTCGAGATTAGAACGTTGGAATTACTTGAGGTGGTCGAAATGACTAATTCATAATTTTTGTTACATATATATATTATCTAAAATAGTGTATCTTTAGAGATTTAAATGATTATTTAATAAATAAAAGCTTATGTGTTCTAGAAATTGTATTTTATAATTTCTTTATTTTCTTTTCCCCTCTTTAATGTCTTTTGTGAAAATTCTACGCTTTAGGCGTTCTAGTGTTGAACAGCTCGTAAAGTATTTTCTTTTAGAACGAGGGCAATTTTAAATTCCAGCGAGACTGAAATTCTACGCTGCCCAAATCTAGAGAACTCGAGGCGCTAATCGAAATTACGGAGATTATAAATTAATAAACTCTGAACCGTTTCCATTCGAAGTTTCGCGAGATCCAAGTTCTCCACCGTGGTCGAAATTTCACGGATCTCAAATTCGAAGGAATACTATATTCTTCCATTAGCTTTCGAACTTTCCGAAACTCATACGAACTACGTACACTGCGATAGCCATTCAAAATAAGCTTCACACACAAATATACGCCTTGCACGTCCAAATATATACTGCTCACAAAAATTAGGGGATATCTCAAAATGAATGTAAGGCGATAAAAAAAGAAACATTTGATTTTTCTTTATCAAACAAGAACATCAGAAAAGCAAACGACAAGTCAAAGAAAGTTGTTCGATTGATGTTCTTGTTTAATAAAAGTAAAATCAAATGTTATATATATATATTTTCTTTTTGAGCAGTGTATATACATACACTGCTCAAAAAATATATATACTGCTCAAAAAAAGTATATGTATACACTGCTCAATATATATATATCCAATAAACGTGAGCGTCTCTTCTACGTACGCCTCAGAAATTTTTAACCGGACTAGATTACTGTTCTTATTTCTCTACACTTTCAAATTCGCGTGACGACGAAAATCGGGGGGTCAGAGGCTCGCGAAGGCTCGCGCAAAAGAGTCTCGACGAGAGATCGCAGTTGACGTGTACAGGGGTCGATCAATCCCTCCTTCCTCGGAATTCATTACAGAAATCCAATTTACAATTGCCCTGTTCGTCGAACGGCCGAACACAGCTATATAGACTGGAGGGGTGGAGCAGGGGGAGGAGGCGTTAATTAGTCCGGAGGCGCCTTGTTTGTCGGTGTGATTTACCGGCCGTTGATCCAGGAACTCGGTTCTCATATTATTTAATAAACGATCCGGTCGGATATTCGGAGTACTTCCGGCTCTGGGTCGGCGTCGGGGGAGGGGGATAATCCCGTGGAACAACGGGGTCAGAACGGCTTCGCCCCCGGTTTATGGATTTTCCTGGTAAACGTTGCGTTGCCGGCTGCTACGCTGATTACCCGAATAAATTGTATCGTTGTCGATGGCCGATCGTCGCGAGACCTGGCTGTTTCGATTTCCGTCGGTTTCGTTGTTGATCCTAATTTTTCCACGCCTTCATCAATCTCGATCACTCGCCAAATTAACAAAAAGCGACGTTGCAAAATGATTGAATCAAAATAACCAACGAATCCACTTCGTTACCCTCAGGAATAAAATCCGACTGTATCGAGATGTTCGATTTTTTTTCACTTCAATCTACATTCCATTCCCTCCTAGTTTCAATCTTAAATTTTCACGATTTTCTCTTTAATTTTTATGAAGAAAGTTTTTAAAAACTTTGAAGATAAAATATTGAAACGAGAAATCGTCGATGTTTCTTTTATGTGTATCTATTTCGCTTGAACGGGAGATGATATTTGTTATCGTTGGAAAAATAGTGCTGGATTGAAAATGACTGAAAGAACGTGGCTTTTCTCAGAGAGTTCAGTATCTACGTATGTAATTCAAAGTATAAAATAGAAAATATATAATTATACAAGGATACAATCCTATGCAATTTTTTACAATTGATGACATACGACACATGTTACTAACCGTTGAAATCGGCGAAAAGACAGCCAATCTACAAAGAAGGAAAGAAAAATGTAAACAGAGACAAGAAGCCAGTGAAAAGCGTTCGTCCCGCCGTTTCGACACCCTCGTAAACGTGTAAATTGTTTCGAGATCCGTCGAAGATTGCGCGTTGAAAACGGCTAGCGATCGATGGGTCGAACCGGCGTGAATTATGGCGAGACAACGATCTGTAACTGATCTGAATCACACTGTTCTCAATGGGGCCATTCATTCGCACATTGTGCCCTACGCCTAATCTATTTTAGACTATATTCTATAGCCGATCGATCTAAATCACCGGCGCGCGGTCTGCCGCTGACTGATGTGAATTCAACTGTACACTGTACGACCGATCGATCCGTCCAGTCTCGCGCCGGTCCAGTCTATTCGACGTTAATCTTCGATGATCTACAGTCGTTCGATCAAGTCTTGTCTCGTTTGCAAGCATACTCTATTCTCTCTCTCTCTCTCTCTCTCTCTCTCTCTCGTGCAACATGCACGATAAAAGTGGATCTCGCCACGATTAGTAATAGTTTGATGCGAGTATTTATTAAATATTTGAATTATAAAAATTATATTTCGTTAATGTCTGAAATTGCGATATTTGTTTCAAGTTTCATGGCGAATTTCGAAATAGATTCTTAAAAAATTATTGCTTTATCAACACTGACAATTGATCTTTAAAAATAAAAGAATTAGCATTCTTACGTTATTTCATCATTGTATTATGATTTTTATAATGACGTGCGAACAATTGCGACTTCAATGAAAAGAATTGTCGATAACTTAAACTGATACAGCTTATAAAGAGATAAGAGATAACTGTTTTATAAAAAGAAGTTGCATTTTACAAGAACAACGAGTGGATTATTTTTGTTGTCACTACGAAAAGTATCATACAAACTCGTGATTGTTACAACGACATGTGAACAATTTATAATATATACGATGACAGAAGAAGAAAGCTTAAAAAGAAAACAACGTAGTTTTTATAAATTTTCTTCAACTGAAATAGATCATTTTTACTAAAAAAAAAAAAAAAAAAAAAAACGACACGCGAACAATTATGTATATACGAAAGGCCAAAATGAATTTTAACGATCTGTTAAAAATTTACATTTATCAAGAACAACGGGGAAATCGTTTTTATTAAGGTAGAAGAGCGAGCAGTTATTAGCGCGACGATTATCAATTCTCGCAGGAACGTCGAGTTTCGTGTAATTTCAAGGATACGTATTATAATTACCGAAGACGGACGGACGAACGGACGCGCGAAGCGTCCTCAGAAGGAGAAGACGGTTAAGGAGATGGTTAATGGATCCGAGACAAGAATTCTGGTAAATCACAGGTGACACAGGCTCCGAGCCTGTCGCGGCGGTTAATCACGCGGGATTACGCGAGTTTATCGTGGCCTGTTTGCCGACGAGTGATTACTCGCGTGAAGCTGGATCGCTTTTGCGGAAGCTGGAGATTAATTCTCAGCGTAAATGCCATTGCCGAACGAGAGCGAAAGAGAGACTCGCTCGATATAATCCCAGCGGTTGTACCGTCTCGACTGTTGCCTCGACCGCGCTTGTCCCATTCCGCAAATATAGCGCGCAAGATTTCGCAAAAACATCCTGCTCGTCGAGCGTCGATTCCCCCATTTAAGTGGAGCGATCGACGAGCTTTTTGGAAATTTTTGAATCGGTTCCTTATGAAACAACATGGCTGACGTCGACGACTTTTGTTTCCCCCCACTGCATTGAAATTTCCTCGCCGTGCGCGAGCCCCCCACTCTTTCAATCTGTTGATTTCCCCCACCAAGCAACTACAGAGATCGACGCAGTGGAGGGGGTAGCGCTAGCGATCGGGAAAGTAGGGGCAAGGGCCGCCAGTCAGCCACCTCTGAGTTAAACCCTCGACATTGTAAAACGCGGATCACGCGTTTTCTAAAAACTATTCAATTATTCATTTTTTTATTGATTTTGTTTATAAGTATCGTGTTTATGACTTCCCTAGCTCTAAGACTATTCTCGAGCTTTTATGTTCCCGTTCTTTCTTTTTTTTTTGCTCGCGCTTCGGCGAGAAAAAAGAACGTTAAGCGCGAAGAACTGAGGCAAGAAAGCGTGGACGTTGATAAAACTTCTTTCGTACGTAATGTTCATCATCACTGAAAGAACATGCCGCGTTCGAAATCGTTCGACTTCAAATTCGTACGATGCGACTTGTTCTTTTTCTCTCTCTTTTTTTTTTTTTTTTTGCAAGCTGGAAGTTTAACGAAGAAACTTCAACGAGAGACTTCAAATACAACTTGGCGAAGAGTAAACGAACGCCCTCTTTCTATTCAATTACCGGCGATCTGCGAGTAAAGGAAAGAGAAAAGAAGAAGGAAAAGAGACGACGTCTTGAAATATCATCCCTGGTTCGCGAGGAATTTTGAAGAGCGCGAGGAAACGTCGTTTCCATCCCCCATTTTCGTCCTCGACGCGACGGCGATTAAGAATGTTTCGTCGTTGAGAAGGGGGGAGGGGGCTGGGAGGCGCGTCGTCGTCGCGACGCTTTCGGGATCGTGGCAAATTGCCGGTACACGCTCATGCGGGCTGATTCTCGTCGAGAGGACCGCGTCACCCTCCATCAGAGCGAGACTCCTCGCGAAAGAGCAGTCTCAGCCTATTCGATTCCGGGGGAAACGCGAGAAAACGCGTCGACAGCCAGACGGCTCGCCTTCCATTTTGCTTCCTCTTTCGAGCCCACTCCCCCTCGCCCATATCTTTCTTAACTCTCGACTCTTTTCAATATTTCTCCATAATTTCTCGATATTTCTCTTTTTTTTAAATTACTCTTTTCTTCCCACCGATCTTTCACTCGGTACGTTCCTTCTTTTTCTTTCTTTTCTTTTTGTCTTTCGTTTCCTCGTGTCTTTTTCCTTTTTTCTTTATTTTTTTTTTTTATATGAAGGAAAAGCGAGAGTCTAGTCTTGTTTCTCTCGACTCGGTTCTTGCTCGCGTCCTTAACAGCAAGGATTTTTCCATTTCCTGCTGTTCAATCACGACGCCCAGGTCACGTCGTTTTATCCATTTCCTGTCGCCGATTCGCCTCGCTCTCGCTTCGTTATTTGCTTTGTCGAAATTTCCGATCGTTCAGCTTCCTCTCTCTATTTATTTATTTATTTGTTTATTCATGTAAAAGGGAGAAGGAAGAAGTAAAACTATGCGGCAACAGCTCTGTCTGTACTGGTTTCAAAAAAGTCGGGTTTGTCGCAGTGGTTGGGTTACGAATTCCAGCGACGAAAACGAAACTATCTACTATTAGAATTACAGAGGAGTAAAAAAATAACTCATTTGCTAGTCTCTTCGAATCTCTGGGACAGTGATTCTCCAGCCAGAGTGCCGTCAAATTTCGATATCGACAAATAAAATCTAGATTCGCTTGCACGGATTTTCAATTTGTTCGAGCGTGCCGCCAAATTTCTCCTTAAAACGAAAGGAGACGTAGTTTGATAATTCTGTTAATAACTCGTGACGCAATTATTCGATAAATAAGACGTAAATGAAATTTGAATTTACTTACACTTTATACGAAATCTATAGTTAGTTTGTGTCGAGGGTATATTACGAATATTGCGTAAACGCGTAACGCGATGCGCAATCAGAAACGCAAAGAGTCCGACTTTGCAAGCGAAAGAAGATCGACTGGGGTTTATCGTTCGCGATGTTTCGAAACAATTCCCTATTTAGCTGTGTAATGCCGCTCTCTCCGCGAGAAACGACGGAAGACCACTCACCTGGAGGCAGTGTCTTCTCGCGAGCCAGCCGATATGTTGGAGCTGCGGCGGATCCGGAAGCGCGGAGGCCAGTCGCAGCGCCTTCAGAGTGAGCGCCGCCAACGCCGAGTGCAGAGCGTTGAACCACACGCTCGCCTCCGCGTTGTCCGCTGCTCTCAACCAGCACTCGTGCACGCCATCCGGCGAATGGAGTTCCAGGATTCGACCCTCTGAAAGCAGGAAAGAAAAAAGGTGTCGTGTTAAAGAGAGTCGCTTCGCCTCTACTCAGAATATTTTTCTTCTTTAATTCCATATTAATCCGACGGCGAAAATCTATCGCACTCGCTTTCTGTCAAAGTCGAAACGAGGTTCGAGATTCAAGCTCAGCAAAATGTCGCTAAGAATATCCTCTTTTCACGGAGAACGTTCCGTTTCAACTTGGGGTATTTCCTAATCACGGGGAAATTTTTATTTTTATTTTCTAGCGGCGAGGTTGGAAGAAAGCAATCGCGCAGCGTTTGACACGTTGGAAAAAAAAAAACACAATTGCGAGGTAAATTTAAGTGCTCCTCCGCGAGTTCGAAGCTGAAACTTTTCTCGAAATTGGAGCCTCGGTGGTAGCTTTCTCCTCTTGTTCCAGCCCAGGGGGAAAGAATCGTAACGTTTTCGAGAAGTTCGGCGCGAGAAATATCAATAATACGAATTTTCCCTCTGAGAAACGTTCTCCCTCGAACTTTATACACACACACACACACACACATATATATATATTTTTAACGTTGGCGAGAGAACGCGGCACGCTTGAATATTCCGTTTTATTGAAACGTCAAAAACGCCTCGGAGGGCGAGGTGGGCGAGGGGAGAACCTCGCCTGAAAAGATATCAAGCCTGACAGATGTTCCAGCCCGAAACAACCCTCGATGGAAGGTTGTTCCTCCCTCCCCCTCTCAGCGAGCTTCGTCCCTTTGCCTCTAATATCCCTCGATCCAGACAGCAGAGGGAGGCTATCAGGTTTCGGACTTAATAGTTTTCGCATCACGGGCCCGGGCAACATTATAAAGGCGCCATATAACTTGGCGAGTGGATGACAACTCAATTTCAAGTTGAGCCAGACGTTGTTGCACTCGCGTGCACCGTACGCGTAACCGACTAATTCGAAGCTGAAGGCATATGAAGCGATGCGCACGCGCTCGTAAACTTTCGCCGGCAAGCGAAACGAAAAAACTTTCTTCCTCGAATTCCTCCCGCGTTTCCCAATGTTTAATATTTTTGATAGGCCGCGTCCGGAACTTGGGGCGAGGAGCAAGTTGCCCGCTGCGCGCGGAAATTCCGCATCGATTCCAACCCTCCCCAAAAGCTTTGGCAGAGAACGAGAACGTTCGAGACGAGAACGTTCGGCAGTTTCTTGACGAGAAAGCGGAGGAGTATAATTGGACAAATAACCAATGGGGAATTGTCGATATTTCAAGTCGATTATTAGCACCGAAAAACAACTATACTCTACTTTTATGCACGAGGAACTGCCTCCGGGGACATTGAAAAATTTCCTTTCACGACTATTTCGCGACATTTGATTTGCTATAATTAATAAATATATCAAATATAATACTATGAAAATATTGAATATATTGTAGGTGGTTAATTTGAAAATATAGTATAGGTATAGGATAAAAATATAATATTTAATTTTACTGTTTGTTGGAGTGTGAAGATGAAAGTATTGAACATACTGCGCGTGTGATTTTTATTCGCCTTCTATTGAACTTTTAAACGTTGAAGTAAAACGACAAAATATTCAAGAAATTCTAACATTTTTTTCTTTATGCTTTAAATGAGAACAGATATGATTTTTTCTTTATCAGTCATGCAATTTGCTGTGGATCGATCAAATGAACATTATGTCCTTGTGTTATTTCATCTTTAATCATGCCAATTAAGCAACAACGTATTTTATCACTCGTTTATCAGAAGGCCAATTATCTTTCGATCGTCGCGTATATTCACATCAAAGGCTGTTATTTCTTATTCTGAATCATTTGCAAACAACTCGCTTCATATTACATTATAAATATTCAATTATATTATTTTCGAATATCGCGATTTACCTGTCCCTCATTTCGTTCTTATTTCGATTATTTACTAAACTCGTTTCTCACCCTTTCGTTTGTTATTTCTCAAATAAAGAAAAAAACAAAAGAAAATCCCCAACCAAATGTGCAGGAAATAAAGAAAAGCGAGTGGGAGGAGGAACCTGAGAAGCGTGAGCCAAGATGGATATGGATTTAAACCGCGAAACGAAGAATAAGCGGTATCGGAGACAGGCTAAACGGGACCACCCTCGAGATCTAAACGCCGCCCTGTATCCGGTTACCCTTCGTTCGTGGGAGTGGGTGACAGGTAGCGAAAGCAGGGGTAACAAACGTCCGCCGTCTCTTATACAAAGTATCCACTTCCACGTTCGTTTTTCTTCCGCACTTTTAAGCGATAACGAACGTTATCGGTCCCTCGAGGGGATCCAGGATTGCTGCTCCCAGCGAGTCAGGAGATGAAATTCGAAAAAGAAAAAAAAAAAGTAGAAAAGAGAAAACTTAACCCTTCTTGCTGATAGAACATTCGAACACTCGTCGAGAGATGGAGAGAATGAATTTTTAATTGTTCGAAGAATCACGAACTTGGCAGTAAAATCTCATTTACTCGAAGGAGGTTTTTTGTTGAAATTTGATCAAAAGTATTACGAGTGGACAAGATCGAAGATACTAATATTTATTGAAAAACTGCACGACTCGTACTCCAGTACGATTCGTTTCACTGAAAGGCCC
>KQ435726.1:1768751-1781671 GCA_001276565.1 Melipona quadrifasciata | reverse complement strand
ACACACAACTCTAAATTCTACGATCGTAATTTTTTTCCAATTCACCGTCTACGATTATTCGCAAATTTGCTAAAAGAATTTTTACACAAAGTTCTAATTATTCCGCGATCCTTTTAACAACGTTAACACAGAGCGGCGAATATTTTTATTACACGCAGAGTGAAAGCGCGATACAAGGCTGTAAGACGAAATCGTAACCGCAATGAAACCGGAGGCACATTGGGAAGATACAAAGGCGGAAAAGCGCGAGAAAATAACCAACGTTGGGAGAGAGACGGAGAAGGACGGAGAGGCAGAGTGTCTGTTTCTCAAGCTTATCGTCTGACTTTCGCCTGGGCCACAAAGCGGGGCTCGGTTACGTGGCTTTCCCCCGCGAAGTAGACGCGGCCGATTGGTCAGACACAGGGGAGGGATACATTACTCGGTGGAAACGTGAAACCGAAAGCCGGAATCCTCTCTCGCGTCGAATGGCGGATAAAGAGAAAGGGGGAAAGAGGACGGAGTCACGTTTAACGATTCGTCGACGTATCGTCAGACTGTGGTTAACGCTCGCGTGAAAAAGGAATAAAAAGGGAAAAAGAAAGAAAGAGGAGAAAGACATAAAGAACGGAAGAGCCGCGCTGCCAGATGGAGGAGGAGGTGAACCGGCGAAAGGTTTCGAGATACGACGCTTCTTCAGCAACAAAGAGAATGACTGGGATAAAAATAAGCTTGATAAATGTAAGAAGAAGGGTAAGAAGAAGAGAAGACACGAGACGTTGACGTACGAAGATAATGACGGAGGAGATGATCTTTCAGACGAGTACGTTCTTTGTTCTCTGTAACTGGACAAAGGACAAGTTTATGCAGATTTGTATTACCGTGGACAAAGAGTGGAGATACCTTTTCTGTATCTCGAGATACAACATTCGTACAACTTTGTACGCACCGTGTCTTTCAGCTTGTTCAAACGTTTACATCCGATTAATTAATCGTGTAATTGATCGTTTTGCAGATTCGGATTTTCACGAACGTGACACGACTGCACCTTTGTCTTACGACAAGTATTTGCTGGATATTATACTTGCTCTGTAAATACCGCAAAATGCACGAAGAAATACAATGCATCCACTGCGGAATTCAACGTCCGCGAACTGAATCGTAGGATAAATTCTAGGAAGTAAAAATAAAATTGCAGAGGCCATCCTACGATATCCTACGTACACAACCTAATCTTCTATCCATTCCTGTTCTATTATCTCAAGAAATTCGCAAGAGTCCGCAGTCCGCACACCGGTAATTCCACCATTAAAAAAAAAGAAAAAAAAGAAAAAAGAAAAACTCACGCCCGAGACGTGAATTCATATTTTAATCAAGGGGAAACAAGTTCGCAATCGCGAAAGTAATACATCCGGCGGGAGATAGATGAGCCAACACAGAAACGCGTTGGACATCGCCCGAACTAAGCCCTGCGAGCTGTCCTCTTACCGGGGCTGAAGGAGAGGGGGAGTAGGAGAAGGAGGAAGAGGAGCAACAGGAAATTTGAATTAAAGTCGGTGGATGGAAAGAAAGGGGTCGCCATAAATCTTTTTACCGTCTTCAAACGGGCAGGAAGAAAAAATCCTCCTCCCCCCAGGGGGAGGTTGCGCGCCGTGCCGGAAAACCAGCCCCCCTTCCCTCTTCTGGCGGCTGGGGGAGAGAAAGACGACGACGACGACGACGACGGCGACGAATCCTCTTTTCTCCGCTGGGCCTTTTGCCCGTTGGGTTGCCGCCTGCGCCCCTCTAATTTACTAACCTTATCGGCCTGTTTTCGAGCAACGCCGCCCGAAACAAAGGATCCTCCTCCTCGCGGTGGCGTTGGTGGCTCGGTTTTGCGCCGCGGCACGGACGGCTGGTCAAAGGCGGGCAAATTACGCGCGGGTACACAACACCGGAAGCGAGATTACCAGGTCACGTTGCACGACGGTGCACACATACACACACACACACACACACACACACACGTACGTACACAGAGTGAACACAAAATTGAAAGAGAAACGCAACGACGGATAGAGAAAAGCTTGACGAATGGATATATATATATGTATATGTATATGTAGGCGTGAACGAGGCTGCGAAACAAGAGAGAGAGAGAGAGAGATTGTTTCGTTAATTAAACGAAGCTGCGTATCCGTCGCGTGCAATTAACCGGCACCGGTTTGACGAGGGCACGCGCGACTCGTTTCCGACGGCAACGGCGCCGATTCCATTGTCTGGCTCGACTCGGTGGACGACTACTTGGTTTCTTCGGCTACTCGGTGAATCGCGCGGCGTGACCGTCTCCTGGATTTTGCCGCTGTTTGCTTACCCCGGCCAGAGGGGGCGAAGGAAATGCCGGTGAAAGCTGAAGATTTAAGCGCGGAATTGCGGTGTTTATGAAAGGGGGACGATTGGACGAAGCTGGTTGATTAATCGGCCCGATGAATTGAACGCTCGGGTAAAAAAGACTCTGCGGCTGATGAGGCTATTACGCTTTTGTAAAAGGGGCTGCGCTTTCACTGGAAGTCGTCCCGAAGTAGTCGACCCCAGGCGCAAGAAACAGCACTCCGCGAGAAATGAATTCCGCAGATTTGCAACGCGGCGCGTTTTCAGAAATTTTCGTTTAACGAAACAAAAGTTGCAAATTCCCGATTTCTTTTTGCGTAGCTTTCGCGTAAATGTTTCGACAAATTGCTGTTAAAAAGAAAAAAAAGAAAGCAACGTCGTTCATTCGTGGAATGAAGCAGCTCGTTCGTTCGTTCGATTGATCTAGAAAGAAACTGCAAAACAAATTGTAGATCGTAGCCGCGTGTAAAAATACAATTACAGAATTTCTCGCTTTGCAAATTATTACCCTTCGAGTCATTTCAAAAACGACAAAGAATCTACTCGAATCCATTCAGTGGATTCTACTCCAATTTATAAATGTACAAATATATAACAGAACGATCCATCGATTTGGGCTACGAAATTCGAGAATAAAACTCCGACCTGTGCGATTTCGCTGCGTAAATAACATTATAAATCCTTCATGTTTCATTACTAAGAAAAAAAGAAAAAAAAAAAAAAAAAAAAAAAAAAAAAAAAAAAAAAAAAAAACGGAGGGAAAAAAAGAAATTGCTAGATTCGTTAACACTTGCCCGCGTAAACCGAGCAAAATACGAATTTTTGCGGAAACAGCGAACAGAGCGAGGTTTGTCGGCGCTTCGCCGAAACAAAAAATCATGCACCGCGCGAGTGGCGGAATTCGAGTGTGGGACATCCCCTTCCAACGGGGTGGAAGAACTTTTTCGCAATTGTAGCAAATTGCCGTTGAAACTGGTCGAAATTCCGCGTTTCTCCGGTTAATTTCGATGGCTTTCCCCCACTCGCTTGCCTTCGGTGGCAACCGTGGGAACAGTTTTAAAGTGCGTTCACTGCGCCGCTCGAGAATCCTGTTACACGAACTTTTTTCGTCGCTCCCTTTTTCGCTCTTTGCTTTGCCCGGTGAATTTGTCGCGGATAATTTCCCTGATTCTTAACAATGACAGACGGCCAACTCCCTCCCTCCGTCCACCGGTGAAGTTGAAACTCAAGATTCTTAAATTTCAGGGAACAGCGACGCGGTCGATTTGGATATCACTCGCACCAAAGGAGCTTTCTCTCCCTTTGACGCACCGTGACTCTTCAAATGTCGGAAAAAAGGACGAGGAACTTTCGTTTGAATTTTTCGCTCAAAGTTCAAAGGAGGTTTCGAGAAAGAAACGGTAATTGTGCAAACGACGTTGAGCAAACGATCTTTACCAATATCTTTGGTAAAAAAAAAAAAAAAAAAAAAAAAAAAAAAAAAAAATTGCAAGGAAAGGATCAACTGAAACTTCTACCAAACAATGGAACGATACCATAGATTTTGAAACTCGCGACTCCTCTGAAATATTGCAGGACGTAACCGATTAACTTTTTCGATAAAGGGACGATAGGGGTAATTTATAGCAACGAAGCTTAAATGCTCGTGCTTCTAACAAAATACCGCGAGAGACGTGGATTAATTTCTCGTTGCAACGAACGTTGGACGTGATTTATATTGCCAATTAAAAAACCGAAACTAAGATTGAAATCATACGGTCCATTTTCTTCAACCAAGAACCTTCTCCCAAATATAATTTGCCCGACAATGAAGAATCAAAGCTCTGCCTAACGTCCGTCCGCAATCGCGGAAATTTTCGTCGCGCGTGATAATTGGCAACAACAAGTTGCTCGGTGCGTGCGCGCCGCGACTCGATGCAACGTCGAGGGATTAAACCCGGGGCCGCGTTTAAACGCGGAATCGAAATGCACGGGGGGCAACAACAACGTGACAGAATGACGCGGAATCGACGACAAATTTCACGCGAGAGCAAGTCGCGGATGTATCGACAAACAGCGGCGAGGGAGAGGGATCGATCGATCGACCGCCTTTGTTCCAGCCAATTGTTGGCAGCATTAGCGAGGCAATCGAGGCAGCCGGTGTAACGAACTCGTTGCGCCGGGAACCCGGGCTGACAATTGCTGTCTCGCGGCGCAGAGCCACAGCGAGTCGTTCTTCTCGCTTTGAAAACAAATAACACCGCTGAATTCCTTTGGGTGTCCGCGAGAAGAAGAAGGAAAAATCCGCCTTAACCGTGGGGGGTGGTTGTAAATCCCATTCGTCTTCCCACCGACGCTCGCCTCAACGTCTCCTTCTTTTTTTTTTTTTCTTTTTTTTTTTAATCTTTTAAAAGGATCAGAGCAGAGAGCTAAGAGAGAAACGAGAGCGATTTCTCGTGACGCGTTACAGCACTTCCGTTTCAGGCTACCTTCGTCGAGGACGTGTCGCCCCCCAATCGTATAAAATGCTAATTCCTTTGGCTTTTACAGCATCGGAGGTTTTCTTCTTCTTTCGTTTCTCTATTCTCAAGTTCGAAGGTTCGATCCGACGAAGTTTATTCGTCCTGACGTCGGCAACTTGAGTCGTACGGTTTATGACACTGTTGGGACAAGACGGTCGTCCGTTTCCAAGGGGCAAAACTCGGCGATTTTTATGTGACTCGGTGGTTACTTAAGGGAGAGTGGATCGTAATTCCCACGCTTCCCGATTGCAAACACACGTTGCTGGGAATCTTGGGATTTTCAAATTACGTAGGACGGAATAATACACGTTTCAAAATGCGATTTGAAGCTAATGACTTTGAAAATCACTCGGAATTGTTAAGACGATCGTTGGGATTAAAAATGATTTTAATTCAGAACTGGTATATTTCAATTTCAATTTCAATTTCAATTTTCAACATTGAAAAGTCGTCCGTGTGCCTCGGATACGTTAAAATTGATTCGATGAAATCCAAATCGACTCGAGTTTACTCTCAGTCCTTGTTTTCGTCGCTCCTCCTCGCGCGACAAACAAACTCGCGAGAGCAAGCGATTCGTACGACCAAAGTCAAAAATTATCAACGAATGAAAACTAGGCCCGGATATGGTTTGACTTTCGGCATTCTTCAATGTTCTCGAATCGGAACGCACTGATCGTTGAAGGACGAAACCACCGAGCGGAGAGAGATGGTACGATATTTCCATTAGACTGGTAGAGCCACGATTAAAGCTCGCAGGGATTGTAAATGGATGGCGCGCGATAAAAGATGAATGCACGTTCTATTAATTTCTTTCACAGACGCGGCAAATCCTCGGGCAGCGCCGGGTTATTTTATTTCTGTTCCCGATGGTATCGTTACATTCTCTTTCACGATGAAAAATAGAAGAGGCGCGCCGCCCGCCCGCCCGCTCGCTCGCTGGATCCCGTAATTCGTTTCGCAGGAAATTGTGGGATCTCTGATACCTCAAATGTGCATCGTGGAATCCTGGCTCCTTCACTTTTAAGGGTTCCAGCCGGGCTGCAACCGCCCTTTCGTTGGTAATCGGAGATCATCGTACGAACAAGGGAATTCTTTTTCGGTAATTGTCTCTCTTGTTTCGCTCCTCCCGCGATCAAACGAGAGAAGCGGTACGTCATTCGCGAAACGGCAGTTGCAATTTGCACGGAAGTTTAAGAATAATCGCGGTCTGACGAAATTTTAAGTAGATGAGGTCCGCGCATGGTCAGGCATCGAATCCTTGTTGTTGAAATGAAAAATTCTAAGATTGAGCAACTACTCGATTAATTAGTTCAACTACGTTCTGACAATCTTCCGTTGTCAGGCTTCAAGTGTTCTGACAAAATTTTAAGTAGACGAGGTTGAATGTTTCATCGTAGTTCAAATAAAAAATTACCCCAACTACGTTTCGATAATTTTTCGCTCAGATTTCAAGTGATATGTTCAGTTGAATCTGAAAGTTCCAAAGCTAAATGCCTAAATAGTATCGATGAACATATATTCTGATAATTTTTTGTTATCGCTGTATCGAGCGATGATTCGCATTTAAGGGTTACAATTCTAAACTTGAATACCCAGATAAATTATTTTACATTTCACCTTCGAGATTTGATACACGAAAAAAATTATCCCATAACTTTGTGCAGCAGTGTGCGATCAAACTGAATCACGGCGCACCGTCGAATCGATTTCACTCGAGGCACTCGCTCGATGAAACCGTCAAAGTTCCCGCAAAGTTCCATCATCGAGACTTGGAATAACACGGACGTATTTCATAAAGAATTTAATAACTCCGACTGTCGGGGTTAATCCTGAAAAATGCAGGTGATATTCAAACGCGGGCGGAGTCGCGATATTAAATTCTTAAACCGCAGAGGGCGCGGACCGGCCGCCTTGGCGTTATTTTCCGGCCGAACGCCGGACCGATGGAATTGTTCGAGCGCGATGGAATTGTTCGCCTGACTCGGCCGGTAAAGAGGCGATTAACACGTTCCCTTTTCCACCCCCGCCTTCGCGCAACGAAACAACGTGACAACGGCCACCGAGAATCGGGCTCGGTTTCAACAATTCATTTTGCGGGGCTAAATTGCCTGCGATATTTCGAGTCGCGGCCGGCTGAAACGCAGTCGGCTAAACACAGGGCACCGACGGTTTAAAACCGTGAGGCTCGCACCTGCGCGTGCAACACCTGCCTTTGGCACGGATTGTCAGATTATCTTTGCAAGTGGCTCATGAAACGCCCGTTTTCCACTTTCCTTTCTCTTCTCCTTCTGAAACGCTCGGGAATGTGCTGAATACGCGCGAACGAACGCGAAGAAACACGACGGAAACTCGCGATTCGGTGATTCGCGAGGGAGAAACTTCCCCTAGGGAGGATATGTTTCGATTGCCTCTGCTTCTCTGCTTTGCTCTTTCCTCTGTCTCTCTGGTTTTTTGATCTTTCGATGGTTAATTGTGTCGATTATTCGAACACGAGGGAGTGATTAGTGTTTCAGCACGTGTTATTAAGAATGTATATTTTCTTCTTTCAGTCACACGGATCTATAAATGTGAAAAATGTCCCTTTGACACTGTCTCATTTCAGTATGTTCGTTTTCCATTCGTAGCTTTCGAATTATAAAGTTACAAATGACTCTTGCAAACCATAAGAACAGAGAGACGGTCGTTAAAGAAAGAAATATCAAAGTCGTCCGATAACGTTAAATATCTACTCTTACATCTCGAAGAGTTTGACTCGTCCGATCTCGCGCGATCGAGATGAACGAAATTCTGAAAATTCCGACAGTCGAGAGTCAATCACGCTTCTCCTAACTTTTTAATTACCTGTTAAATCTACCCTCTCTCGCCAACTTCCTTCGCCCCAGACGATCATCTCACCCCGTCAGAGCCAACCTCAACTCGAAAACCGAGCATCTTCAAACTACACTGCCAAACCCAACCAACCCTGTCTCGTCTCGGGGAAAATTACGCGGTCGCTCGATGACCCGATTACTCGCGCCAGGCTCGCGTTCGCCGTCGTTGAAATACGCGTTAAGTCCTCGTCGGTCTCTGTCCGCATAAATACAGCCACGGCAAACACGCCGTGGCGGTAGAATCGAGACAGATCTACCAGGGACGAAGGAAGAGGCGAGGGGGAGGTGTGCTCCGCATCCGTCGACGCGTCCTCGCTAAGCTACTTACCGTCACCCCTCTAAGCTGGCTATAGTGCGCGGGTCCAGCTAAGGGGTAAACTTGGCATCTCCAATTCAAATAAGATTTGCACGCGGTAACGGTCGTTGTTGGTGTGTGGTGTTCGAGGCGGCGGCCTTGGCCGAAAGCAACGGCGCGAGAGAACAACGCGTAATCTACTCGCTCGCAGAGATACGCTCCCGGAGTAATCGATCCGCCCCAGGTCCCTTGTATTCTTTGATAACGTCCCCTCTTCGAACAAGACCTCCACCTCCTCCGCGATCGCGATCACGATCGTCGGAAATTATTCTCCCACGTCTTTCTATTACAAGGGATCGTTGCAGCGTTGAACGTGAAACGTACGAATATAACAATAAAAACTGCACGACTCGTACGATTCGTCTCACTGAAAGGCCCAAGAGCAACTGTTCTGACCAGGAAACGAAGACGACTTTTTTGCCATAAAATTTTATTAATATGCAAAACAAATTACAGGCGCGATCGCTCGGTGCCAGACAACGCCACACCTACTCGAGGAGTCTAGTCCACGCCCTCTCGCGAATCACGTGACCCGAATCAACCAATCGCTAATTTTCGTTGCATCAGCGTTGCACCTGAAGAGGCCCGATTTTCAGTGACAATATGTATTTATACAACGTTAGGTTATTGGAGACATCTCGCACACGATTCACGGAAACTAAAATGGTTGAAAATCAATTAACAAATTTCGCCTTTAATCATTTTAAATTACCAAACTATAGAATGATTCTGTGATCTTTGAACCGATACGCTTTAATCAATAAGAATATAAATCAATTATTTTCGTCGCCGATTGTAAGATTGTCAGAGCCTGTCGTTCCGAGACTCGGGTCGAAGAAACCTCGAACGAATTCAAAGATTCCGAGAGATTTGTTAGAAACGATCCGAAGATCTCAAAGTTGGCGCCAGCGGAGGAAAAGAAGAAGAAGAAGAAGGAGAAGAAGAAGAAGAAGAAGGAGAAGAAAAGAAGAACACTCGGACCAGGAGAATAATGGAGGAACGACGATGGCTGCCGATGACGTCGGCGTATAACTCAAATCCGCAGGCCCCGCGTATATCCTACCCCATCTCGAATGATTTCGCCGAGCAAAAACCGGCCCGGTTCTTACGCTCTTTCCCCGGTTCGGTCGTTCTCGGACCGAAGAATTCCCCAGCGAAGGGACACGCCATCGAACGAGAAACGTTCGATTTCTTCTCTCTGGCTTTCCACCCCACCCAAAGTTTGATGGCACGTCGCGGCCGCTGAAACGGCTACAATAACGACCGCACGTCTCGCAATCTCCTACCCTCATGTGCGGTGACCTGATGCAGAGGAGTGTCATTTTAAGAAGAGGAGTTTCTCCGTGGTAAACCAGAGAACGTGGTATCGTTTGCACTCTCGCCACTTCCTCTTCTTTTCTGATCGCAGCACGAGAGAATTTTCAAGGGGTGTGAGACGTTAATAGCCAGACAGCAATTATCGTCGCCTCTGCTGGCGAGCAGACTTGCCAGATTGGAGATCGGTGTGATTCTATTCTTGCGGTAATTTATAGATTCGAAGGTTAAGAAGACGAAGACTTTGCAGAGAGTTGTTTTATATAACTATTTTGGAGATTTTGAGTGTTGTTTTCACATTGCTCGCAGTGTTTAAAGTTGTATATATTTCGTCGATAGTAAGATTCTCGAATGTCTGACCGCGTATGATCTTCATACTACTCGCAGCGCCAGACGCTAGACTGGCTTCTCTACTTTATTTTATTAAATATTGTAGAAAACATTGAATTCTGGATACTTTATATGCTTCTGAAATATCCATTATTTAAATGTTTTACGTAAAATGTGACCAAAACATGACCACGTCTTTATGATTGTACGCAGTCAGACACCAAACTTTGTCCGATTATATACACGGCTACTCTATTTTACTTTATCAAATATTATAGAAAACACTGAACTCTGAATACTTTATAATACAACTTTTAAGACATTCATTACTCAAATATGTTTGGATATTTCTATATCATTGCATTTTATTCATTCAATTACATTAATTGAGAGTTGAGCGACAGGTATAACTTAAAATAAATTTGCTCGCATGGCGACGAAATTAAACTCTCGTTTTGTTATTTATTAAAGGGCCGCTGGAAGCGACGGCGGTATTTAAATCGCGAGGAAAAGACACGGCGAGGAAATCTTCGATTTCAACGCCGCTAAATTCGCAAGATCCTCGAGGCTTTCGCGGTCTCTTAATGCTATTAAGAGCTTGCAGCAGCTATGAGCTAGCCGTCCTTCGACGGAACATGACCATCGTGCCACCGAGATCTCTCTCCTTCGCCCCGGGCTTAAATGCAAACATCCACGGCTATAACTCAGGCGCGAGCGCGTAGACGCGGCTTCCGCTAAAAAGCGTCTGCGCAATTTATATCGCGACAGCTCGACGAACGCTCCGTTGAGAACGACCGACCCGGGAGATTTAGTCTCGGGCTAATTTCACTTCCAAATCCGTGGACCATCGGCCCACCGCAGAGGATGCATCGATCCCTCGAAAGCCTCGCGCGTTCGTCCAAGAAACACGTTCTTCCGGTTCCTTCCGTCTGTCGTTGGCTTTTTTTAATGCATTTTCTTTAATGCGGTTTTCTTTCAACGTAATTGCTGTCATATTGACACAATGGCAGAAAATAAACGGAAGAAATCGGCTTTCATCGACGGTAAATAGACTGAACTGTATTCGCAAATCCCGTTCCCGCGAATAAGTCACGTACGAGTCAATTTCACGCCGTCGTCTTATTATCACTGAAAGTGATTTTAGCGGAGGTAACTCAGAAAATCGGGCCTCTTTAGGCGCAACGCTGACGCAGCGAAAATTAGCGATTGGTTGATTTGGGTCACGTGACTCGCGAAGGGGCGTGGCGTAAACCTCGAGTAGGAGTGGCGTTCGCACCTGTAATTTGTTTCGTATCGATTTAAATGTTTGCACATCAATAAAATTTTATGGCAAAAAAGTCGTCTTCATTTTCTAGTCAGAACAGTTGCTTCTGGGCCTTTCAGTGAGACGAATCGTACTGGGGTACGAGTCGTGCAGTTTTTCTCTCTAATTTTCTCTTGATCGTTTGTTTTCCGAGAACAGAACTTCTTCTTCGAAACTTGGCTACCCATACGTTTGGGGGTAAAAATATTTTCGCGATTCTGGGTATAGTATATAAACTAGGAATGGGAATTAAAAACCAAACTGAGTCTGAATCAATCGAATCCACGAACTTTTCAATTTTGCTAAAATTTAAAATTTCTGCGAAATTTAGCGCCACGTGGTAGAATAGCGAATTGATCAGCGTGTGTTTATTTCACTCGTGTTTATTGGCTACCTTTTATTTCGGGGAATCCCTACATGTTACAGATGGACGATTTTTAGTCCGACAGAGATCGAACGAAGCGAGTTTCTGTTTTCAAACGAACTCCATTTTGAAGATCTTTTTATCAACTACGTACCGTGCGTCGTACAGAAATAAAACTCTGCGTTCCGAGAGTACTTTGTAGCAGCAGTGAGATTCTCAGAGATTTTTTTTTCTTCTTTGCTCGAAACGAAAGGAATATTTCACGATTGCGTCATTTAATGAAAAAGTACGACTGAAAGATTCGAGCAATTGATTCTACCGAGTTTCTCATCTCTCTCCCTCCCTCTCTCTCTCTTCCTCTCTCTGTCGAGGGATCGTGTGGAGTGCACGTTGCCATGGAATTGAAATTTCGTGGCACGTATTACGTGGAATACGCGAGCGAGAGTCGCGTCGCGCGTAAATCACCGACGACGGCGTATTCGACAGACACGTGTTAGGGTTGTCGTTTCTTTGAGCACCTACTCGTCTAGTCGTCCCCTCCTCCTCGTTCCGCTTCCTTCCTCCAGCGTACTCCCTTTCTTCGTGTTCTTGAACGCGTGCCAACGTATCACTCGCTGGATTTGCGTGCACGCGTTCCACCGTGAGAGATCGAACAGCCACTGTTTGGCAGCTGATGTTGCATGAAAGTGACGACGATTACGAGGCTGAAGATGCCCCGAGTAGAACGAGTCTACGTTCGATCAGACGCGAATCGTCGTTTCGCTTATTTCACATATTTTTATTTTTAAATAAGGCAAAATAATAATAATAATAATAATAAAACACAGTAGATCTCCCCCCCCCCTCCCTCTCCCTAGTATACAAATTTTTCATTCGTACAAATAGGAGTTCGCCTTCAGGCAAACGTACTCAACCGATAAGAGTTTATTTAACCGGTCGTTCGTTAAAATGTAGCCCAAACAGACGGAGTTCCGCGGCCACGATAATAATTCGACATAAATTATACTTCATTCGGCAAACAACAATGCGTGTACGAGTCTAAACATCGCACGAATATCAATATCAATATGAATACAAATACGCCTAACGTATAAATACAAATATACAAATGTATAAATTAAATGCGCAAACATGCATATATGCGTACGATGAAGCAACAACAATAAAACACGGTAGCGGCAAGCGAGGCGGATGAAAATGAGCGACCGTTAGAGGTGGTTAATTTTCGATTTCGGTTAACAGACACGGACAGACGAATTCGGCGAAAAGTTTGCACTAGATAAACCAGCGGGAAATCACTCGTTCATTTCGGAGCAGGCTGCGACCGAAATTCGCCGCTTCTGCGACTAACTAGCTGCCGATGGAAACTCGTTGAATAATTCCACCATCAGTTATCGATGCTGGAAACACCCGAATGTACGCGAATCGCCATTTGTCCCCGTTCCGCTCGCGGATTACTCTTCTAATTCCTTGTAATTGCAGAAACAATACTCCGGCTGTGCATAAGGGGGCGCCATAACGAGAGCGCGTGCCG
>KQ435726.1:1722892-1734773 GCA_001276565.1 Melipona quadrifasciata | reverse complement strand
TGTCCTTTCGAAGAAATCTCTTCTAATAATTTATATTGCGACATGGAGAACAACACTTCGTATCCCGCAACACGTTAGAGTCCAATTGTATGATCGAATTCGATTCATCTCTAGTCTCTTGATCTTTAATCAATTTCAACGTACCGACTCAAGGGTGTCGGATCAATTCCATCGCTGGTATTTGAAATAATTCAGTAGTAATTTCCCATCCCTGCCAGCTTACTTATTTTATATCCTCGTATCGAAAATTAAGAATTAAAATCAAGAGCAGACAAAAAACTGCACGACTCGTACCCTGGTACGACTTTTTTGCCATAAAATTTTATTGTGTGAACATTTGAATCGATACAAAACAAATTAGAGGCGCGATCAGTACCAGACAACGCCACTCTCACTCGAGGTCTACGCCACGCCCCCTCGCGAATCACGTGACCTAAGTCATCCAATCGCTAATTTTCGTTGCATCAGCGTTGCACCTGAAAATCACTTTCAGTGATAATATGTTCGTTTCAATACACGAAGGCTTCTGCTGCAATTAATTACCTGTTGCTCAAAACGCGATGTCTGCGATATCATCGAAGGCAGGGAACCGAGCTGTTCGAAACTTGCATCATCACTGCGATAATAAAGAGATAATCGAATTTTTGCGGAGAATTCAAAGGGATGTTTCTCCAGTATTTCATCAGGGAGCTTCACCATGCTCGCGCAAACAATACAGTGGACCCGGATCGCCGTGTTTTTTTCCCCCAAACGGCAGATTCGATTGTTTCGCCCGGGCGAAGTTGACGGAAGAAATGATCGGTGCATCGATCGCCGTCCTGTCGCGATAAATCCCGCCGCGGACACGGTGTTGGACGCCCGTGGAACAACCCCGATACAGGGAGCAAAAGGGGAGAGATCGGGCCTCCGACTAATGGAAAGGAAAAAGGCGTGAAAGAGGCGTGATAAGATTAACACGTCCTAAAGAGAAAGGATGTTCCCGCGAAAGGGTGAAAACGGCGCGAGATATTTTTCTTCTTCTTCTCCCTTGTCCTTTCGTCTTTCCCTCGATTCCTCTCGTCGACGCGTCGACCTTCTTCTGATCGATCCAACACGTCGCAACATGAATCTTCTCGATCTGAACTCCGTGGAACTTTGAGAAACCTTTGAGGCATGTTAAGGACACTCGCGGATAACTATGGTTCATTTGCACCATAGTTGTCTTCGTTATGCAACAATGCTTGATGGTTTCTACTGGGATTGCACGGCTCGTCTGAATGACTGAGTCCTCAAGATCGAATATTGACTGACATTTGATGATTGGTTTCTTGCTTTGAATAAAATGTTGAAAATTACCGACTCCTCCTCAAGGTCCTCTTTTGTGACAAATTCTGGATTAGATCTCCAAGGGGGATGTTTTGAGACCAATGAAAAAGTATGGAGGAAGGTTTCCAAAATTTCATCTGATTCGGTGACATTTCTGAAAATTGTTTCGTTGCACGATTTTTCGAGTACGTACATGTTTGTAACACGGTGATCTCTATACTGTGGAAAGCCTCGCAGTTTAAACTAACTGAAATTTATCAAGTTTCCATTGTAAACACACGAGTGTTCAGACATTTCTAATTTGGAGCATGTGACAGATAGTCCTCAACACGGAAATGGTCCTTGGAAATGTAACGATACGCTGAATCTGATCTCGAACTGCAAGGTTTCGTTTGTACAAACTTTAAAAAAAGAAAAAAAAAAAAAAACAGGACAAGTTTAGCGTTTGAACCTTCGCGGAAAGTCAGGGAACGCTTTCGAAATTTGACTAAATCGCTGTGACACAGGGACACAAGGACGAAAGTGGAAGGGGGGGAGGGGGACGAAGAGGCATTGGAAACGAACGAGAGCAATTTCCTCGGTCGCGTCGTGTCTCATATTTCCCCCTTTGTGCGTGCACGCGCGTGAAACTCGGCGTCCGTGTGCTCGCATGCGTCACGGCTCGATGACTTCAATCCATTTCCACGCTGGAATGGAAATAGTCGTACTCGAAAAGAAAGAAAATCGAGAGAAATAAAGAAAGGGAGAGAGAGAGAGAGGCTCTGAGTTGAAACGGACAAAGATATTCGCTTGCCATTGGCGAGTCTCGTAAAAGAGACTTCTTTACGAGCCCTCTTAAAATAACGGAGCATCGTCCCGACGAAAAAATGGACCACTCGAATTAAAAACGATCTCGATGCTCTCGATAAACGTCGACGTTCCTCCTCCTCCTTCTCGTCTCTGTACACAGTTGCTGCCTCTCGGTTTATCGGCGCGATGTTTATTTTTCGCGAGGCTACTTCGCGAATGGCAGACTCCTGGCGTGTTTCGATATCTCGCTCGGAAATGTGGATGTTGGATATAAAGCAATCATAATTCCAATGGAATTTAACTGGAGTTGTCGTTAACGTTGTCGGGGCAATTGTTCGAACCATAAACTGTCGGGGAAACGAGGCGCTGGATTTTTGCTTTTATCGGAGGGATGAACGTCTCCTTTTTCCCGCTCCGTCTCCGGAGCCCGTAAACCGTCTTATACTGATTAGCACTTGAGGCAAACTTTCCGGGAATTATCCCGGGATTCTTCTTCTCGCGACTGTCGAAACGAGCGAATTTCACCTTCCAACTAATCGCGAGTATCTCCGAGAACCTTCTAAAAACTGGAATAACCTCGACGAAACAACCCTATCGGCAACCTGATCCATGGTCCCAACGTCCACTGTGTCACCTGACAAACTATCGAAAACGTCGATGTATTTCTTCTGAACAGCCCGCGAGAGAAAACTGGCACATCAAAAATGAGTTACGATTCCGGGGAAGCATCTATCACGATCTAAACCATCATTTATCACGGGTTTCGGTATTACACTGTTACGTTGCAGAGGTTTAATTAATTAACGCGTTGATCGCCGATCACCGACGAATTCTTGTTTCTACAAATATTTTAGAATAATTCGAATGAGACGAGTTTCAGATACTTCGAATAGTTCGAGTAACGCGGACAATTGAAGATGCTTCGCAAATGCTTCGTGACCTAACATTTTACTTACTAAGTTATTAGTAATTTATTAGTTAACGAATGAAGTAATTATCAAGTGAATAACAAATTATCAAATTTATAAATGTCACATTTATCAAATAAATAGATACTGCCGAGATTCGTTTTACTGTTCATTGAAGGTATCCTTATTTTATGAAATTTCAATTCCTCATAGCCGAAAATGGAGAAAATATTTCCACCGCGAGTCCACAAATTTCTACGTGCATCTTGTCGATGCTACACTTCAACTCGATCACTCTTCAGTCGTGAAAAGTGCAAATTTGAAAACATCGCTAAGCCTGTAATTTATAATATAGGCGTAAAATTTTATTCGCACACAGTGCCAAAAATTTCCTGCGTCTTTCATCAACTTCTCGATCGTCAAATCACGCGGTTTATCCGATTACAGTCGTCAAGCGTGAGGAAGAAACCCTCGATCGATTTCTCCATAGGAGCCACGAGCCGGTATCAACCGCAAGAAGTAACTGTCGCGGACGGATCGGCGTCTCGAGTATCGTTTGAAACTTATCGAAACGTATTTTCCCTCGTTAGGGAAATAACGAAGATTCTCGAACGTCTCTGAGCGTCGAGAGAGTATCCGCGGGAGATTCGCGAGGGAAATGCGGGAGAGACTGGCGGCGGGATTCTTCGATAACGAGCGTTCCTGCGGCCTGGGCCGGGTAATCGGATTTCAAACTGTTACGGACAGTTTCTGAGAAAACAATGATCTTCCTACGGCCTCGGTGGAACTCGATATCTCTCCGCCGAGATATCTCCGTCTTGCTGCTGGACCGACGTGGCTCGAGCTTATTGCACGAGGGAAGGGAAAAAAAGCTAGACGTTGGAGAGGGTTGTTAGCCCCGGTGGGAGGGGTGGAAAGCTTCTTAGAGCGAAATGTCGACAACCGAGCCTGCCCTGGTCGGCTAATTGACCGGGAAGCTTTCCGGAACACACGTTTCTAATTGGACGACGAGGAGGGGGGAATTTTTTGGATTCTTGTCAAACTCGATTCCGGCAAGCACAGTCTGGCTCGTCGTGACACGAGTTTCCAAGCTGTTCCGATGGATGTTCGCTGTTAGAATCTAGAGCTGCGAACAGATTTCGTTACCCACGAACGAGTTTGAATTTATTAATTGTTTCATGAACCCTTTGAACTCGACCGTTGCGCTGAAGGTGTCAATATAAATTTGCTCACGAAAATTAAAAGTTGTCGCGCTTTAAAAAATTATACGATACAGTAATAAGAAATGCTGAGTTTTACCGTTGTGCATTAATTTACCTAATTTAGTTTAAAGTAATTATTAATATAAGTTTCGATGAGGTTGGAAACAAATCGAGCTCAAAGGGTTAATTATAAATGAAACGTTAAAGAAGAGGAAATTTGTTATGAATCGATATTAAGGAAATGTAAAGTGGAACGAGACAGAAATGTAATACATAATTGTGTGTAATTATAATTAAAATGTAACGTTGGAACGAATAATACAGTGTATAAACTGCGATTCTTTTTAAAAGTACATCTTGCGTTTGGACAAGTTTAAAAACATTTTATAATGCATGAATTAATTAAAAGACACTGAATGCGAGTAAAGGACTCTGAATCTCTAAATCTGTGGAATTTGTTAATTGACAAAACACACATTTGCGTTGCATACAAATACTTAAAAATTTGAAAAAGAACTGTACAAATAATAAAAATTAAAGCTACAACGAAATTATTAACGAACATTGTATTTGGAGAAAGACATTTCACACGCGTCAATCTGACAGCAATCCGAAAACTGGAACATGTGTGATGATCTTTTTAAAAGTATATCCGGCATTTGGAGAAGTTTAAAGACATCCACTTCGCAGTCTTCTGATGCACGAATTAATTAAAACAGATACTGAATGCAAGCGAATCTCTACATCTCTGGAATTTGTTACATAAAAGCAATTGCTTCGGTTAGATTACTCAAAAACTTGAGAGGGAACTGTACAAATAACGAAAATTAAAATTTGGAGAACGACATTTCACAATTTTTTTTTTTTTTTTTTTTTTTAAAAAAAAAAAAAAAAAAAAAAAAAAAAAAAATACAATTTCATCTTACAAAATCTGCTAACGCTTGCCTCTCAAACTTTCTCCAGCACCGTCCGCCGTATCATCGTGCTCTACTACTCTGAAAATCTTGGAACGAACCGAGACAACCTACAAATCGCGTACAATCGTTAGGTTGCGTTGCCTACCCAGATCGGTAAACCCCATAAAGCTTTCTGGAAAGCTCGCCTTCCTCGATTCGCGCAGAATTTCATCTCGCTGCCGAATAGTGCACGATCGGTATCCGGCGTATCCACCTTGCCGCGTACATCGTATTCAACGCGAAAATTCGCTCGGCGAACCGCACTCGCGCGCGCACAGCCGCTCGGGAAAGCGTAGCGAATAAGAGGGGAGGGGGAGGGTATATGCCAGTGGCCGCAGATGTTGGCCGCGCCGGGCGGAGAAGGCAAAGCGACGAGCGAGCGAGCGAGCGAGCGAACGCGCGGCAGTCAATTCAATCAATTGACCCTGTGTGCAGCGCCGCGTTTTGCAATTTGCATTGAGCGGCGGCCTCGATGGAATGCCGCAACAGACGAGCCGGAAATTAATGTGTTAGATTGCTAATTGCTAATTAAAAACAGCGTCGACGAAGA
The DNA here is from genome assembly GCA_001276565.1 of Melipona quadrifasciata. Classification (NCBI taxonomy): domain Eukaryota; kingdom Metazoa; phylum Arthropoda; class Insecta; order Hymenoptera; family Apidae; genus Melipona; species Melipona quadrifasciata. The sequence continues at coordinate 1,729,063 of KQ435726.1, read as the reverse complement.
CCCCCTCCCCCTCTGCCGTTCTTCTCTCTCTCTCTCTCTCTCTCACTTTTTCCTGTCTCCCCTCGATTGTTTCGCGCAACAACCGGTCGTCTCGCTCACGTTGCGTCGGTCGGCCGGCCGTTTTAGAAACGAAATCGACGGCGCAGCTGCGACTTTCCGCGCGGAACCGGCCGCACAGATTAATTCTGTCGTTTCCCGAGCGAAATTGCTCGCCCGGGGAATTAATTAGTCGTTTGGTATCTCGGCGTGCGAACGTCGCCCCCGTTGCGCGTTGTGCTTTTTCCCCCTCCCCTCGTCCTCCTCTGCCGATTTTCGTTCGATCTCGGCTTTGTCGATTTACGTCCACGCGCGGATCGCGCGGAAATCTGTTGCACTTGAAACAAAAGAAATTGTACAACTCGACGCTTGATCTCACATTTCGTTGTGTGATAATGTTCGTTTCGTCGTTTATGACGATGCATTGAAATTCTCCAGCACAACGAGAGCCAACAATGTCATTGTAAACTATGCATAATGAATCGCACGAGCTTCGACGATACGAGTTCCACAGTTCCGGTTGAAAAAGAAGAAAAATTGAAAAATATACCGTACGACCCTTAAAACAATGAGATTCGTTCCGATTTCCTTCGCTTCAACTTCTCGATGTTTCGCCAATTACGAGACACGTGATATGTATCTAGAATTGTACGAGTCGCGGAAGAGGATGGAAGCCAATTTAATCAGCATGCTTCGTCTGATAACTTTTCTATAATTATTTCTAGCTTGTCCGATTCCATTCCCAAGGCCAAATTTTAATCTCTCGATGTCTTTAACAGTAAACAGTTACTGGAAAAAACTGCACGACTTGTACTTGAGTACGATTCGTCTCACTGAGAGGCCCAGAAGCAACTGTTCACTTTTTTGCCATAAAATTTTATTGATGTGCAAACATTCGAATCGATACAAAACAAATTACAGGCACGATCGCTCAGCGCCCAGACAACGCCACTCCTACTTGAGATCTACGCCACGCCCCCTTGCGAATCACGTGACTCAAATCAACCAATCGCTAATTTTCGTTGCATCGGCGTTGCACCTGAAGAGGCCCGATTTTCTGGGTTACCCCCACTAAAGTCACTTTCAGTGATAATAACAGCAACTCCGTTCATCGATACTCTGCACTGGAAATCGCGTATCAATCTCTTCTCTGTAGATTCCCCCCCGACCAAAGTGTAAACGTTTGCGTGACAGAGCGAGGACGATGAGTTATAGCGGCGACGCTGGACGAAAGGTTTCCGGCTGTTGCTGCGTCCCGGCGTTTCGCCGGATCGATCGGATCGATCGGTGGAATGGAATAATCGAATGCTAGTTGACCCAGTCCCCGCTGCTATTAATCTATCGAATAATCTATCCAGCTAATTTTCACTGGATATCAATTCAACATTTATTGTAACATCCGCCGCGCACGCACGATGGAATTTAATTTACGATTATTCAACGTCACAAACAGCAATATCCGGCAGAAGCTACAAGTGTCATTTATTTACATCCGTTAGTCTCGCTGGTTCGCAACACGCTCGATCCGATAAGATCGCAAAGTCTCGTTTCGAACCTTGGAAAATAACTTTGGCAGGAAGATGTGAAAATAAATATTTTTTAGCCACTTTTCGCTCCGAAAAAACGTGAGTGTCTACGTGTGTGTGTTCGAGGTGTACACACGTTCAAGTGTTGCGAGTATTTTTACATATACATATAGATCATACGGACAAAATACCAATTTCAAACTTTCTTTTCGCCGGCCCTGTAAGAGAGGAAATTCCGTTTGTTGGAACGAAATTTTAGTTGGTGTACTTTCTGTTCGTTGAATCTATTATACGTGCACCGACTAGGGAAGGTATTTGCACACTATTGAATTTATTATCGCCAGATTTTTATGCATTTATGGGAAATTTCAAGACACGGGGTGTGCCTGGCGAAACTATACGAAATATGCAGAATTTATTACAGAATTCACGAGATCTTCGAGCGTATAATTTAAGAAGATTTAATAAGGATTCTTTACTTGCCAAATGCTATAGAGCGTATTCCACTTTGAATGTTTTCCTATTTTTTTTTTTTTTTTGCTATATAAATGCATTTTAATTGTAAAATTGCGGAGATCGCGCGTAATGTAAAACAATGCAAATCGCTGCTTGACTTCCATGATAGCGCAATTGACAAAAATTCCAAATTTTATTCTACAGCTCAATATATGGCACAATATGGCTCCATTTTTGTCATGTAAAAAGCGTGTATAATTCCATCCAGTTTTTCTATGTATGTTTCATCCAGTTTTTCCAAAAACATGTACAATTCCATCTGACTCTCAGTAGAAAGTCAGAAAGCGCCAATATGAATTTTGGGAGGCTTACCCTTTAAAATTTACATTTTCCAAGTTATTTATATTTGCCGTTATCAACTGCACAAGCAACGACGTAACATCTCCAAAATAGAGCGGCTTTAATCGTACTGTTACATCGCGTGCGACAATTTTCTACGAAGCTTTTACCTTTCAATTTTGCCACCAAAACTATCGATAGGAGAATTCGCGATCTGTCTGTAAGATTTAATAAGCGAAGAGCACTTCGTGAAAAAAAAGGACACCGGCGTAAATCGCGCGGTTTCAATTTATCGACCTTCGAACTCGGAGGGCTCGCGGGCGTTACCCCTGGTAAACACGTGTGCGGAGAAGTTCGTAGAACGCGAGCGAGCAGGACGGTGGGATGAAAAGGGGGGAGGCTGAGGACGAGGAATAAAGGACCAGCGGTGGCGCGATAAAGACAAAAGAGGGGGGTTGAAGCGAGGGGGTCGGCTATCGGGGCGTGGAACGACCCACGTCGCTGGCAGCTTCCCGTTTGCGGCGCACTTTGTGGCGTGATTCGAATGGCCTAGCATTTATTAGAAGCCTGTTAGTCCGAATCCGTGTGTTACCTCGAATCGAGCGGTCCCCCCTCGACCGCTCTTTCCATCGTTCGGTCCGGACGAGAGTGGGAAAGAAAACGAGACTATCGATCGTCCAGCTGGGATAATTGTCGCGAACGCTGGACGAATTTACGGCTCGCGATCGATTTATCCCCGCGGAACGAGGACTTTGAATTTTCGAATTTCGAATTTTCTACTCTAAGATACTCGAAGATGTTCGAGGATACTTAACACTCGATTATCCCTTCTGAAGCGACAAAAATCTAGCTAACAGCTCGGACTTCCTCTTTTTATAATTTTCTGCTAACTATAACAAATATAATATACATTTGGTATTGTATGATGTGTAATAGCGTAATATCTGAACAAATGCTTAGAATAAAAGCTATAAAAAGAAGAGAATTTCAGAAGAGATTTCTGAAGACAGTCCTGAATCAATTGACACTCTTTGGAATAATTCACATTTTATCACTCAAAGTGATTTTAGCGGGGTCCCAGAAAACCGGGCCTCTTCAGGTGCAACGCTGATGCAACGAAAATTAGCGATTGGTTGATTTGGGTCACGTGATTCGTGAGGGGGCGTGGCGTAGATCTCAAGTAGGAGTGGCGTTGTCTGAGCGATCACGCCTGTTATTTGTTTCGTATCGATTCAAATGTTTGCACATCAATAAAATTCTTCATTTCCTAGTAAGAACAATTGCTTCTGGGCCTTTCAGTGAGACGAATCGTACTGGGGTACGAGTCGTACAATTTTTTATTACATTGTTTCTTACGAAAGTTTAAAAAACAGCGGAGGACATTATTTTTCCAGAGATTGAAATTATGTATCATTAACTCTCGTATATTTATACTTGTTCCAGCAAATACACGTAAATGATTGCTTTAAATTTAAACGATATCACAGGTTAACAAAATTTCGTTAAATATTACTTGAACGATTATTTCCAATGCTATATCATTTTATTTCGATGCGATGCAAATAATGTGTAAATAAATTGTTGTTTAATGATACACCCAAAAAAAGTTTTCGAGGGCAAGGGGTTAAAGATCATTCGTCGAATATTTCGCGAATTTTTGAAGGGAGAACGAAGATGCATCGTATAACGAACGCGTGCCGTAACGAACAGTTTTCCTCGTTAAATGAAAATACGTTGCAACAAGCGCGGAGTGATATAATCGATCCCTCTGTCCCTCTTCCTTTTTATAAATTTGTACACGTGTAAAATTTAAATACAGCGGAACTCCCATTTACGCGAACTTGTCGCGTCCAGTTGAATCAAATTTCACTCAATACTCGATTAAACGAACTCCCGCACGGTTGAATTCACTTATCTGAATCTGAAATCCTATTACACGAGCGAAGAATCGCTGGCGAAGGAGAGGAGAGAATGAATTCCTATTATATCGGCTCCAATTAGGTATATAAATTCCCGAGAAGTTCGTATCAACTGGGACTCTGCTGTACGATAAATTAAGGACGTGCAAATATTCGCGTTACAAAATTAATTCATTGTATTTAAATAGAAATTAAATTGAATTAATGAGAACGTACAGATAACACGCGTACTATAAATTTATTTTATATATTTATTTATTGAGAATACGAAGTAGAGTAGTGTCCTTAAGTACGGACACGTATTTGCATCTACGAGTAGTAGAATGTATCCGTATTTGGTTGGCCCAGTTGAGAAAAGAAACCGTTTTTTAAAAGAGTCAGAAATTCCAATAATATCGGCGAACCGAATTTCGAACTTTCGCAAAGAACGAAGGATAAATTTTCTGGAGAGAAAGACGTTGAATAAGAAGAACGGAGACTAGAGGAATAAGTAAGTATTTGGTCGGACGATCGAAAGAGAATTGCTCTCGATAATTAGAGGAATCTGGAATTACAATAATTCATACCAACGAATTTGTTTCAAACTTTGGACAAGATTTCGCTCGAGAAATGAGAGATAAATTCTGGAAGAGAACGTTGTTGCACAGAGAGAACGACGACTAGTAGAATAGACTCGTATCTAGTCGGACAATCGACGAGTCTAATTCGCAATTAGAGGACGGATTTTCAGACATTTACGGACAATTTAGAGGCACAGGAATGCTCAGACACATGAGCAGACACATGTTTAATAAAACGAACCTCTCTCTCGTTATACAATTATTTTCATAAAAGTAAGAATCCGCAGTCTAGCTACAATAACGACGACGTGGAATCTGGCTCCTCTTAAAACCCCGAATGGGTGATTTTCCCGAGAAAAAGGTGGTGCGTGGAGAGAGAGAGAGAGAGAAAGAGAAACAGAATGGAGATTAGTAGAACAGATTCACGTTCAGTCTGACAATCGAAAGAGAACTGCTTCCAGAACAGTTACGAATTATAATAATAGCAGCGTAGCTGCGACGAATGCCGCTCGCGCCGGAGCGTTCGCTCCGCCATTGTCAGATGATGTTATTAGCCGCCGTTATTATTTCTCGAAATCGGCCGAACAAAGTGGAGCGGGAATTTAAGTTTGTTCCACTAGACTGCGAGGCAGACGCGACGACATCTCTCGGCTCTCTCGTCCTCGATCCGACTGAACACGCCACGCTAGAGAAACTCGATTTACTATCGCGAGAGCAGCATCGAAAATTAGAGTCATAATCACGATTTCTGTTAGTAACCGGTGCGCGTCGGTTGTCGAGCTCATTAGCGTCTCGAAAGCTCGTTCCGCGTGAAACACCGAACGTTTCAGCGGCGGACAAAAACTGAGCGAATGAAAAAAAAAAAAAAAAGAAAGAAAGATAGAAAAAACGAAGGAAAGGGAGTGGGCACGAGAAAGAGCGAAAAAAAAGGAATAAATAGTGAAAAGGAAGAAGAGAGAAAGAGAGAGAGAGAGAGAGAGAGAGAGAGAGAGAGAGAGAGAAATCGACGATACCAGGGAAAAAGTGACGCGTTTAATTGCATTCGCGAAACACGACCAACCTCCTCTCCTCCTCTTCGAATTCTCGTTTTGTTTATACCGGTTATTGCGCCCTCGAGCGAGCTGCTGCGCACCTCTTTCTCTCTCTCTCTCTCTCTCCCTGTGTCGCGCTTCTTTCACGTGCCGGCGCTGGTAAGCTCCGAGATTTATGCGCGGAATTATAAATTATTTCTTGCCGGAAGAGATTTCGAGTTGAACGCGAACGGAGATTACCGGAGAGGCTTAAAATGGGTAACACGCGACACGCAGCGCCATTTATTCGCCCGCTACGTCGGCC
>KQ435726.1:1705671-1717064 GCA_001276565.1 Melipona quadrifasciata | reverse complement strand
AATAAAACGAGTTTTCCCTCACTTCATGGCGAGTAAGGCGAAACTTTTCGAAACGAGACGCATCGATTCCGACGGGCAACGACGACGTCGCCCGGGCAATTTTCCGGCAGGTCTTTATAGAGCAACTCTTAAAACGCTCCAGGAGCGATTTTATCAGGAGCGAAGACAAACAGCGTCGACGAACCTCGGGCCGGGAGTAACTTGAAAAAGTGCATCAGCGGAGAGTAATCTCTTCGAGGGACCGGCCAAGTTGAGGCAATTAGGCCAAAGAGAGAGATGCTATCGAGAAACCGTTCCCAACGATAGCGGGGCTCCGGCCGATGAAACGAACAGCCAACTTCATTAATTTCGAGCACATCGATCGAGAGAGCGTGTTACTCTCTGACCATAAGAGAAACAAATCGTCCACGACGATTCTCTGTTTTCACGCGAATGGAGATACAATTGTCGCGCAAAGGATCACGCCTGTGTGTGTGTTTTATTTCTTCGGAAATTTTTCTCGATCATCCATGAAGATTGTGACCGTCTCTGAGTTTATGGTGGAAACGGTATGGTATAATGGTGACAGAAAGTACGTCGATCGAGAACGCACGTGTTTTTATATCTCTGCGATTGAATTTTCCTTCGTTCGCAGGATATAAGGAGCGAATCGTCGACGATGATTCTCTGCTCTCACGGTAGAAACAGGTGAGAGCGCAAGTGTTTTTCAACAACTTCGCGTCTTCGTGAATTTCTCTCATCGCTCGTACGATGGATATATTACGGTCGCACAAAGATCCACAGAACGGCGTAAGTGGTTCTTCTTTCTCGTTCAATCATATTGGTTACGATACGCACAACAGTCAAGACGAAGCAACGCTTGAAACGTGTAAATGCGAAGGACGCGCGACTATCGAGTTACGCGACGACTATTCGCGAGAAGCTGTAGAATATTTCTGGAGCACTCGCGGGAGGGGTTACATTTAGAAAGAGCTTCCATTCCTGAAAAGCACACGAAAATGAAGATAGTGTTTCCGCGCTGATTTAATTTCCATTATGAAATCACATCTGGTGGTACTTGAATACTGCGCGGAAGTCGTTGTCCCAAGAATTTCATACTGGATCGCGGTATATTCGAGAGAAGCGAGGGTGACTTTAATACCGTTAGCAGCGTCAATTTTGTTTCGCAGAAATAACACATAATATGCATTAATAAAACTCTTTTATTTAATTTCGAATATAACGAGAGACACGAATATAGCTCCCGTTTCCCTCTGCCCTTTTTCATTTTCCTCTCTATCTCAATAGCAGCGTCAATAATTTTTTTTTTTTTTTTTTTCGTAGGAATAATTTACAGACGTCGATAAAGGTCTTTTATTCATTTAAAATATATCAAGAGATATGGATATATATCGCTATATTTCTATTTCCCTCGGAACGTTTCCCTCCTCCAGTTCTTCTTTTTCTAATTTTCCTTTCCTTCGTACAGAAACTTGGCAATGTCCTCGTTCAAAAAAATCCCGTATCCGAAGTTCCATTATCCGAATACTCTCGTGTTCAAACGTTTTACTATCCGAGTGGAATGTTCCTCCTTTCGTACCAAGTTATATAAATTTGTATCACCGTATGCACGACGTATTTTTCATAATTGGAAAGACTAAAATATTTCATTTCTGAGCGTCAAAGATGTAAATTTCTGTAGAAACTGACGAAAACAAGTGAAACTAACGAGAACAGACTCGTGTTGAAGTATTTAATGCATTTATCGTAGAAAGGTTTATTTAGTCAATTTATTGTAGAGTGAGCCAAAAGTTTCTTCCCATCATCGAAATATAAGAAAAATATTATATTATGTAATATTAATAATAATATTAAATATTATATATTATATTATATCATATTGTATTAATTTCATTAATTTTTAATTAAATTTAAATTCTAGCATGACTTCTTCATTATGTTTTAAAAGTTATTCTCTTCAAATGTTGACCACTAGAGCGTTCGCAAATTAACAAAAGAATTACAGACTTATTTTAGTAGGAAGTAACTTTTGGCCCACCCTGTAAAAATTAGGTGGTTCTATCGTACTTCTAACTGCGGTTTTTCTTTAATTATCTTCCCCTCGGAAGTAAACATTTCAACATTAAATTTCAAAATTAAATCTACAGATATTAGTTGTGCGTAAAAATATTTCGCGCGTCTACCATATTTATTCATCTTACATTTGTTTCACACTCGCGTCCACTTGGATTAACAGAACGAAATTAACTGCGCGGGATCCATCGACTCGCCGGTAGGTTACAATTTGGCACTATCAATTACGTGCGTTCCCCTAACGATCCCGGAGGAACGTCGAGGGTAATAACCGGGCAGGTTCGCGAATTCGCAACGAGCAACGTCTTTATTATTCTCACGCAGCTCGCGTGCTGCGTGAATCACGGGGTCCCGGCTAATGGTTCCCCCTCCCCCTCCGCCCGGTTTCCGGTGACGTCAATGAAAATTAACCGCGATCGTCGAAGGCAAACGGGACTATCGATTTCTCCTCGCTTCCTCGACCTCGTTAAAGCGGCAGACTTTCATGCATGATGCAGGCCGCTCGTAAGAGATCGAAGATACCCATCGTTCCGGCTGATCTGATCGTCTCTGATCAATTTACGAACAATAACCATTTATGACCGGAGTGAGGGAATTAACGCTGCTGACTGTTCGAACGCAACGCAGAAAATTGAGATCGGTACGGTTGACGCGGGGAAATTTCTACCGAAGAAATATATTGGAATAGGTGAAAGTACAGTAGAAGATAATGTACCACTGTTTTTCGAGAACTTTAGGGCGACGTGAAATGTAACAGATTGCTATTACTGGCACTGGATGAAGGAAGACTGTTGATTCTCACGCAGTGAAGTTGAAGACGTAAAACTGCACACGATCTGCACAGATCTTTCACGCAGAAATACAGAAAAAGAGCTCGAGACTCATTTCTTTACTTATGTTCAGAAGAAAGAACGCAGAGTGACGGGTTCCACTGATAAGTAACGGATTATCGAAATTTACGCTGCAAACTGATTTACAATAAATCAGTTTAAATAATATAGTATATAGAGTCGTGTTTAAATAATAGATAATAAATAATAAATAACAGTTTAAATAATAATACATCGTGTTTAAAATAAAAACTGATTTACAAAATACAGTATATAGTTACTGTTTAAAGGAAAATGGTAACTTTATAGAATCGTGCTTAAATACATAATAAATAATAGATAGTTTAAATAAATAATACATCGTGTTTAAATAGAAAATAAAAAGAATGCACGTGACGATGAAAAAATACCCGTAACGTACCTACAGATCTTACTTGTCGTTTCTCGTAAAAAATCGTTTCTCAATATAAAACTGGTCAAAGAAGAAATACGTCGAGATACGTCGCGCGTGTAAATAACCGATCGCGTTCGCGAAGAGGTGAAAAATTAGAACAGAAACGGGCAGCCGCTGTAGGTGGTGGTACGGAATACTTGCCGATCAGACAAGCAGAATAGCGACTGGTGGCAAGTTAAGCGACCGACTCGATAACTGGAACGGCCGCGTGGCTGGCCGCTCGAGTAGAATAGGATCGTCGTTGGCCAGACAAGTGGAACAGTCGCGCGTCGATGAAAATTAACCGCGATCGCCAAAGGCAAACTGGAATATCGATTTCTCCGCTCGACCGGCTCCTCTCTCTCTCTTTCTCATCTTATCTCGTCATGTTGCATACGGTTTAAAAGAATTACAAAAAAGAAGAAAAAAGACACGTAGAAAGCAAGAAGACCGTATTTTCTTCGTCCCATTTCGTTCAATCAATTACAGACGATATTAAGTCCGCGTATAAATATTTAAATGGGCATGTATATGCAATGTGCCGGCTCATTAGACCGCGCCGGAAGACCGATTACCCGGCTCCCTGGAATACAGGCGGCCTTCTTCCAGTTTCGTTATCGGCTTCTCGACCGGTTATAGGCTCCTTGCTGTCGTCGCGAGAAGAAATTAATTTGTTATTCAAATATCGCTTCTTGTCCCGGGACGAACGTTCGTTCGTACCCAGAGAGGAGAAACGACGTCCAGAGGAGAGAAAAGAATGGACGAGGAAGAGAGGGAGGGGGGAGGGGGAGGGGGAGAGACGAGGTGAAGTAAGAACGGCCGGTTTCTCGATTAGGTTAATGGGCCGGAGGATGCGGACCATCCATTTCTATGTTAATCCGGTCTATCTGTATCGATCGGGAATCCACAAAACGCAACGAACGCGGCTGTCGGCTAAGTAATGGGGCCACTTTAACCGGGCGGGGCGGGGGAGGGGGGCCCGCTTATCGTCTTTGTTTCGCGCGCGAGCGCCCAAACTCCCTTCTTCTCCTTTTGTTCGGCCGGCGTCGCGCAGATAAAGTTCCGTCGGCTCGGATGAAACGAATGGAACGAACCGGTCCGAACCATCCCCGTCTTCTACCCCCCTTGGGGCGCAACAACGCTCGGCGAAAGGTGTTAGGGAGAAGTAAACGCGACCGTTTTGCGAGGATGAATGATGGGAGTAATCCGGATGGCCGGCTCAGACGAATGATTTATGCGTGCACGTCGGCCGCGACGCGTACGCCATTCGTCGGAGCCCCCGTTCCTCGAAAACTGTCCCCGTGAACGTTGCCCACCCTCTCCCCTCGAGATATACCGTCGAAACACTGGACTCCTTTTCCCTCTAAGCTCTCCTCTCGCTACTCCGTGTACGCCAGATAGCGCGCAGAACGCAGCGAAGCAAATTGGAGGCAATTCTTTCTACTGAGCAAACTTGAAATTTGAATGCCGTTTCTCTTTCCACGGGACGCTAGTACAGGCCACCGACACAGACAGAGACGTATCTTCTTTTGTTACATTAAATTCACTGACCTTTTGCTTCTCCAATTTCCAAAGTCGGTAATTCCAGCAGAAAGTCAGATCCTCGGCGAACACCTCGCGTGTCTCTGGTCTCGTTGCGCGAGAATCGTATTAGATTTCGCAGAAATAGAAAGAGAGGGGGAAAAAAGAAAAAAAGAAAAAATCGTGCGACATTGGAATTCAGCGAAGCGCCTCGGGAACCGGGTGGAGAGGAACAGCTGCCAGAAAAAGGAAAAATCAGAGACACGTGCGCTGGAGGAACGAGCGGGTAAACAAGCAAAACGGGGGAAAACAGCGAAACGGGAAGCGAAAGGCGGGTGTGGGAGGAAGAATAAAAGCAACAAGACAGAGAGAGAGAGAGAGAGAGAAAGGGGGTGGGAGAAGAATCAGCGAAACGGGGTTGCGAAAGCAACGTCGAAGTCGCGGTCGTTTTGTTATTCGGCCGGTGACGCAAACACCTTTCATTTCGGCGACGTGTTGCGCGCGCGTGTCGCCGCGACGGCAAATGGAAAGAACAACGATTGATAAGTAGGAGGCTGAATCGCGGCGACGTTTGATGCACACGTCACGCCCGCCCGCCCGGAGGCGGTGATCGAATTCACACCGCGGCGCATTCGGTATTCATGGAAAACATTTCGAGCACGAGCCGCGGATGACTGACGCTGCACACCAGCCGCCCGGCGAGTCAGACGCGTGTAACTCGCAGAAGCGAGTGCAATCGAGCTTCCGCCGATGCCGGGATAACTTTCCAACGACGTTGCCCTTGTAGACATATATATATATATATGTGTGTATATCGACCGATAGATGTACGGGGGGATATTTCTCGGCGTATCTCGCCAAAGTTTCGATTCTTCTGTCGTCGGCAACGTCGTCGGGAGAATACTTGCCTCGAACTTTGGAGAAAAGCTCGGGACGTTCTTGGTCGTGTGTCTGGAATTAACATCGTGTGAAACGCGCCCGCATGTGCCCGCGTGGGTAACAAGTAACAAGTAAAAATCGTCGGGAAACACCGAGAAGCGTTAATTCCAAGAAGCAAACGGTCGTTATACCGGGAGATATTAGTAATTCCAACGTCGTCGGTATATTTTTGAAATAATTGTTTCGTCTTGCTGTCGATTCGTAGAAACGATCAATCTTAGAATTCGAAGTGTCCTAAAACGAAACCGTAAATCGTAACGAAGAAATAGTGTTTGGACAGATTCACATTTTTCTGAAAATCTTCGCGGCACGTTTGGCAAATTCAACTGTTCGATTACTCTGACAACGCAGTTTCCCTTAATTTTGACGATTAATCGAAACGAAAAATTAAATTTCGCTGCTTCCAGCGAGGAGGCAAATAGCCGAGGAAACAACACCCCTGACCCCCAACCCCTGCGCGCGTCTCTCGATTAATTTCACGATCTACAATTTCCCGGCGCAATTTCCGAGAAAAAGCTCTCAAGCTTAGGAGGGCCGCGCTTTATGAACGGGCTTGTACGCTCCAACGTGGAGCTTGCGTCTCCGCGCTGGAAAACACAATTACCGAGTCGATCCGTGGGGCGGTCGTTTCGCCATTCATTCGTCGTGTGAAAGCTGTCGATTGGACCGAGTCTTTAAGCCCCCTTTTTCACCGTTGTGACCCTCCGTTTCTCCGTTTCGCGGCAACGAAGGAAGCGCCGCGTCTTCCTTCCACCTTCCCTCCTTCTTATTACCGGCGTAACCTGCCACGACGACTCGCAACGCAAGGGCGAATTCACGTTCGGCTGTTGGCGAATTTCCGCTCGCGCCCCGCTGAGACTCGTCGGGACAACGTTGGCCTCGGCAATTTCGCCAGACTTGCCACGGCCACCGCCATTTTCCATTAGACTCTTCCTCTCCGCGGGAAGAAAGAATCGAGCCTCGACGTTCGTTTGGAAACGGCGCAGAGGCGAGAGAGCTCGCTGCTGAGAAACAGGGACACGTAACAGCGATCTCTTGTTAAGGGAGAGAATTTACGTTCCAGTCTCGATCTTTAATCGAGTTTCGTTCGAGAAGGGGACCAAAGATATGATTTTCTATCGGGGACCGTATCCGTCGACGCCGATCTACCAGTTTGAACGCCGTCTCAGCAGTTCCCGCGACAAAGTTAAACCGATTTTCCAAGTGTTGGACCTGCCTGCCCCGCGCGAGTTCGGATACGTGCCGAGTACGTGACGTACAGTGTGTCAGCTGCAGAATGTTTCTAAGAGCGAGCGGAAAAACAAGTCTCTCTGAATGAAGCGAAACTGAAAATGTGTTTGAGAAAGTTGAGTGTCGGAAAGAGCAAAATCGTTCGAAGCGAATCGATCAGTTCGGTTGGTTAATGTTTCTTTCCACGTTCCTCTCGTACCGTTGAAAATTCGAACATTTTCGTACTCCATTTAATTTCCAACAGTAATTCGAATAAGATTCAAACAAACTCGTTGTTCGGTTCAGACAAACCTACAATGTAAACTGTACAATATCATCTTTTCGCGTCTACAATTACGCGTTGTGTACAATCTACAGTATTTTTTCCCTCCCTTTACTTTTCTAACTTCCAATAATTTCACAGTAACAGTCTCGCGCGCTATCGAGATAATCGCCGATTTAATTTCTCCGATTTAATCGCCATCGTGGCGAGCCACGGCGGAGGATCGTTGGACGAAACGCGACGGAACGAATATCGTTATTTTTCCATCTCGGTAATTATTACAGCCGGCGGGTCATGGAGTCTTAACCGTGGCGAATAGCTGAGAAGCGGTTGCCTCAAAGCCCCTGACGGCGCGTTTAATAATCGTTAAAGTTCGCGGCACGCTGTAAGACACGCCCCATTGTTATGCGAGTTACGCGTATTCCCGCGTACACGGCGAACCGCCCCAAGAAATACCGCGGAAGAGTCATTTGCATGCGTTCGTTTCGTTCGATTTATGAGACAGCCATGAAACGAGCATCGATCCCCCGTCCGAAGGAGGAAAGAAAAGAAAGACGTTGGAGGAGACCCGAGGCACGTGAAACGCGTATTAAGGAATTAACGATCCGTGTTTTTCATACGCAAAGTTTTTCTCCGTGTGTTTAATAATGCATTTTTCAGTTTTTCTAACCCTCGTCCACTCCTTGGTTTTATCTTTCTTGTAAAATATATAACACACTATCGTTACATATGATAGTTTTATGGCAAAAATTTTATGCAAATTTTTCTATATAACACACTATCGTTACATATGATAGTTTTATGGCAAAAATTTATTGCAAATTTTTCAGCATAGTTTTTCAACCCTCGTCCGCCCCTTGGCTTTACCTTTCTTATGAAATAGAATCACGATATATTATATAAAAATGAATATCTCTATCTGGTAATTTTACGATATTAAAAATCTTAAGTATAGTTTTTAACCCTCGTTCATTCCTCGGCTTTATTCTTCTTATAAAACAGAAACACGATAATTGAATAGGACGAAAGAACTTTCAAATTGAACTACTCATCTCTTCAAGGTTCAATCAATTAATTCTTTGCCATCGTGTCAACTTGACACAAGGAACAAATTAAATTGGGGAAATAAGAGACCGAGAGTCCCTTCTTTGATATTTGTTGTTTATTTATGCAGATGAAACTAAATATCGCGACTAGTGGATAAATAATTGTTTAAGAGTCGACGTTTGCTCTAATCACAACTCGCAGGCATTTCCATTAATCGCAAGTTCGCCGGTCATTCTCAAAGTCCAAATATACGGTGTTTATCTTCTAATGTGCGCTGATGGAAGCTCAAAGTCCGCCGAGAGACGAATCGGAGAATCGAAACGTTTTAACAACGGAGAGAGAAAGAATGGAAATGAAACGTGAGACACGCCGCGTTTAAAACGATACGTGTTTGCTCGCGAATGTTAACGCGATGACTGCTACACGCTGGCCATTTTTCTATTTCTGTAAGTTTTATTTATTCGTACGCTATGATGGAATAATTGGAGAAACGGTCGCTAATAAAAGCAAAAGCAAGTTACTCGATATGATAATTAAACTTACGTAACCGATTATTATACTTTTATTTTCTTAGTTAGATTCGCGTGTTATTTCAGTTGCAGTTTAGATCCCTTAAATGTTTATTTTGGAACAATCAAATCGACGCGAATATCATCGACAAAAAAAAAAAAAAGAAGAAAAACCATGTGAATATATCACGTACCAGATTATTACTCTGAAATGAGAAATACGCACTCACTTTACAGTAACTGCAGATTTTCATGCATTTACGAAGGATATAGAGCGAATAACGGGGAAAGTGCATGAAATATTTAAATTAATTTCCCACCTGGGTCCCATTTTTTTAATTACCCTCATAAAAATGTGTAGTTGCGCAAACATCCGCCACTTAGAAAAATCCCCGTCCCACGGGCGACGCGCGTAAATTTCGCGGCGGCGTTAAAATCGCTCTCGTAACAGGAGCCGCGACGATTTTCTCGCACGAAGTTCGTCCAACTACCTCCCCTTTCCCTCGATGCGGTTCGTTACGAGCCAAAGAAGAACAAGAGATCAACGTCAATCAGTCGGCGAAATAACGTCGAAAATTTCCGCGTTCGCGGAACGAGGTGGAACTTCTCCGTTCGCGCGAGGGTTAACTTCAGACAATCACCCCTCTGCCACTCCCCGTAATCTCCCCCCCCTCCCCCGATAGGGGCATAATGAATCGCGTGTCGGTTCGATCGCAGCGTACGAGTACATACGTGCGAGCAAAGAGGGAACGAGAGAGTGGAACGGGTAACAACATGACCGAAATTGCACTGTGTGTACGCCAACTTTTCTCGGCTCACGGAAGGGATTCTCCGCCGCAGCGCCGTGTCTTCGATCCTCCTCCTGTTCTTCTACGATCCATTCCGGTTTGTTACGGCCGTTCGAACTTTTCCACGCGCACCATCCTTGAATTCGCACCAACTTGGCCGTGCCACGTTCTCCCGCTCCGGGAGAAACCAAGTTTCCACTCACCCTGCCTGGATTACGACCCGTTCTCCGTTTTCGAGCTTTCTTCCCTGCTTCTATCGCGTTGCGCAATTTTTTTTTTTTTTTTCTTTTCGTCGCATCTTCCCTCCCTCCCGTTTAATTAATTGCCGATAGTCGGAACTTTCCCCGCCCGTATCAATCGAAAATCGAGGCAACGAGGCTGATTAACGCTGCGAGCGAACGTCCCGAGTTGGGTGACTCGAGATTTCGACCCTTTAGGACTGACTCTGAAGTAGATTAACGCGATCGAATGTATTATCTCTCGGAATTGAGAACCTAAACTCTGCAATGATCAAATTAGCTCTCGACGACGACGACGACTAGTTTGTGCCACATTGCAACAGTTTAATGCATTTTATGTAAAAAGATTGATGTATTTAATATATAAAAGTTTAATTTGTCGTGCGTGGTTGAAATTACTGAAATGAAATTTAAATTGGATCAAAAATTAATCAACTCGAGCTCGAACGAAGTGACAACAGTTGAAAAGATATTTCGTTGTGTATAATTTCCGCCGTGTCATCGTCATAGCGTCACTTTGTAATCGCCAGGTGTCACAAACATTCATTACGTTTTAACTAGCCGACAGCGCGAACAGAAATACACGCGAACCGCAAAAAGTTGAAATTGGGAATAAAAGAATGGAAAAGCTGCCTATAGACCACGATACACGATGACGACACATATTGTGTGTTTTAAATCGCGAATTTAAAGTGTTTGTCTCCCGAGAAGCTCGCGGTCGAGCTCTTCGTACGACGCCACGGCCGCGTGACATTAATGGGCTGGACGCGGAATGGAAAAACTCGATGGAATGAAATTATTCGCGCCGCTTCCCACCCCTTTCACCGCCCCTTTCTCTTATTCCTGTTTCGCTTTCATCCCCCTCTTCGCGCGCTAACCGCTCGTTAATTTTTCACCGGTCTCGCGGTCAGATCGCTAGGGAAAAGTGAGAAACGAACGTTCGAAGAAGAACAAAATGAAAAGGAAAAACTTCCGGTTCATCCCGGAATAACTCTCGTGTGACTTAGATTTATTGGATCGACGCTAATTGCACGCGGTTCTGCATCGCGCGATCGAAATTGATTAGTGTTCAGAAAGAGAGAGGGGCAGGGGGGGCGTATAATTAAGCCAGCACGAATACGATTAATCCTTCTAACGTTTCTGACGTTCCTCGCCAGCTATGTTCCTCGAAACCCATCACGGTCTAACCGCCATTTTTGATCGCCTCGAACAACGAAACTAAACGTACACTCTCGATCGAAAGTTTGGCGGAGTTCCCTTGAACTTGAAAAATCAATTTTTGGGGGGAAACGCTGTTTTTTTGGAAAGAGGAATATTTACTTCATTATACGGGTGGAATGTGATAATTAGAGTACAATTTTCGACTCCCCTGTATCGTTGCACGTGACGAATGTATATCAATTTGAACCCTGTCATTCAACTTTTAAAACATTCTCCAATGTTTCTCATTCTAAAATATTTCAGTATCAGAAACTTAGTACCCCAACTCAAATGCGAATATTGCATCTTCTGAAAAAGATAC
>KQ435726.1:1686143-1700884 GCA_001276565.1 Melipona quadrifasciata | reverse complement strand
TAACATAAACAGAAAAACATTTTCAAACGTTCGCCGCTGGGGAAATACTTGAAACTCCAAACGACCGTGTTAAATGAATTTTTTCCCCGATGAAATCGCGACTCGTGCGCATTTCTCGGTTCTCATTCCCCCTATGAAAGCTTCGCGCATGTACATTACACGACCGAAACTCAATTCACTCAATGAGAATGGCGGATTTTAAAAATTGTCCTAGAGTATCTCATCGAATCAAGCGATGTGAAATGAGCGGGACAGTTTGATTGTCACTCTCATTTCGAAACTTGCGAGAAGATACAAATTTTGATAAATGGAAAAGAGAGATATGGTTCGCCGTATGTTAGATACGTTGAAGAATCTTACTACTAAGTTGAATCTCAAGTCTCTAAGATTACTAAGATTGCATATTTCAATGCAAAATTCCAATTTTTCGCAATGTAAAACTACTAGTTTGGATATTTTACACATTTGCGCATTAAAATTCGCTACATGTGCGCGAAAATCCACGCTTGTTCGACCAACTTGCTTTCGTTCGTAGTGATTTGACGTGAAACATCATATTTCTATCGCGAATTATAATACTTGCGTAAGCCTAGAAGATGCGTCTACACGGTGTATAAATCGGCGATAAAAATTTCGTTAAAAGATACAATTCAAGTGTATTTTATCATAAAACGAGGACTTTGAAATATTTTAAAAAATAATTACAACGCATACGCGTACGTATACGAATCAGGAAACTTTGCACGAGTACACAAGCAGTGAACCGTGGACTCTCAAGAGAGAGGGGTTGAAAATTCCGTCCTTCGATACACCGAACATCGTGGAAGATACTTCACCCCCAAGAAGGGAATACACCGTCATCGAATCGCGGCCAATTAAGTCCCGTCACGTTTCTATTTTCGTCGAACGAGCAAAGAAAGAAGGAAAACGAAAACGAGAGAAAGAGAGAAAGCGGAGGATCGCGCGAGCCAGCGTTGACCGCGAGCAAAAGGTGCGAGCGAGAGGGTCTCGTTTGTATGTAGGGTCGAGGCTGTTCCATTTGTAGAAAGTAACGTCGCTGAAGCGAGAAGTCCGTGATTCAGGTCGAAGCTGGGATGCCATAGCGAGGCGAGCAAGCCGACGGTGGCGGTGGGCCGGCGCTGCCAGTCGAACGTGCCGCTGTTAACTGTTTCCGGGGGAGTTAACAAGGTTTCGAGTCCGCGGTAGAGTGCGGGACAATGGGACGACATTAGAGCCCGCCGTCTCCGGACACCTAAACCTAACTCCTATTCCGGCTACCCGAGCTGCATTCTCTCGATATGCCGTTGTCATTCTCCCTTTCAACTCGGTGTTCGCGCCTCTCTGCGCTAGGCTCCAATCTGCCCTTTCCTACCCTCTAATTTTTCCTACCCCTGGCAGTTTTTTGCCAACTTGCGCGTTTGAAAATATTAGCTCGAAACGTCCTCTCTAATTTCTTTCTTAATTTTTTTTTTTTTTTTTTTTTTTTTTTTTTTTTGTTTCTCACGCCAATTGTATCTTAAAGTATCGAATTTCTCGAATGGGATACTTTGAGGTTAAAATTTTGAAACAATCACGAGGGAGAAAACCACCTTCCCCTCTGTGATGGTTTTGATTGGCTTTCGAATTTTAATATGTGCTGAAAAATTTTCTATTAAAACATCTCTCTCTTTCTCTCTCTTTCATCCGGATTCTGAAACATCAGCCGCCGTGGTAATTCCGTGACTTAATCAACGTTGGGGAACGAAAATTTCCAAGGAGGCGAGGATCTCACAATTTTCGCTTCCGCTCCAGATCCGACTAAACCGCCGGTGGTTTTCATCACCGACGTGCAGTCTCCACTCCATTAAGCCCAAATAAAGCAACACCTCGCGATCGATAAATTCGTACACGTCTCGGTGTACAACCTCTCTTTTTCTCCAGCAATCCACAACAGTCCCTAGATTCGGAGCTGGTGCCATCTCCCTTCTTCCTCCCTTTCCTCGAGGTTCGACCGCGTTCTCCAGCATATCTCTTCGTCGCCAAATCGCATCATCTTCCTTCTGCTCCTAATTGTCAGGACCCACACGCGTGACCAGACTGCGCCGCCAACTTCCGGCTCCCCGAGACCAGACGTTTTTGCCAGCCAAACACGTTGGCCCGTGGCAGTCGCGGTCGAACTCGATGTATGTACACATCAGTACACAGAACGTCTCCGATATATGGACGACTCTTGAAAGCTTTCTCAAAAACTGCATCACAATTTTGATAATTTGACGCATAATTCAGTGTCTATGTTTCAGGAACTTATGAATGTTTTTCGAAGGAGATCTTTGTCAATATTCAGAGAATCACGCTGGATTTGCGTGATGAAATTACACCAATTGTGTAACTTGAAAATGGAATTCTTACAGTTTGGGGAATTTACAAATCTGACTGATAATTTGCACATCAGTGGAATTTTTTCTTCTTTCATTGCGACACGAAGCGCGAAACATCAATTATAAATATTTGTCAAAAATCGACTCGCGACTTCTAAAGCTTTAAGAATGAACTACCTCATTAGATATTTCGAAAAATAACGCTGGATTTGCGAATATAGTTCAAGTATGAGATATCAATTATAAACGGATAAAATTCGTACAGCTTATCTTACATACCGGTGAAATTTCTTTTCTTCAATTGCGACACCTCTGAGAAAAGAGGTACAAGCGCGAAACTATCATACAAACTTATCAAAAAACTGCACGACTTGTACCCCAGTACGATTCGTCTAATTGAAAAGCCCAGAAGCAACTGTTCTGACCTTTGAAAATGAAGATGACTTTTTTGCCATAAAATTTTATCGATACGCAAACATTTGAGTCGACACAAAACAAATTATAGGCGCGATCGCCACTCCTACTCGAGGTCTACGCCACGCCCCCTCACGAATCACGTGACCCAAATCAACTAATCGCTAATTTTCGTTGCATCAGCGTTGCACCTGAAAAGGCCCGATTTTCTGGGTTCGTGATAAAATCGACTCACAACTTTTGCAACTTTAAAGAACTATCTTGTTAAATTACAACGTTACACGGAGAGCAACTCTCGCGTAACATCGAATTTCGAAATAGGAGAGACTCGAGAGCCGAGTTACAATCTGGAACGAGGGATTTTTAGGTCGCGCAGCCACCTCCTAAAGTCAGGCTGACTAAACATAGGCGCGCGCGCGCGCGTGCACGAGTTTCGCGATTTCCCCGGGACATGTAAGAAAACAAGCTGGAAACTCAAGGAAGGCAAACGCGCAGCCAGAAAGGAGAAGGACTTGGCGACAAGTGGCGTGGCACGAAAATTCGAGGAGTAACGTTGCGTTATACTAGAGTGCGGAGTGTACTGCCGTGAGGATGACTTTCTCTCTCTCTCTCTCTCTCTCTTTTCGTCCCGTAAACTACCTCAGAGAGGAACAGAGAGACAGAGAGAGAGGGGGGGGGGGGGGGGGGAGAGAGAGAGGTGGCTTTGTGCGGGCGTGCATAAACTTGGCAGAGTGGTTTCGCAGTTTCATTAACGCGGCAACTTAAGCGAGCGTGCACCGACTTACCGCTAATTCAAATTAAGTCGAGCAAAGCCACTGGCCGATACGGGTCGTTTAATTAGCCGCGTGCGCGAGCGGCGAGCTGAGTTATTGCCCAGGCGAGAGAGATCTTGGCCGCGGAGCCCATCTCGTCGCCTCCGACATCTATCTTCCTGATGCTGTCGTGCCTCTCTCCTCGCACGATTATCCGAGAGAGGCCACCGCGACGATGTACGCCCGGCTACAAATCGTCGACTAATTAATAAGAAAACTCCTCTCTCTCTCTCTCTCTCTCGGACTCGCTCTGGTTAGGCTCCATGTCTGCAGCTTAGCCGGCGGATTATTGAATTTTAAGTAGCTCCGCGACCGGGATCCCGCGACACAATGGATCTCGGTCTTTCTCTCCGCTCGGGCGGGAACGATTGTGCAAACGTGGCTTCCCGTGGAAATTTCATTAAAAAGCCCCGGGTGCACGTTGGCCTGCTCCCTCCCCGCCCGCCAGGTTCGCCGGCCAGGCTAAAGCAGCTTTTAAAAAGCCTTTTAATAGCTCCGTCCGCTCGAAATAATTCCCCAAGTTCCTCTCGTTCGTTCCTTCTCGCCGGCTGCCGCGCGCCGGCCAACTTTTTTATCGGGATTTACGATCGAACTGATTAAGTATTTCGTTGAATGCCCCGGGCAGGCACAGCCACCCCTACCCCCCACCCCTTCCCCACCGAGTTTCGTTAACAAGGAAATTCTCCGGATGAAAGCAGGATGAAAGCGGCCAGCGCTTTCGTCTTTCCTCTGTCTATCCCTCCCCCCTCTCGCCCTTCCCCTACCTCTCGATCGATATCTCTCTCGCGCCGGCAGACTTACGAAATTTATGCCGGCGAATCTCAGCAACGACGATCGGCCATCACCTGGAAACTGTTCCAGCTCGACGAAAAGACGCTTCCCCGGTGGGACTGTTGCGGTATACGTGACGTAGATTCGCGTTATAAATTCGGCGAAACGTCGGAGACTACGCGATTTGTTAAAGAGCGGAGCGAGGAAAATACGATGGGCGATATTTCATCCTCGCGAGATGTTTGTTTGTGGATGTGCGTGTTTGTGATGAAGTTATCACTCCCCTAGCCATTACGAGAGAGAATGTCAAATATTAAGTTCCTTCTGTTTCTGTGCTTTCGATTCTCGACATTCAAAAAATCGATTCGCCAATTCCTCTCGGACTGGACGTATCAAATGAGATGTTAAAAATACAAAAATGAAGAAATTGAAAGAATGCACTTGCAAATGTGCTTATTATACTCTTCGATATCATAATTCTTTAAATATTGCACGTACGTACCGGAACAGGAAATCTGTTAGTGAACATTCTGTAACAGAGGCTGCGATACATGACGTTCCGGTATTAAGGCATTTGAATAATGGAAGGAGGCTTTGTATAATAATACAGTTGGAAAATCATACGTTACTACCGGATTAATCCATCGATTCTGCACTTCATCGTTCTAAGCATATCGATAATATAAATTTCAGAATTGCTAAAAAGACGCGTTTAATATCACCAGGATTAGTGATCGACTTTTGTCCAAACAGGTACGCGATCGTGCAGATTTCATTGAAATTAAATGAAATTCGATGTGACCGAAAAAATAATATATTTATCTTTCATTTCAACATTCGCGTAGACTTGACGATCATTTTTATACTCTTATACTTATACCTATTAAACAAAATTAATAATTCAGTAGCCTCCCGTCAATGACGTCATTGTAAATCAAGGAACTGGCGATTTGTACGCGGAATATTTTTATGCCTATCGAGTTCTATCGTTCTATCGTTAAATCAACTTAAAATCGTCTCGCAAAAATATCCCAAAATCCCGCGCGTTGACGCTAGAAAACCTCCTTCTCTGTCCGAGGGGGAGGGTTAAATATTCAAATAGGCGATAGCGAAGAAGGACAGCTGTCGACGATGGGAGACTAGTTGCTGCGACTGCGAGAGCTCGAGGTGTGTGCGAGCGAGCGAGGGGAAACGATGACGTTCGCGCGATTCGTCGAGCAAAGCGTCCTGATTTCCCTGGATCAGGAAGCCTGGCGGCGGGAGGGGAGGAGGCGAGGGAGGAAGGGCGGGCACGGTTGCACCGAGGGGATCCCGATTAATTAATATCCGTGCAATCAAGGTATTGCCGCGTCGCTTGGCTCTCAACGGCTGCTGCTGCGGCGAAAACGATCCCTTCGAGGGATTCCGGGAAGACCGTGTGCCAGCCACAATTTACGCAGCAGGAAACGCTTTTGCAAGTGGCGGAGGGGAGAGGGGAGGGGCGGAAAGGGATGAAAGCTGTCGTCGTCGTCGTCGTCGTCGTCGTTTCAACAGGAGAGGGGGAGGGAGGGGTGGGTTGTGGGGGTTGGTTTAAGACGCCGGATCTCGAGATGCAGCCGAGCGAAATGTCACCTGGCCGCCGATACACCTGCGGGAAAAGGGCCACCGTTCGTTTGCCAGCGACGAACGAGCTAAGAGATCAAAGTTAACTGCGATGATTTATTTAACGACGGTGCGCGAACACTGACGTCTGTGAAAGATGTTTCCAACTAGACACTCGCGGAGCACGCGAAATATTTTAAGGACGATTTCGGTATTTATCGTGACTCGCCTTGCTACGCGAGTTTTTGTCACGTACGAAGATTGAATCAAGATTGATCATTCGAAAAATCGTTTCATCCTTGTTCGAACCTTATTTTGGAACTTTGTACATTGTTGTATATTTCTGCGACTACGTGTCTAGTCTAGAGAAGAACCTTCGAATATGCACAATTTCTCTACTCAAACACTTGTACTATAATCCTCAAAGGACTTTAAGCTTGTCGAGAAGCCTCAGCAAATACAAATTATTCTTGCTCCTAAGAATCGACACAATAATTGTTAAATCAGATATCCCGACCTGTTATTGCCTACACTTTCCTAAAAACCTTAATGCGTAAAAGTTATATTCTTATTTCCTAACTAACATCCTACAGATATAAGTTTAATAAACCTTAAAAAACTCGTACCCCATTGAAAGGCCCAGAAGCAACTGTTCTGACTAGGAAATGAAGACGACTTTTTTGCCATAAAATTTTCTTGACATGCAAACATTTAAATCGATAGAAAAAAAATTCCAGGCGCGATTGCTGAGTACCAGACAACGCCACTCCTACTCGGGGTCTATCTCACGCCCTCTCGCGAATCACGTGACCCAAATCAACCAATCGTTAATTTTCGTTGCATCAGCGTTGCATCTGAAGAGGCCCGATTTTCTGGGTTATCCTCGCTAAAATCACTTTCAGTGATTAAAAAAAAAAAAAAAAAAAATGTATACTCCAAGACAGAGAACGTACAATTTTGAACATCAAGATGCAGGACACAGAACGTTACATTTATCCATTTCCATTGAAAATTACGAGAGCAATCACGAGAAGCAGGAAAGATGGATATTAATCCTAAAAAGTCGCAACAAGAAGAGTCGGCTTCCTCGAATATCGGCTAATTAAACATCTGCGTCGTCTACTAGTCTCAATGAGCTCGCGGATTTTTCCGATACTCGGAGCCGGTTTCTTGAATAAAATGCTAGAAAAACGGAAAAGGAAAGGAGAGAAAAGAAAAATTGCGAACGATGCGCGACGAAGAGCCGATCGATTCTCCGGGATTGGAGTCCCGGGGTTCTAATCTCGCTGCGGACATAAACAACCGCGACACGGATATATTAGCTATTTCCCTGGTCGGATCTGTTAATATTCGCGCAATTCCCGACGGCGTGCGCTTCGCGGACAAAGCCGAGGTTTTGTATCCCCGTACTCTTTCGAGGCCCGTGTATCCCCCCGGTCTCTGTCGAACATCGATTCGCCAAGCTAATACGTCGGCCTGCATGCTCGGTGTCCCGAGCAAATAAAACCTAGCTGCAAACAATAAAGCTATATCGCGGCTCGATAAACTTTCCGATCGAATTTACTCGACGGAGGAGCACTCCGGGTCCGGGGCGTTCGTTACGCGAGCAGGGATGAGGGGATAAGCTTTCAGGAATATTCCGTGCAGCCACTCGCCTTATTTCCAAATGCGAGATAAATCTGTAGTATCGTAGGTTATTATCGTACGTCGTTGTTAAGTTATACAACCTGTATAAGTTCTAATTATTATATCTTTAGTTGCGTTTAACTATACTAGATTGCCTGTAACGTTTGCTGATCGTAGAAATGCAAGAAAAGAAAGAAAGTATGAGATGTGATGAGAAAGCGTCGATTGAGTAGTTAAGAAGAGTTCATTTGAGTTGTAACTGCATTATTTGGTAATTATTTGTATTAGTTCTTTACCTTGTTTAAAGTTATCTGTCATTTGTACCAGCATTGTTATTAAATAAATATTACTTATATTTAATCTGACGCGCTTTATTCTTTTGTTATTACAATTAGGAATCCATCGTTGGAGACCTATCGTTCCACGGATGGATAGGATGAAATAATTTCACTTACTTCTTTTCGGGGGAATAATTTTCGGGGAATAATATTTTAAAAATAGATTTCGAAGTCGAGGGAAACAATCAGCCCCGCGATTGGAAGACGCGATTAATCATTCGTCGAGATTTAAATTTACCTTCCACCGAGCCATATATTATTGAAACGGAATGAATAATTATTTGCGAATGAATATTCATGCGGATCTAACGTTGTTACACTCGCGAGATACTCGCCGAGGTATTCGTACGCTTTCCGCATAGTATATTTATCGACTCATTGTTCGTTTTCTTTCACATTTCTCGTTACACTGGAATTATAAAACATCCGGAAACCCAACGCAAGAATGACTATAAATTATAATTACATCGCTAATTAATTTCAAACAGCTCGCCGACGTAAAGATGGTCGTATCGAATATTGAGATTTATCGTTACACACTTAGAGATCGTTTCTCTTTGAATCGTACGATCGTTATCGAACTCGAGTCACCTAATCAGTGACAGTGGTCCCTCACCCGCAATGTTAATGGAGTTTCAAACTGTTCCAAAATAAATTCACAGACTGTTCAAACACTCTCGGCGAAACGGCGTTTAAAACAAGATAAAATCGACGGAAATTCAGAAATTTATAGATCGCAGGCTAGGGAAATTCTTGAAAATCCCTGATCGAATCGGACCGCGCTTGATATCCATCACGCGGAAATAAATCGAACGGAAACTAAAACGGAGGAGGGTGGCAGCATATTCCACGTGGCGGGCCAGCGACGAAAGGGGCCGCGTTTGTCAAACGTTGCTTTTTCCCCTCTTTCCTTTTTTTTTTTTTTATCTTTTTCCTGTTCTTTTTTTTCCTTTTTTGTTAATCCGCAGGTACGCGCGCCAGCGAATATCTCTCCCGAGGGCCACATTTCCGTCGTTTTATTCGATTATCAGTCGCGATCGAACAAACCCGTACACGCGGCCGCGTGTATATTTTCATCTGGTAATTTACGAAAGGCGGGCACGACCCCAGCCAGCGTCGCGCAACGTTTTCGCAATTCATAACTTTCGGGCAGTAAGCCCCGTGGCCGTCGGCCACCACCACCACCACCACCACCAACGACGGGGTGAAATTGACGACCGGGATACGGGCACGACGAGTGTCACTGAACGTTTTTGCTCGCAAAATGATGCACGACCGGGCGAAATTGCGTGAACGCCGAGACTGGGAGAATGTCTCTGCCAGCCTCGCGGCATACCCATCGCATACCCTTTCGTTCCATTGTTTCAACTGCAAACACCCCATTCTTCGTTTCATCTTTATGGAGAAACGCGTGAGGGTGACAAACGCGTTTGAGAGGATTTACCAACTTTCGAAACATTTATTAATTATTACACCGAGTATCAGTGTGTCGTTGAGTTGTCTGAGTTATCTACAACATTTGGGTTATTCGGAGGTTATTCAGAAATGCAGATCGGACGATCCTAGAGTTTTAGAACCACAATTTCACAATGTTTTAAGTATTGAATAACTTGAACTGTGAAACGTGTGGATACACGTGACAAATTAACTCCGCAGCTGAGGACAAATTACCAGTGACAAGCGTTATTTCTTTATCGGGGGAATTTTTCGAGTTGTGGAGATAAGAAACGAACCGCGGATTTTATCACTGAAAGTGATTTTAAGAGGGGTAAGCCAGAAAATCGGGCCTCTTAAGGTGCAACGCTGATGCAACGAAAATTAGCAATTAGTTGATTTGGGTCACGTGGTTCGCGAGGGGGCGTGGAATAGACCTCGAGTAGGAGTGGCGTTGTCTGGTACTGAGCGATCGCGCCTGTAATTTGTTTTCTATCGATTCAAATGTTTGCAAAAAAGTCGTCTTCATTTCCTAGTCAGAACAGTTGTTTCTTCCATTCGAGTGCGATTAAAGAAGCGCAACATAAACTCGAATTTACTCCGCCCATTGAAAATTGTAATCGATGTTTTATATTGATACTTTACGACAGGTATTTCATGTGTGAAAAATTTCCTTTCGCGTATGGAAAATCCAGTCTCCTTTTTTTTTCTCAATTATTTCCATCGAAAATGTAAAACTCGCCAGATAAAAATCGAATGAAATTCGCCCGCGGCTGCCTGGTTAATTCGTCACTCGATTAATAACTCTTTCACCTTTCTCTGTTCACGCGTAACCTACTTCTTTCTAACAAATTACATTGTGTTTAATCAACCTCAAGTATCAAACTCGCAAATGGAAATTATTGCACATTTATTTAACCTTGCACTTTTGATTTCTAAAATCGATCGCGTCACACATGACACACAGCCAGCAAACAGCCAGCAAATCTCCCTGACTTCCAAATGGTGAGCGATATCTCTCCCTCTCTCTCTCCAGAGTCGTTTTAAAATTCGAAAACGTGTCGTTTCCATTCGATTGGCCGGCACTCCGGCTATGAAACGATCGCGAGAAAGCAAAGCGATTCCCGAAACGTCGAGATCCCGCGTTGGAAGTTGGCCCCCGGGATGAAAACGTCGGGAAACGGTGCAATTAAAAGTCCATCGGGCAGCAGGCTGTATCCAGGAAATTCAACTCGGAGCGCGGCTCGAAGGGGTTGGAAACTTTCGGGAATCGAAAGTATCGATCGACGGGGGGTCGAGCGAACGGGTTTTCCGCGCGAGAGAAGTTGTGGTTCTACGAGTCGCCCGATACAGAGGCTGTATCGATCATCGGGGAAGGGGGAAGAGAAGGGGGGTTGTGCGCACCGCCCGACAAGCGAAACTACGTCGACGAAATTACGTTTCATCGATGTAAACTTTACATCCCGATCGCGGTAACAGATTGCAGACGGACGGCGTTACCTGACCGACGCATCGGTCACAGGTAACGATCGCGCGGACAGCGGTTCTGCGCCAAATTTTACAATCCTCGAGCAATAAATCCAAACGCCGTCAACGACGATCACCTCGTGCGTATCACCGACTTTCAGACTGTCAGGCTGTTAATTGTGAAAGTAAACGTTTGGCAACGTTTGACGGCGTTTCTCGAAGTTTGACGGCGTTTCTTTTTTACGGTAGGATTGACTTTATGGAGTGAGGATATCGCATCGATCGATTCGTGATCTGATTTTTAATTTCTGATTGTTCTACAGGATATTAAGAATTATCAGCGTTTCTTTTTTTTAAGGATAGAATTGGTTTTATTGGCGATAGAATTGAATAAAGACGTTGTGTCAATAATGTATTGTAAAAAGATTCGTGGTTTGTAAATCAATCTTATCGTCCTATTTGTACAAGTAATAAATATTTGCAACAGTATATGCTAAATTTAACATCTGTTCTCGTTCAGAAAGAGAGGTACGTTCATTTATTTCCATCGAACAATTTCGTTTACAAAATGGATAATAGTTGTTTGATGTAGAACTGCGTCAATTTTATAAATATTTTTATACATTTCATGATTTTGATGTACCGTACATATAACTATGCATAGAAAAAATGGACCGTCTGTGACTGTCTATCACTGCAGGATATAATATCAACAGTGCAACATAAGATGTTACTTATTGTTTAATGAAACGACTAAAATTCTACATATTCAAGTGCACGTCGTGGATCGAACAAAAAGTCTATCAAGACCGTTTTCTAATTGAAAATCCAATAATTCTAACACCAACGAAAATCTCTCTAAACAAACCGAAACTTGAAGATGAAGAAGCGATGAAAAATGTAGAGTCCCAGCTTATCTGCAGATCGCTCAAAGCGAAGGGAACGGAGGCGGAAACCCCCGAGGGTTCCGTTATTAAATAATAATCGAGAGGGAGAGGAAGAGAGAGAGTGAGAACGAGCGAGAGAGAGAGAGAGAGAGAGAGAAAGGAAACGGTCGAGATAGATACGTCACGTACGCGGACACAATCGGCGGTAACGATATCCCTGTCGTTAGCGTAACGGGCATTATCGTGGCCGTCGGTTCTACAAACCGTAGCGGCGCGACCTCGTGTAACGATATTAGAGGATAATGGAAGCCTGGCGCAGCAGCACGACGACGTAGACGACGTAGACGAAGTCTACACGGTCTGATAATAGTCCCGGGGCCCCGGTCGCACGCGCCACCTCGCGCCCGCACGCGATTCGCAGGACGCCTCGATGGTAATGAGAGACCAGGTAGCGCACGCCCGAGGGCCTTCCACGCACAATGCAATTCCGCTTGTTACCGATGTAACACGCCGCCTGCAATTCCAGAACGCTCGTTACCTGTGCCTTTTTTTCGCTCCTTTCCTTCGTCACAGACGAAGAAGTCTGCTCCTTCTTCTCGCTGCCGATCTCCGATTCCGCGTCGAAACTTTTGCCTTCGTTTAATCGTTCGCGCCTGTTTGTTCTCGTTGGGAAGAAAAGGCCATTCTACTTTTTCGATGAGCGGCAATTATTTGCGACAATTTCTTTGATCGTTTCTGCTTCAGATATCGAAGGATCTTTGGCAGAGACCAATCTTTCCGATACAAATCTCAGTTAATTTTCGACTCGTCAAAACTCTCGATGAATCAAAAATCTGTAGAAGGGAATTTATATTTATAAAAAATCGTCCCAATCGAACGGTAAAACTTTCCTTGGAACTACGAGACGTTTAGATTCAACATTCCAAGCAAACCTCCAAGATTTCAACCGAGACGGTCTCCTCGTAACCTCCTCCTTCGTTTCAACGGTCTTCAAACAGAGTCAAACGAAAGCAAGCTCACGATCCGATGAAATAATTCTTTCAAAAAGAAGTCGTATCGAAAATCGGGGCGTGCTTCGACCTGATTTATGCGACTCTTGATCACAGGTTCCCGAGGATCGTCCTGCCATAAACTAAGGTCGAGACTCGAATATTTGGTGCTCGAACGGCGCGGTCCGACGAAGGTCGGTCACGTAGACTCAAACCGCTGATACCCTTTGCTTGACGGACGTTAACTACACCCTTTACACTATCAGTGAAGCTTCTCTGAAAGGACTGATGTCGAAGATTCAAACGCTTGGTAAATTAGCTAGTCGGTAATAGCTGGTGATCTTGAAAGACATTTGAAGAAGGATCAAACGACGACTCTGTCACTTTTTCAATTTTATTTCCTCGGTTCGAGACGTCCAATAACCATTCAAAAGCTACCATTATGGCAAATATTACATGTCTTTTTGCGTTCATAAATCACCCGTTTTCGTAAGAATTTAACATTGAATGGAAATTATGCAACTAGTATTAAGGGTAGTATCCTTTTTGGATACTGTAAAAAATTTTATCTTTTTCAAATTATTGTCACTAGATGGCAGCGTTTATTAAATATAAAAAAAAGAAATAAACGGAGGAAAATTCTGGACTCGAACTTTCCGAAACTAAGAAACCGGGACGGGCACGTGTTACACGTGTTTCGTCTCCGCAAAGTGGAGCCCCGTCTCGCAGAGCGTAATCACCGGTTGGACAACCGTTCTGTCCGAATAACGAAACAAAAGACAGGGACAAGCGGCTCGTCGGCTGATCCAGGCTCGTTAATCAGCCGGCCGGCATATAGAGCGCAATTATCCGACGGTAATTAACTTCGCAAACTGCAGCCCCCGCGAAATCTGGCAAGGCGAACGCGCGCAAAGGACGGGTCGGGTAGATGGTTGATAGCGGCTAAGGGGTGGCGGCGCGGCGGTAGTGGCGTCAGCAGTGGATGGTAGATGGTTTGGATGGAAGGTTCTTCGTGGGTTCCAGCCTGATGGAGCTGTTCTGGAATTATACACGGGGGTTAGCCCTGAAAACCAGGCGGCAGCTAGCTTTTGCCCCCGGAAACTAATTTAACTCTCGCATCCTCCGCCCTGCCAGACCACTGGCGTACAGTCGAATCTCGAGCCTCCGCCGAACATCGATCCTCGTTGATTTCCAACCCCTCGTTTGTCCGTCTCCTCGTGTTGTCGAAATCTCCAGGTCGGGAGTGAAAAATTGAACCAACTGGCGCACATTCGAGGAGGTAATTTACAAAATGCACGAGCAATTAAAGAGAAATTGTAAGTTGGAGAGAAGAGTCGAGACAGAGTTGAAGAAGTAAAATCGATCGTGTCCAAAATGAGAAGTCTCTCAGTGATCAGCAATGTACACATACACGGTACGCACGGTCGGAATTTCTCGTTCGATACGACCAACTGCTCGACGGGGGAGGTCGAATGCAAAGTGTGTCATAGATCTGGTCAAAGTGCTCGATCCGCCGCTACAAATACAACCGCGGCTCGATCGCGAGTGGCTCCGCGGCACTCGAGCACCACTCGCAGGCATTAATTAGAAAGTTCGCGAGTTTCGCAATCGAAATCGAGTCCCTCGGCTTCAGCTCCTCCGATAAAAGTCGGCCATTCCATCGGGAAATATTCGAAACTTCGCAACGGGAGGTCGGGAATTATCGACGCGATGTTTCTTCTTTTTTTTTTTTTTCCTTCCCTCTCCTCTCCTCGAGCCGCAAAGTGCTCGACGGATAAATGAGGGCTCGCGTGTGTTGTAACCAACGTATAAATACCTCTTTTCCCGCCCGTTTGCCAACAACGGCTTCGTTAAAAAAGTACAAGCGCGTGGGACGCGGGGGGAGGGGGAGGAGAAAGAGGAGGAGGAGGAGGAGGAGGAGGAGGAGGAAGGGGATACTCGTCGAATTCGAGGATAATGGAGCGGCCAGCATGAGGAGGATTTCGCCTGAGCGGAGTGGCGCGTGCGCGCACTCGATATTCGTACAATTAACAGGTGATTTTAATTGGATGAGCGCTGGCGATGG
>KQ435726.1:1655412-1675504 GCA_001276565.1 Melipona quadrifasciata | reverse complement strand
AGAACAACTGGTTCAGGCAGATAACGTTTCTGGAATGTCGATTTTACAATCGTTCGACCACCCAACTGTGCAACCGAGCAAACAGCTCGCGGCGGTGCGAT
This sequence comes from Melipona quadrifasciata, assembly GCA_001276565.1. Lineage (NCBI taxonomy): Eukaryota > Metazoa > Arthropoda > Insecta > Hymenoptera > Apidae > Melipona > Melipona quadrifasciata. Next base: position 1,675,403 of record KQ435726.1, on the reverse strand, counting down.
CGTTCCTCTTGCACGGGATCGTCGTGAAATTCACTTCACGCGCGAAAATTATCCAGGGTGGGGTCGCGGATTTCGTTATCGGCCGCGTCGATCGAGCGAAATTGCCAGCCTCGGGAATGGAAGAGCCAGCTCGGCGCGATGCGGCGACGATCGGCCTCGAATACGCGATCGAAATTACAGGCGGTGATCGTGGATCGGCGTGGTTGGCTGGAACGCGCGCGCGGAAAATTACACAGCCGGTTCCGGTCGGTTCGAGCTTCCGCGGACCACGCGATGACCCTCCGTTTTTAGACCGGAGGAAATTTTCACCGCGCAGTGTGTCGTTCGGATCTCGAAGCTCGTACCTCTGCGAAATGCCTCGGCGTGATTGTAATCCATTCGCTCGATATTCGTGTTTCGATCGAGAGAGTCATTTAGTGACGCGGGGAAGGGAAATGCCGAATCGCAGGCGATGATCTCTCTACGATTTCACAGTTTCCCTTTGGCGCTCGAAATTTCGTTAGTTTTAAATCTGCTTTAAATCTGTCCCAAAGTTGGCATTGTTTCTAGAAATTAATTAATTTCGAGGACAATGAAATTTTATGAATTCAATCAGAATGGATCGCTCGTCACTGGAAACTACGAGGATTTGTCAGAGCTCTCTTCATTAATTCAGTCGGTGACGTAAAACTGCAATTTTAAATTCGAGATTGACGTTGTTTTCGAGTTCAGAGACCGACCGGCTGAATACCAAGATCATTCGTTGGTTCTTTTTGCAGAAATTTGAATGAATTCCGATAATTTATGGGCACGTAGATTAATCGACGTGGGATAAATTTCGCGTCATTGTGAAAGCCGGATGCTACGAAAATAAAATGCAAAACCTGCCTAAAAAAAAAAAGGAAAAATACTTCGTCGCAACCACTATACGTATCTCGCATCATAACGCAAAGTTAATGGAATTACGAAACAATCGGGATTACATTCGAACTGGAATTGTAAAATCATACACCCTAACCGCAAAATAAATTACCTTCGTAAATAATACAGATACTCCGGAACGTAGAATAATTAATAATTAACACCGCGGTGTTAATTCAACGCGAGAAAATGCGGAAATTCGCGAAAATGTTCAAACTGACACGAGAACGACGTTGTCAACATTATTTTCGTGGAAATGAGGGAATTATTATTGCGGTTAGAATTGATTAAAAAATCATGTTACAAAAGTTTCTCCTCGAGAAACGGGGACGGGTCAAATTCACTGATGCAAAATAAGCCACGCGTGTGTAAATTAAAATATTAATGCAACGATAACAATAATACTTCTTAAAGTGTCATTCTTTGCTAAATGAAAGAAATCAACGAAACGATAAAAACAAAGGAGAAGACTGCACGTGTAAAAATACATTTTTGTGGACTGAGAACGGTATTAAAAATAAATTGACTTTATTTTCGTACAGAGATAATTTCTAAAATGTCTGGGCAGGGTATAAAACTCTGTCAATCTCGGCTCATCGTCAATTAGAGCGCCAGATTCGTAACATCAGCGCCATGTTCATGCATCACTTCGCGTCATTGATTTATCGCGAAAACACTGGCGAGAGCGTGCAAATTGACAGAGGAATTGACGTTGACATGGGCGAAGAAATTATTCGTAAGAAGGCAAATAAGTTGACGAAACGCTGAGGAAAAGCGGCTAAGGCAAAGTTTTCGTCGTTCCGAAACGGAGAGGAGGTCAAGGAGGAGGGGGAGAAGCCAGGAAATCTACAGGATGTTTGAACACCGTAATATGCTTTCTGTTTGAGTGGCTTGGAAAAGGAATATCTAGAACCTAGGAGACCGCCGGCCCGCTCAAAGAGTAACGTCCAACGTTGACGCTCCTTTTCGACGGTCCATTAAAGTAATTAAAAAAGATCCGCTGACGAAAATACGAACGATGGTCCCTCTGGGGCCAGCTGGGGGTCGACGAACCCCCATCGGTCGACTACGATGTATCGTTTTTCAAAATCCCGAAAACCGCGCGGACGAAAACACCGTTCTGCGTGCAATAATTGCGCCGAACTATGCCTCGTCGGATACGTGAAACGAACAAATTAATTAAGCAAGGATGCTTTCGATAAATTTCTGCCGAGAGAGAGAGAGAGAGAGAGAGAGAGATTTCGCACTTGATGCTCGAGAACTTCGGAGAGCGATTATTGGATAAGTGTCCCGGGCTTTTCCTTCCACGCGAGAAGCTATAATGTTAATTAAACTAAAAACAGAAGATGTTGTGATAAATGTTTCCACTGGATTGCGAATTTTTTACGCGTTGATGAGGAATTCGAAATTGCTGGGACGTGTCAAATCTAACGTGTCAAAATATAGCATTCGTTGTGACAAAAAATTCATAGTTCAGTCACTACAGGAAACGATAAATGTCTGAGTAGTCGTTTATAATTTCTATTTCAAGATGAAGAATACGAGATTGACGTAGTCTGGACATTTGATCGATTATCTAAATATCGCCAACGTATAGTCCGGTCAATTGCGTCGACTTCGTAATCAAGTATTTACGAACGAACGTTTGCATCAATAAAATATTTCGATCCCAATTCCAGCGATAGAGCACATCGACGCCACATGAAGTGAAGGCGGAACATGTTCCAAAAAGAAAGAAAAGGAAAAAGACGACTTTTTGCCATGAAATCTTATTGATACGCAAACATTTGAATCGATAGAAAACAAATTACAGGCGCGATCGCTCAGTAGATCTACCAGACAACGCCACTCCTACTCGAGGTCTACACCACGCCCCCTTGTGAGAACAAATTACAGTCGCGATCGCTCAGTACCAGACAACGCCACTCCTACTCGAGGTCTACACCACGCCCCCTTGTGAGTCACGTGACCCAAATCAACCAATCCCTAATTTTCGTTGCATTAGCGTTGCACCTGAAGAGGCCCCCCCTAAAATCACTTTCAGTGATAAAAAAAAAAAGAAAAATTTGACAAAAGATGCGGGATACTCTAGAGAAAAGAAAAGACTCTACGTTACAGACTCTACAACGTATTAGAGGTAATCGGAATTTCTGCGTCAACGTGCGGCGGAACTGTCAGAGGGCTTTATCTTCGGAATTAGGGACACTGGCAACAACGAGACCACCCGTACAGCAAAACACGCCCGTTTCTCGAATATGCAACATCCCCGGAGCTCGCTGTTCCTAATCTACTTTACCAACTCTCTAAGAACCTCAACCTGCAGATAGAACGTTAGTTTTCCTCGGGGAATAGAATCAATTTCCGCATTAGGATTAGTTAAACGCTCGAATCTTTCACAAAACTTCGCCAACCTCCGTCGACTTCTCCCCGAATCTTGCACCCATATCGTATCGCGCGAGTGCATGCGAAAATTCACAGGCAGAGACGAGAGAGACGAGAGAGAAAGAAAGAAAGGAGAGACGAGAGTTCCCAGCCTTGGGAATAAGAGCGGAACGGATAAACCGGAAGTCGATCGCTGTCCGCTGCCGACGGAAGATATTTTTAATATCCGGCGAAGGCAGCCGTCCGCTCGTCTTACCCTACGGCCTCTCGCGTACACACAGAGAGAGAAAGAGAGAGAGAGAGAGAGAGAAAGAGACGAGAGCAGAAAAGGTTCGTCCGCGTCTACAAGGGGGAATCATCTCTCGTATTGAAATTGCACGGAAATTTATCCGGGATCGCCTGAATCTTTCTCCCTCTCTCCCTCTCTTTCTCTCTCTGTATCGACGCACCGTTCCTCGAAACTTCGAATCCCGATGAGAAACGGATCGTCTCGGTCTTCTCCGACTTAGGCTTCGCTGAAAATTTATGCAACCGGGCAATCGCTGCGGATGACGATTCTTCGTCGATTTCTGTTGTCGCGGGATATGAAAGATCGGAGGAAGAAAGTCGGGTGGATGGCTGCGCTCGAGGAGTTGAGAAAGTCGGAGAAGAATCACGCGTCGGATGATTCAGCAGACGGGAGATTTTGAAAGTGCAAAGTCGCGCGAAACACGCGTGATATGAAAAAAGTATCAGAGAAACGTCGAAATTCTTGCCACGTGATATTTGCCGATTTTCTCAACGACTGAACCACGAATTTTTACGAAAACACAAACGCAAAAACGCGAGGATAGATCTATTTACATCGTCGTTTTATTATTTATCGTGTCACTTTACATCGCGTGGCTCAACGAGTACACGAATCACGAGTAAAGCACGGGAATCGCGAGTTAATAATTGCAACAGCATGATCGCATCATTAGCCGGGATTAAGAGCTTCAAGCTGGATACGAGTAATCCCGAAAAGCGTCCGCGAGCAAAGCGGAAACGCACGTGTGACTGGCGTGTGCCGTTACCCCGGCTGAAAACCAAGGGATCGATATCCAAATCAATGTACAATGCAGCAGGTACGTGTACAGGGGCGATCGACGTGAAACGAAGTTGTTCGCGAATATAACGCGACAATGAGACGCGAAAGGACGATCAGAGACAGGGGAGGTGAGACGAATCGCTTTAGAAGGGTTCACCACCTGTGGTCCCGGAGGCCTGTGATCGACAGGTGGTAAACGGCACTTTGTACCGAGCGGAGCACGGAACAGAAAATATCCTTTTCACCTGGAGATCCTTTCGCTATTTACCAGCGGCTCTTCCTTATGCATACCCGCACTCACGCACACACACACATACACACACTTGCAAAGCCGATTTATTCAGACCGGGACCCACCGTCCACCAGAAAAATATACAGATGATCTTGTTCCCATGAACGAACCGACGCATGAATATTGAACGAACAAACCGTAACCATTCCGAGACGCGGAGACCGGCTTGCCGAGCGTCTGCAAACTTTACGTTTCTGTGTGTATCGACGTGTTCTGAATGAAATGCTCATAATGAAAGCACGTTTCTCGAGCGACGAAACTAAAAATTAAGGAGCAAATTCTATCGGCACTGATAACGAGAGAAACGAACAAGTACTTAACGTAAACTGATGTATAAACGATCGACGAGATAAATTAATTGCGAATACAAATTGATATTGGTCTCTCTCTGTCTCTCTCTCTCTCTCTCTCTCTCTCTCTCTCTCTCTCTCTGTACTTTGATTTTATTTAAAAGAATATACAGACAGAAGGAAGTGGTAGGAAAATTTAGAATGAATAAGCGTGATAATTTAATAAAATTTCTTCCAATGTCGAATCATCGCGTCGCATTAAACATCCCCATCGAACGAATTTCTTTCTCGATAAATAAAAATATTCTCTTTTGCTTTCTACTTATCTCTATTTTTACTGTTATAAAGCTTCCTTTTGATGAATCTACGTAAGAAACAAGTTTTACGTTCTCGCGATTTTTAACGGAAAAGCATGAAAATTTATCTTTTGAAATATTTCTTCAATAGTTATCCAGTACCAAAAAAACTGCACGACTTGTACCCCGATTCGTTTCACTGAAAGACCCAGAAGCAATTGTTTTGATTAGAAAACAAAGACGACTTTTTTACCATAAAATTTTATTGACATGCAAATATTTGAATCGATAGAAAACAGATTACAGGCGCGATCGCTCAGTACCAGACAACGCCACTCCCATTCGAGGTCTACGCCACGCCCCCTCAAAAATCACGTGATCCAAATCAACCAATCGCCAATTTTCGTTGCATTTGCGTTGCACCTAAAGACTTTGCGCCCGATTTTCTGGGTTACCCCCGCTAAAATCACTTTCAATGATGACATAATAAATACCACCGTGTTATATAAATTTTGACCAATTGCAAAGAAATTCCTCTGAACCCAAAAATGTTAAAAATTCTCAGACCAACGATCGGAGGAGAATCAATTTTTCGGAAACAGACGGAATTCTACAGTTCGATTAACAGCTGCTGACAACAACAGATTAGAATCAGCGTTCCTCGAAAACGAGATTTCTCCGGCTGTACAACGTTTGATCCGGTAAATAAGACGATGTTACCGGCTCGGTGAGCCTTCCTCCCGGAATAAGTTTCGTTAGATTAAACGCCTTGGTTCGCCGCGGGAACGCGACTGATCCCCAGAGACTTTTATTCTCCGACGTCGAGGAAGGATGCCTCCGGACAAGAAACGTCCGGAAATCTACCCCTTTTTCACGGCTTTCGCGTAATCGTATGATTTACATTCAAATTTCCTTCACAGGAATATTTATTCGGGATTTCGTCGGGGGTCCGTTCTCCAGATTTCCAGACTTACGATGGAAAGCGGAAAAACTATTTCTTAATCGCGTATCCCGAGTTAACAGCTCGGATTATTGTCACACGTCGTTACAGTTTGTTCTAGTCGAATGTATTAAATGTAATTAGATTCTGTAAATTGGCCACTGGTAAATTGGACTAATTCTTTTTTTTAATTTCTTCGCTCGTTCCTCGAGTTCCGTACACATTGTCCTGATTATTATTGTCAGTATCGATATTATATCAAAGATGTTTTTCTTTTCATAAGTACACAGTGTGTGACTGTTAATAATTTAAAAAATTAATAATTTAAATTATGATTATTTGTACACTTTGTGTTAAGCTTCATTGATTCAGTTTTCCATCGATAAAATCTTTACATCATTAATTGCTAGATTTCCTGTTTCCTATCAGATTCATCGTGCAAATTTCTTATTTTGCCTGTTTGGATTTCCCATCGAGAAAGTCTTTAGAAACTTTTCTCTTAAATTCTTTCAAACCTTTCATTTCGGAATCAATTAAAGATTCTCGTCGAGAACAGCTCTGATCCGAACGAACTGCAACGATACCAATACAGAATTCTAAAAAGAAAAGAAAAAAAGATTCGAAACGTTTCGGGTCGTTGGGACAAAGAGCAATCCAGCAGCGAAAATCGCGCAATTAAAGGGTACAGAGGGCTGAAAATTTTCCGCCCAGACTGTTGGTCGTTCGAGCAAAAATTAGAAAAAACAGGAACGAGACGGCCGTTTTCTTCGACGACGGTGTATATACCGTGTATTTAATCGGGCGGATGCGAATCACCGAGAAGGCTCTCCGTTCGCGATGTGACGGGCAAGAAAATAAGTAGAAATGAAAATAAAGCGAGCAGCATCCGCGCCTTCTGCCCTTCTCCTTTCACTTGGATTTTTATTTTCTCGTTCAGTCTCCGCCTCGCCTCGCCAGCAACCGTCCTGCGTTCTCGAAAAAGCATCCGACGATTAAGCATTTCACTCTGCGAGATCTCATCGCGTTGTTCGTCAATAAAAATCGAGTTTTTACGCAAATTTGTTCTTTCAAGTGAAACGGAAATTTGTCTCGCTAGCTAAAAATTAGAACGAAAAAATTTAATAGAAAAATCAGTTGATTTTAAACGTAAACAGAAACGAAATGAAACGGACGAGAACGAAGATGTGAAAGAAAAGGAAAGAGCGAGAAACTGGAAATAATGCTGCTATCTTAAACAAGTGCTGCTTCTTTATACATCGTCGTTTAATCATAGCCGAAAAGCTTATAATTCCAGTAGAAACGTAGGTTAGGGGACACTCCATCGTAGTTCACGAACAAACGGGCCCACGGTGGCGACGACGTTGCGCCCCGATTGGAATTTCGCGCAGAAAAGGCGCCGCGCGTTTGATTGATGGACGATTGGGTACGTTGGGGAGTTTGAAAATCGAGAACACCGGATGAAAGGATGGATGAAGGGTGTTAGAAAGTTCGTACCGATCAACAACGAAAATGTCAACGTTCTTTTTCTCTCTTTCTCTCTCGCATGGAGAACGTGGCAATTTTTTAAATTCTAGCTTTTAGTTCGAAGAATGGGAGACAATCGGAGATTCGTAATTCGCTGATTACGAATGCACGTAACGATACATATTTCGGCAAACCAAATATAAAGCGCAATACGTGTCTTATTCGCTCGCGTATTCTTCTCACCAAATGTGAATCTTTCGCTTATTCAGATAGACAGATTTCTAATTTATCGTTCACATTCGCAAATAGTCTTCTTTTGGTCTTCTTTCTATTTTTTATTATTTAAGCTTCGATTCGTCTTTTTTTTAACGAGTAATTAGAGAAAGTCAACACTGACGCGGACAGGAATCAAATCAAAGCCGCGGTGCACGTGGATGGAGACGAAGCTTGCCACCAACTACCAACGGCGTGAAAAAGCGTATTATATTGGAAAACTTCCGGGGCACCGAGAAGCCATGGGGAAATAGCAATTAGAAAGGTAGTCGGACGTTGATGAAAAAGCATATTTTCTAATGAATTCCACGCAACATGGCCTGCCACGTACGTCGACGAAATTTACGAGCTTCTTTCTCATTAACACGCGGCCCGGAAGCGGCTGCCTCGGATTATGCAACACTCTCTGGCTGGCTCCTCGTGACAAATTGCCGATATTTAGCTTGCGATACGCGAGAGAATTCATAACCAGGCTGCGGACGTTTGTGCATTTTATCATTGAAAGTGATTTTAGCGGGGATAACCCAGAAAATCAGGCCTCTTCAGGTGCAACGCTGATGCAACGAAAATTAGCGATTGGATGATTTGGGTCACGTGATTGGTGAGGGGGCGTGGTGTAGACCTCGAGTAGGAGTGGCGTTGTCTGGTACTGAGCGATCGCGCCTGTAATTTGTTTTCTATCGAGTCAAATGTTTGCACATCAATAAAATTTTATGGCAAAAATGTCGTCTTGATTTGCTAGTCATAACAGTTGTTTCTAGGTCTTTGAGACGAATCGTACTGGGGTACAAGTAGTGCAGTTTTTTGGATAATTTGAGACACTGGACGTTCGCTGTCCGCACCTTCGAGCGCCGCGTTTTACTGTTCCCGACAAATAAATATGATTTTTTAATTTGAGATACGACTCTGTCCATTGCGCCCTCTGATATCGAGATAAATTAGAAAAGAATGAAAAGAAGAAGTAATTTTAAGAGTTCTTTTGTAGTTACAGTTTATTTTCACAGCACAAGCGCATAAATTTTTGGGGTTTTTCACGATATCTTTTAAATAAAATTCTTTCAATGTGACGTACGTTCGATCGCGTTAAGATTACAAAAACCGAAACAGAAGACGTATAATATATTCAAAACATGACACTTATCGCGATAGACGAAACAAATTTCGATTTATTTAAATGCAAAATTGCACGACCATTAGCGATTTTAACGAAAATGTTTTTCTTTTTTCTTTAAGACCATTTCACGACTCGCAACGCTCACTCGAAATTTCTAGCAAGTTTGTACGAAGGTGCGTAAGAAGAGTGTTAAGAGGGGGATCGTTCGTCGGGGGAAGTCGAGAGGTCGTGGAAGATCTCGAGCTCGTCACGAAATTCTTTAAATTTGAAGAATATTCCCGGGCGTGTTTCGAGTTCTTGTCAGATTCCATCGTTCCGAGACTTTCGCGGCGTCCGAACGTTTCGAATACTGAGATTCTGTTAGCTTTCCAGCTTTCAGCGATCGTACGCCTTGCGCGAGGTAACAGCAGCTTGAACTCAACAATTTTCCATCACGTACAGATAGCTCACGAAGCAAAGAACTCGGTAAAAATCGTACACTCTTGACACACGATTTTAGTTTCGAGAGAAACAACGCGATCTCTTCTAACAAATATATATTTCTGCATGTAACAAATTAATTTTCTATGTTGTTGAAATTTTAGTTGGTCAGCTTTCCAACTTGATCACGATATATTATTTACATTTTGTACTTGTAATTGTTCATTTATATATACATATTTCTGACTAGCAGTTACATTGCAGACTAAATCTGTCGCGTCGATTCGCGATTCTAACAACATCGGGAACATCGTTCGCGAATTGTTTTTAACGAAAAGTGACTCGGATTGATTGACTTTTCGACTCCCTCCAGTTGTCGAACGAAGAGGTTTCGATTTCTCGCCTCTCTTTTTTTCCTCCTTTTTTTTCGCATTTCGCACGTCCGTTTCGTTGTTCGTAAATCTCTCGAATCGTGTATCGCGCGCGGACGAAATACATTCGAGAGGGAGAGACGGGACGACAACGTGCGCACTCGGTGCGACGCAAACTCTCGGCGTGTACGGTTATTTTTCCGGCTCGAGAGACAGGAGAGAGAGAGAGACGGAACGAATCTCGTTTCGCGATGCCGCGGCTGATCATCCTTGATCTGAACCACGTACGGATTACGTACGTGTACACGCCGCCGCGTCCCGTGGGATTCGACGCATCTGCGGACGTCGCTAATTGCACCCGACAACTTTGGGATTTTCGTCGCGCGCACCGGTTTTGGAAATTCGACGCGACGCCCGCGCCAGGCAATCGCATCCGCAGGAAACAGAGCGCGACACAGAGAGAATGAGAGAGAAAGATAGAGAGATTGCCCGTTTCTAATCGCGAACCTCCTCCTGAAAGTTAATGGAAAATACGAAATTGCTACGAATCGACGATACACGAGTTTGTCCTCCGTTTCTCCTTCTCCCTCTCTCTCTGTCCCCTTGGTAGCAGAACTCTGACGAAACAACGTTCTATCCTCCAAAAACCCAAAACAACAGGGATCGCGGACTTTTCTCGTTACGCTGTGAAAGTGTCGAATTTTCAGAGGGAAATTTCATCGAAAGACCTCGGAATTTTCCCGATAACAAGGAATTCAATCGCCGATAATACGTAGACGGGGCTACGAGAGGGCAATGAGGGGGAATGGGGCGAAGAATGGTCGGAATTGGGGCAAAGGGTTAAAGGACTCTCAACGGTGAAGAGTTAATACCGGCTCGGCAGGTTTCAACGGCGTCGTTTGTGCAACGTGCGAACGAAATTCTCGTTTGTACACCCGGCAGCCTCGAAACCGTGAAAATTTCACGGAATTCGAGAGGGCAGGAGAAAGGGAGTGGGGGCCAAGTGTACGCGCACAGCCGAAAAGACAAGAGGCATTTTCCTTAATCCCGGGGGGCCGTGCCTCTCGAGTACAATTTCTTCGTTCGTTCAAGGACCGCGCGCAAGCCACCGCACCGCGTGCACCGTCTGAATCTATCCGTTTAACTGAAAACTCGACTGGAAACTCAACCGGCAATTCTAGAGAGCCCTCTCTCCTCCCTCGCAGTTCCGTTTCCATTAAATCGTGACCATTGTTTCGCGTTCAAAAGGGCTCCGCCGCCGCCGCCGCCGCCGCCGCCGCCGCCGCCACCGTCGTCCCCCCGACCGAAAGAAGAAAAGCGAAACGGTTAAAGTTTCGACGAGGAGTTTCCGCGTCCTGTCATTTGCATCGCAAAGATTTCGTCTTTCGTTTTGGCGCGTTCCTTAACCTTGGCGCGCTCCTTTCGCTCTCCTCTGGCTGAGTCGGAAAAATTACCGGCGGCGAACTCTCGCGGGGGGAGAGTAAAGAAACGACTGAACGACGGGGAAAAGAGAGTAACGTCAAGGGTTGTTGCATAATAGCTTGTTCGAGAGGGTTTTTGAATTCTTGCCCATTAACAGCTTCGAGCCGCAAAGAAAGTTCTGTGAAAAGAACGCACTTCTGGTTGTCGTCGAGTCGCGAAAACTTCCGACGCAACTGCCCTCGGCCATCGACGAGCTCGAGCTGGTAAAAGACGATCGAACGTCAAGCACGACGGTTCTCGCGGCTTCGCAGATTCCTCTCGAGGAATAAAAGAGGGGACGAACACTCGCGATGGATCGCTTCGTCGTGCCGCGCGAGGCTGCGCGAAGCTCTCTCCTCGAGAAAGTCGCGAGAAACGGCCGTAGGATTTATCGCGAAATCTGGTGACTTGCGCGCGGAGATCCTTCGAGGACGTCGTTCGGCGAACGCGAGCTTTACGAGCGCGTCGCGCGTCGCCCGGCGAGGAGAAAACGGGTTTCTCGCCTCGTAAGGGTTCGAATCTCGTTGCGAATCGCAGGAAGGGGTTTCGAAACGGGTATTGGTCCCAGGACGAGCACGGCGAGAGATACCGCTCTCGCAATATCGTGCCTTTCCCTTCCTTTTATCTAAACGACCCTGGCGCACGGGGTGGTCGGGCGATCGCCGAAATCGCAGCTCCCTCCCTCCCTCTCTCTCTCTCTCTCTCACTCTCACTCTCTGTCTCTTTCTCTCCGAATTCAGAGCCCGGGTGCCACGGATATTTTCTCCGGCGAATATCGCGCAATAGATTGTCCCTCGTTCCCGTTTTATTTTGCCTTTTAATCCGCCGGAAAATCCGACCCGGCGCTCGAACGAGAGACGTTCGTAGCTGGAAATCTCTACCCGGGGGTTGCCACTCGCTGCCCCCATACCCGAACGGCAGTGCAGCGAACCGTGCCCGCTTATAGGAACCAGAAATATCTTCGAGGAGCGATGCATACGTAAGTACGCGTACACGCGCGAGACACACATGCATAAATGGATTTACGTGAAAGCCGATTCCGAGAGCACGTAGAGGAGGGAGGGCGAGCGGGACGTCGGAGCTATTCGTACGAACAAAACTCTCCAAATATCTCTGTCGAAGTGCTGGAAAAACGGGGCAGGAACAATACACGAGGACCATCAGAAAAAAGGATAAATTTATCGCAAAGTTATCGCGACACGTATTGCGATAGAAGGGGCGTGGGGACCCAAAAAGTGAGCGGTTCCCGCTAACAATGGGAAAGGGGGTTTTTCATGCTAGAACGCGAAATAATGGAAAAGAAAAAATAGAGGGGAAAAAAAGAATATAGCGAATATCCCTCCGTACGAATTTGCCACGATGTAATGGCACGGCGGAGGCTTTAATAGGCTGGGAAAACGGCCGGAAAAAACCCTGTGTAACCCGGTAGCGCCTTTTTAACACGGTACACGAAGTTTTATCAGCAAACGCGGTCCTCTACTCCTCTCTCTCTCTCTCTCTCTCTCTCTCTCTTTCTCTCTCTACTCGTAACTTTTCGACAGCCTGCACGATTTTATCATCTCTCCCATTTCTTTTTTTCTCTCCGCCCTTTTCTCTACCCTCCATCTCCTCTCTGTCCGCGTGACAAAAATTCGAGGGAAGGCGCCGTTCCACCGACGCGACCGAACAATTATATTCTTGGCAACGAACCGAGCTCCCTCCATTAATTCGATCGGCGGAATTGTTGCGTGGCCCTGGGCTAACGTACTCGTCGCGTCGCAGCACGCTTAAAAGCTTCTCGGAAATCGAATCGGTCGTGAGGCAGAGCATACCGAATAAAACGTTATTTGCATTCGACACGGGGACGGGGACGGGGAACGGTCGAGTCCCGCCGTTGCCGATGTCTCGCGTGTATAACCATCGATACGTGACCCGAGTCGGCGTGCACGGGAAGAGAGAAAGAGAGAGAGAGACAAAGAAGTCACCCTCAATTCGTCGTCGTCGTCGTCGTCGTCGTGTGACGACGTTTCTCTAGCAGCGTGTCGTTCCCCGCCTCCTTTCTCTCGTTCAACATCTCGTCGCCCCGTGTAAACGCGATCCCGAGAAAGAAACCAGTAACCACCGTGCCGCGCTCCGTGAAATAACCGACTCGTATCGTATGCGTGACGCAGCGTCGCCACTTTCAGCGGAGGCAACGTAGAACAGACGAGCGTAATATTTCCTCCGGCCAAAGCCGACGAGAGGTAAAGAACGGAGGAACGCGCGCGTTTCGACGCCGCCGCTGCTGCGGAATAACGATTTTACTGACCTACGACGACCACCACAGCCCGCCATCACCGTCGCCTTGTGTCACGTGTTCGGTTCTCGTCTCTCGGTTACACGTTGATGGTATTAAGGGCGCGCGGTTGGAATTATTGCGTCGTCGTCGAGTGTGCACCGGTTGCAATTGCGAGGTTACAATTTCGTAATGCGATACAAAAGTAGACGGAACGGTACGGGGGGGGGGAGAGACAGAGAGAGAGAGAGCGTCGCGGGAAAAGTCCCGACGTTTGAAAAATAACGGCTTCTGGTTAACGTCTGGAATTTTTCATTTTAGATTGTGCCATTGTATCGCTCTGTGCGTGAAAATGAATTTTACGCGACGATGGTGACGGTGGGGAGAGCGGGGAGGGGGATAGAGAGAGGTTTGTTGAACATTTGTCGGAGCGAGGGAAAACGTTAACAAAGGAACTTCTCGATTCGAAACCCCGGCGTGGTGATTTAATATTAAGAAACGAGGGAAGAGCACGAGAGCGGGGGGGGGGGCGAACGTGGTTTATTAACGCGATATAGAACTTGATGAAACTTCGACGAGGAAACGGGGGGAAAGGAAACGAAGCGGACTGCGCTTTCTGTGTTTTGCCCGGAGCACGGGGAGGAAAAGAAAGGAAAAACCCGCGTTCCGTTTTTCTTAATTATATTTCTTGATCGTCGTTGGCGGCCTATTGGCCCGTGAAAATCGCGTCGAGCTTCATTGGAAATACATTAACCGGTGTCGCGGTGGCGGGACGAATGCCGCTCACGTCCCGATACGGATTCGACGGGCTTCAAATAAAAATTCACAGGAAATTGCTAAAGCGAAGGGAACGGCGCGCAATAAGAGAGTGGCTCGCGTCGGTTCCCCCGGCGGCGGGTGCACAGTCTGCGAGAAAGGAAACTTGCTTTTCAAATGAGAAACCAGCCACGGTTCGCTTGATTATCAAACTCCGCCGTCCATGTTTCTCGCTGTTCGATCGTTTCGCGATCCTTCTGGCAATCGATAAAGGAGAAGCCACGATTCAGCTCGATCTTCGAACGATCTTCGAGATCAAAGGCGAGAAATACGACGGAAATGCGACGCAACTTTTCTTTTTTTCTCTTTTTTCGATTTAAAAAAAAAAAAAAAAAAAAAAAAAAAAAAGAAAAAAAAAAAAAAAAACCAAAAAAAAAAAAAAAAAAGAAAAGAACGAATCGCGAGCGGGGTCAACGATCCGACACGCGACGCGGTTGACTTTGAAAATGGACTCTGTCATTTAGTTGCTCCTCTCGAAAGTCGGAAACGCTCGCGTAAAAAGCAACGCGCGGCAGAGACGGCTGGCTTGAAAGCCGGAGTCGGAGGCAAGGCGAATGTCGTTCACCAGGCGGTAATTATTTAGATAGGAGAGCACGAGTCGCGTATACCGCGCTACGCTACAGGCATCTCTAGCCGAGATTGCGTTTCAAGACGGTAAATCTTGTGTACACATCTGCGGGTACGCGTGTGTGTCGTCTTGCACGCTCGGCAAACACACGTAGACCGCGGAGAGCATGCCGTTCCATTCCGGCGCAATGACTCCCGTCTCATTAATATTTATCGCGCTTCACGTTCGAGACAGAAGTAACCACGGTGTCGCGTGGCCGTTGATAAACGACGAAAGAAGAGGGAACACGCGGAGCCGCGTGTTTCCTCGATGATCATCTGCGGATCGCGTGCGTGCGCAGAGATAAAGATACAAGTTACGTGTAGGAATAAGCACGACCTTAAAGGAATTGAAATTGTCACACGATCGAAAGGGAAATTAAATATAGCTTGACCCCTTTTACGCCCGATAAAGATATTGCTTACACGTCGACGAATTGTTATCCGCAGTCTGACGATTTTATTCGCGCGAATTCATATTTTCGAGCATATAATTAGAAAATAGAACATCTGTGCAACTTCAAATTCCATGCAAAAGCGTAAAAATCCGTACTCGAATCCGTCTCATTGAGATATGCTATGTTATCAATTTTGTTCGTTATTATTAATAAAATTGAAATTAAATCACAAACTAAACGATTAAGATTATGATGTCATACGAGTCGTATTCCGGTTTCGAACAAAAGACGACAACAACAAATTCCAGAGGATGCATAAAGGATTAAAGACGATCAAAAGACCACGAAGTAAAGTTGGCGGCTTGGCGGTGGTTCGCTACACGCTCTAGAGATGGCGGAAGGGAAGATCTTGCGGCAACCACAATAATTTGAATTTATGACAGCATTATTGCAGTTGTTTCCTCAACAGGCACGTACTACCCACCGAAAGGATTTACCAAGTGTTCATATCGTTACACGAACTGGATTCCGCGGGAGCCGTAACGCGTTACATCGGCGAAAAACTTCAGTCGAACACACACTCTGCATTCGTGATGATCGTATAACCCTCCCGCCGCGGCCCGTTTTAATAAACCATCCCCCTAAATCCTATCGCGGTTACGCGAGCCGCACATGAATACCGAAAGCTCTGGCGGGAACGGAACGTTCGTCGCTTTCGACAAAAAGAAACTAGTCTAGCCGTTTCGTCTATTTTTCCAGAAATACACTGCACTCCTTTTTCTCTCTATTCTCGCCTCCTCTGCTGTTTCATCCCGTCGTGTATACACGGCGGTGGTGTACCGAAAATCGCGCTGGATGATTCTGCGTGTAAAAGTAAGTCGAAAAGAGAGAACTCGGGCTAGTTAGACACAATCTGCAAGAGGTTGTTCTATATAAAAGAACAAGCCGCGTACAAGCGAAGAAATAGAGAGTAAAAAATTTTTCCGCTCGACGCTTAGCTTTCGAGAAAATAGAATTTTAATCTGTCCAGTTGAAAATTTTCAAATTTAATTCTTTTCGGGAACGGAACGTCTTACAGAAAAATATTCATTCTACGTTTTTGACTTGCTTGAGCTCATAAAATGTCTTATTTATTTACTCGATAAATTTTCACACTTCTTTCTTTTTTGCGACTCTTTGTACTACGCCTTTATACCTTTCCAATACACACTGCTCGTTGCACGGTGAACTTCGCATTCGTTAAAATCGGGATATCAAAACGCGCGCGACGAATGCTAAAAACTGCGAGCACGAGGAAAACGTCGAAATTTGACTGGGGGATTTAAGACACGCTCGATTTGTCCTCGGCGCCTTCCTTCCGGCTTATTAACTCCTCGAAATCCTCCGTAGCCAATGAACGATGTAACCATCCTTCTTTGCTACAGACACAACTCCAGTTCTCGGGTTCTCGTCGGGACATTGATATTCGATGGACGCGCTTGCGATCGGAGGGGGGGACGCTTTTTCTCCAGCTCACGGATCGAGAGATGCAACCAGCAGGGGCAAAGAGAAAAACACGCGCAAGAACGGGAAGAAAGAAATCCAGGGGAATGATCATGGTCGATTGATTCGCCATGCTGTCTCCTCCGGCGAGAGTACGAGAACGGTTTCGAGATCGATTCAGTGATGAATATTAAGAGGATGGATATTGATACGATACAAATGTGTACTATTAATCGATTTAGACATCTTGAAATAAATTTGTAATATAATAAATGGAAGACAGTGATTGAGAAGATTTTTGAATTTTGATATCCGATACAATATATTACACATCAATATATGAACCTATCAAAAGTAAAACTGGTCGTCTTTATTTTTGTTAATGTTTTAACTTCATTATGTAAGTATGATTTCAAAGAGTAAATTACTTATTTTTTCACGAATTTATTTATTACCAGATCAAAAAAATAATGTAACTTTAGGAAATAGTGTTTGCAATATTCAGTGATGAAAATGATCACTTTCATTTCTTAACGTGTGATCATCAAGTAATAATAGCATTTTGAAATGTTAAAAATAAGAAAGAGAAAAATAAGTTGCAGAGATATATCTACAATTTCACAGTCTCCATAACTGCATGAGAATTCTCAATAATAAATATCAAATACAAACATGTAACATACAACAAAAAGCGCGAGTGGCTGCGCGCCTATCGTCGAGGTCCTACCGACCTTCGATGTTAAGTAAACAGCGTGAGGAACCCCGCTAGGATGGGTGATGATGGGTGATGATGGGTGATTGGATGGGTGATGATGGGTGATTATCGGGCCAGCCTAGCTAGCGGGTAGTTACAATAACAAGCGTCTGGTGTTAAGGAGTCGGCGGTCGCTGCCATCAGGCCCCATTGATGAGAGTCTCTAGGCAGTGACTCCGAGACGAAACGCATTGCCTTTCCTCTCTCTCTCTCCTTCTCCTTCCCAGCTGTATCCAGGATGTCTTTAAATATTTCACAGCTCCTTCATATATATTATACAGAATAATAAAATAGCATATGTAAATACATTCAACTCACGTACAAATGAAATAAAATAATAATGTCAATAAAGTATTGTTCAATTTAAATCACCGCCAACATTTACAATATGGCAGTCGCGCAGTTCGCGCAGGCGCAAACTTGCAATATCAAAACGTCAAAAATAACATTAAATAACCATCAGCTGCACTCGTCTTGTAAGAAACGCGATAGTCACACGATTGCACGACGTAAAATAACTATCAGCTGCACTCGTCTCAGAAAAGAGAGAGAGAGAGAAAAAAGAAAAAAGAGAAACATCAATGGTTACACGAATTCTGACGAAAGTACACAAGCGCGACTTAAATGCAAGCTACTTCACGCCTCGCGTGTGTCAAATGCAAACTGCATTTCGTCGCGCCTCGGCACTCGAACGGTTTAACGTCAATATTGGAGCAATGAATTACTTACATGTGCCTGCAGAACTACTTCTCCTCCGCCGTCCGACAAACGCAATAAACTGCTCCCGATGTGCCGATGATGTCCAATTCACAACAACGCACGAAACACTCGCACGCGATTTAAGAATCGTACGCGATTATACACGTGCAACTTCGGTTAGCAACGACGTTACTGAATTTTATAGAAACACGAGCGACCAAGGACCGTCGTCCTCGAATTGCGACGACACACTCGACCTCGAATCGAAGAACAACAACACTTGGCACCGAAACAGACGCTGACCTACCGTGGAGGGGGAAGACGCAATACGATACTCGTATGCTTTGTACGCGACACTTTTGTACGCTTAATTACGCGATACGACGATTAATACGCAATACTGATCAACTTTCAGTGTCATTGACGGTACGATGAGCCCGTGTGGCGAACAATCGCGGAAAAATTCGAGCAAAAACACGCAAATTGAGCTGTTTCACCGGTGCGCGATCCTGTATCACGCGTTACGTGCCGGCTTCCGCGGTTGAATGACACGATTGCCAACTTATGAGACGAGGCGTGACGAGCGTTCTCCAGTGGCGCGCAATTATAAATGTAAATAACAAGCGCGCAAATTATGAACATTCTTAAATTCGTTCTCCGGAATAATTTACTCGTTCGTTTCCCGATTTTTTGTAGAAACGGTGTATGAATTGACTTGTTTTATTGCTTTATAGTGAATCAGATATATATTTTATTTCATTTAAATGTAATATATACTACTGTCTATAAAACATCGGATACTTGATATAATTAAACTGTTGCAACTTATGTTAGAAATGATGCTATTTGCGATATCAAGATGTTAACTTTATTATTGTTTTTAAATAATTTATATTATTTTTCAAAGTATGTCTTGGATCATTGTTTCGTAGAAATTAAATTATTAATGCGCAAAGTGCGTGATTGTATAGAACGTTTAAGCATTGTTCTCGTTTTAAAATTTTTTTAAGGAACGATTCCTTGTAACCGGCACAGTTCGATCTAATTTTTTATTTTTCTCTTCGTACATGAACTCATAGTTCGACTCGATCAAATTTCGGCTCGTTGATCAATAACATTTGTTTAAATTACATATTTTACACAGATCAACTTCGCGTCCATTGTATGGGATAAATGCCTCCAATAAAATTATACAATAGAATTACATTAATGTCGCATTTCATAAAATATTATACGTCAAGTAACAACGTGAATATCCTCTCCGGAATACCCCTCCATAATAAAATAAACACAAGAATCCCCTAAAATTACGACTCCGCTCACGTTTTATCCAATTTCTGCGCCGCGGAACGATCGTAATGCAAGATCGCTAATTCAATCCCTCGTGAAATTACCGACGATATACAATTCGTTTGGCAAACAAAGGAAATGGATTCGAGCGGAACGGGAAATATAAGGAAAATTAACGAGGAACAGTACGTAGTCTCCTACGGTCGAGAGAAAGAGAAACAGAGGGATTCGATGCATCCTGCGAGAAACCTGACGGATTAATAATACGCGAGACCGTATGAATGAAAATCAAAAGCACTGCTCGACGACGTGACGACGTCACGACTGACGTACACCCCGCGCAAGGATTGATTAATTCGCATCCACCGCTCCTCTCTCTCTCTCTCTCTCTCTCTCGCCGGGATTGTGGATTGGTTTCGA
>KQ435726.1:1634531-1655398 GCA_001276565.1 Melipona quadrifasciata | reverse complement strand
ATACCGTCGCGCGTATAGCCGCGGAACGCGATGACTACGGGAGCTGCATCGGGGGGTGCGCGAGAGTTTGACAGGGGTGGAGGATATATCCGTGGAGTTATGGCCGGTATGAAACCCATAGCAAATGATGCAGGGATACGTGACTGGCGAGCAAAACGAGCAGATACAGGCCGGCTCGCCACCTCGCCAACCCCTTTGGCATGGCTGCAATCAGCAACGTGCGCCGACCAACTCCGAAATAAATTCAATAGAAACGGTTGCGCAACGTATATATACACACGGGCGTACGTGGCGACGATAGCTGCCTCGCAGTAGAGTCGTCGTCGTCGTCGTCGTCGTGCCACTGCGAATTTTTCCACGACGGGGGGATCCGCGGTGAGTTTACCTCCGCCGTTTCCCCGATCTCCTGGCTTCGATATCTCGATTTTCCACGTAAGGGGATGTTTAGATTGTTGGAAAGCTCGCAGCTTCAACCTCGGCGCCGCACAACGGACTCGCCGAGACGAAACCGTATTTCTTTGATCGGGAATAACGCCGCTGCACGAGAACTCGCTTCCCCTCTCTATCTCTTGATTCGCAGGACCTTGGATAGAAACGTTCCATCGGCTTATCAGCGATATTCTCCGAGAGCTTTATTTTCCGCGCGCGGCATCTCGAGAATCTCGATCGCGTCTCGACCGTGTTTCAACGATCGAAATAGAAGCTACCTCGGCGCCGATGATTGGGAGAAAAATACGAACGGCGGCGTAGGTTTCACCCGCTGTTGCACTGTAACCCTCGTGCACTACCCCTGGCGAATGGTTCCCGATCGAACGCAAGCGTTCGGAGCCATTCGAAAACACTGAAATCTTTCCTGCTCTCGAATCGAAATCGCTAATTTCATTCTCCCGCGTATTTCAAACGAACGCGCCAGCTCTGACGGGAAGTTCGCTCGGAAGCATTCGAAAACATTCGAGATCGAAACTGGTGTTCGCGAGCCGAATTGAAATGGCTAATTTCATTTTCCCCTCCCGCGTGTATTTCGGCACTTTACGTCTCGACGAAGGTTTTCGACGAACTTTCGCACGCTATTTCGCGCTCGATCGAGAACTTTCCCGATCGAGGGGTGTAAAAGCACTGGGGACAAACAGCGGCGCGGCGAAACTCCCGAGCTGATGAATGCTGATATATTCAATCAAGGATATTGACGTGATCCGGCGAGGTGCCGTTCGAGGATCGAGGGAGGATGTTGCGAAGTACGTGGAAGCACGGCATCCGGGCCAGCCTGATGAATAGTTGGCCGCACGGAACGTTATGACGAACATACTGGCTCCCGTGGAAACGATACACAATCAGAATTCCGGGCCTGTCGGCGGCGGCGAGGCCACGTGACGGCATGTTCTCCATTAAATTCCACGACGATAGAAGCCGACACGAGAGAGAGAGAGAGAGAGAGAGTGTGTGTGTGTCGGTGCCGGGGAGGTCCACAGAGACCAGACACTTGAATCCCGCGGCACGGTTGTCACAATAAAAGGGAGCAACAGCAACTGATGAGGCACTTTAGGACGTCGCCTACCACCCTTTGATACCGGCACCGGCTATTTCTATGTTAATCTCGTCGCCACGCGAACGCTTCACCCTTCGCTTCCGAGGAGGTTTCAGGCACCGAACGGCACCGCTGCGACACCGTGGGAATCGATGCTGCTCCTGCTACAGGCCCCCCGGTAAATTAATTCCCGGGGTCTAAATTTCAAACGGTCGGACAATTTCAGACACGGGCTGTTGAATTCCTTCGTCGACGAAGTGACTTCTCCTCCGGTTACGCAACACGACGTCGACGACGCTTCAAGGTTTTCACCGGTGTGTAGAAAATTACGTAACAGCTCGAGATAACAGAGGAGGGGGAGAGAGAGAGAGAGAGAGAGAGAGAGAGAGAGGAGAAAAAAAAGAAAAGGATGAAAGAAACCGAAGCGACGTCACCGAAACAAGGAGGTGGTGGCAGGCCGAGGCGACATCGCGAACCTTCTCCCAAAATAAATCGCGCGACGTTTTAAACTACAAGGGTTGCAAGGGAGAGAGAGAAGGGAGAAAAGGAGGACACGGACGAAGAGAAGAAAAAGAGGAAAGAGAGCCAGGGGAGGAAAACGGCGAGCCAGATTTTCAGCCGGACCCTGAAATATTAAATATTTCAGACGTCCGTTGTCCCTCGTTTCCCTTCTCCTCTTTCTCGTCCCGGGGCGCTCGCGCCCGAAGGCACTAAAAGGAAATTTTATAACCCAAACATTTTGCTCGGACGGGCAAGTGCCCGCGGAGCGAAAAGCGTAGTCGCGCGAAGATGGCTGGAAAACGAAAACATTTCGACGACGAGGCCGATGCTTGGTCTTTGGAGGGAAAGGAGCGTAAGAGCGCAAGAAGAAAGGGATCCCGGGCCACGACGTCCGTTGAGAATCCTTTTTATGGAGTTGCCCGTCGGATGAACGGGGCGTCTTGAGCGTGTTCGTAAACAAAAATCACCACCACTGGCTGTTCCTTCCGTGGACGTAATCTGAAATTATGTCACGGCTTGCAGCGTGCACGGCTGTCGCCTCAGATAAGAAAGTTGAAGACGTCACCGGGTAGACGTAGTGTGAGGCGAGAACGACGGGGGCGAGGGGCGGAGGACGAGGGAACGGGTCGACACTCGTGATTAGTGTTCCTCGAGCGAAACGGTGGCGGTACATCAACCGCGTCGAGAGAATAGGGCGTTGAATAAATGATAACGCTACGTAGCCGCGAGAGAATTTCTTCTCCCCCTCGACTCGTCCTCTTCTTTTCTGTTTGTCACGCCACGTCGCGCCGGGCCGAGGCGTCGACGACTCTCGAACGTAACTCGTCGTTTACCTTTAACCGAGAGATTTTCAACCTGTCGCGACGTGGCAACTTCTCATTCTTCGCTCGGCGAAATCCGCGTCACGCCTCGCGCAGCTACGCGAGCCAGATTAGATGACGGCAAACCAGAAAAGGAGGGATGGGAGGGGGCGGAAGGGCTGCTGGGTAAATTCGGGTAAAACGAGACGGGGGAAACCTTCCGAAAGACGGGGGAAACCATCGATAAATTCTGCCACGGCGACGAGATATTACGAGCGTATTTTCGAGCGTTGTAGCAGAGATCACCGAAACGTAACACGCCAGGAACCGGCAAGCAGCCGGTGGCCGCCTTTGTAAAAGTGCGGTCGGGTCCATGGAGTCTCTCGATTTTCCCGAGGAATAAAGGCATACTTCGTACGTCTTTACGCCGGCGTAATCACGCAGAAAGCGAATCCATCGTGAGAAACCGTTCGAGCGAATTCTTCGTTCGTCCCCTCGGGTCCGTATATCTCCGATAAAATTTACCCTGCCCGTTGTACACCGTCGTTCGAACCGTATCCGCGCGACCAGTTGCGGCTATGTTCGCCTCGTTCAAAGCTGTTCTTGACCCTTTGTCGAGCTGCCGCGTTCGCCGTCCGCCGTGCTGCAGAAATTTACAATCGAAATTCTTCGCGTGTTCGCTTCTTGCAGCGAAAATGGCTCACTTTTGTCGCGCTACTCTTCCCTCCCCTTCTCTGCTACAACTTCTTTGACGAACAACTGACTCGCTGCGAGAAACATCACCCTGCGAACCTACGGATTCGTAGTCGTGACGTGCGTTTTCAAACGATCAAACTCCATTGCATCGAAGCGAGTCGAATCGTTGATTACTGTTAACGAATATTTAATAAATAATTAAATTATTCGTAAATCATTATTAATTATAAAAATTCCCCACAAGATTCGTCCAGATTTGTCTTTTAATGAATTTTCAACCATCGCGACGAAAAGACACCTTTACCCTGCGAACGCCTTTAACTCACGACGGGACAATGCCACGGGACGTGGATGCCGCCCTCGGAAGGCAATTTCTCAATGTACGTTTCTCTCGAAGGGATCGAAGCGAGATAAAAGCGGAGAAAAAGAAAGGAACGAGAAAGGAGGAACGCGGCGGCGAGAAAAGTTTTAAATCTTCGAGTGGCCAATTGTTCGTGCGGGGGAAACTTCATTTCGTGGTCAGGCAACTCGCGCCCACGAATCGAGTCACCGGTATAACCACCCGCCCTCCCTCATTTTCCCTTATCCGGCGTTCCCCGTCCTCGCCGACCGCAAATGGAACCAGGCTGTTTCGCCGTGAATTTATTACGAGGCCGTGAATTTCTCCCGAGCCCTATTTCCCCTTATTTCGTCTTTATTATTGTTATTAGCATCCACCCTGTGGCCCAGCCCATATTTCACCCTCGCTCCTTCGATTTCGACGCGACGCTTTTCTCGCTCTCCCCCGGCTGGCGTGTATATACGCGGTGTTCATTAAGTTCGCGTAACCGGCCTGAGAACCAGGGAGGGAGAGCGAGGAATGCGGACGGGAGGACGTTCGCGGGAAAGCGCGACGTGGGGAGGAGAGGGGACGGGAGAGAGAGAGAGAGAGAGAGAGAGAAAAAATGGAGAGTCGCGACGAAGAGTGAGCTGAAGGGTGAGAAACGACGAGGGAAGGTGGGTCAGCCGTGGCACGGTTGGCTCGAGGGGCGCGTCTGAGTGGCGGTGCCGCGTCGCGGTGAAAGAAGACGGGTAAACGCGGCGTTGGCGCCGCGGCACAGGCGGAAATGAGAGAGGGTTGACGCAGCGAAACTCACAGAACCCGGCCTGGCTGGCTGTTAATTGGCGTGAATTACGTCTTTTGCGTCGCAACGACACGGACAACCCCACGGCGCAGAGAGGCACGAGGTTACTGGCTTTAGTGGTCGTGGCGCCGTAGCACCCCTCCAAAGAAACAGAGGGAATTAAGACATCGGGGACCCAGCAACTCGCTGGTTTCTCCATTTCCGTTCTGATTTCTCACTTTTTACGTCGTCCCACTTTGCCATTTTCTTCATTTTCTTAATGGAGTGGACTTGCCTTTCGTTTTGTCCTAACTTTGTGGGTTGTTCATCAGTCGTGTCGGTGGAGGGCAAGTGTTTTGCAATAAAGTATCGTTCAGTCAGCCACGGACGTCCCTGATACGAAAGGAGTAATTTTCAAATTTTCGCTCGATTAGGAAGTCGAAAATTATATTATCGAATACGTACAAAGGCACTAACACGAGTAGAATTGACGTCGAGGACCAAAGTTTGAAATTGTTGTAAAATAGTAAACTGCAGGAGAGACGACAGACTCGCGTTGTCGGATCGACTCGATCGCAAGAGAATGACCGGTTCGTTTGCCGGTTCGGCAAACGACGATTACGCGTTTGGTGGCTGTCGCAGCGAGACGATGGTCGATGCCTCGAACGAAACGACCACGACGAAACCCGAAGAGGGCTAAGTGAAACGTTCTCCCGACAAATTGAATCAGCAGCCAGCGTTGGCGTGCGGGGGAGGATCGCGCGATAGCCGCGATGCAACGCGATAGGAACGCGACCGGTAATCTTTCACAGGCGTCGCGCGTTCCCCTCGTTAATTAAATATAATTACTTTTATCGGGTATCATTATCGAGACACAGTCGGCGACGAGTAGCGAGTAGCGAGTAGCGTGGCTGCTCGAAAATGAGAGACGAAGAGCATCGCCGTCGCCTCCGCTCTCTCACGCCATTGTTCGTCGTTCGCCAGCCGGAGCGACCGCCAACTCCGCCGGTTATTTCCAATAATTTCCATTGGTGTCGCGATACCGCGAAACGCCGCTAACGCAATTTCTCGGAATTACAGGCCGACGGAACCAACTAACAAACAACGACCCGATTCCTAGAAATAATTAATCAACCACTCTCTCGTTTCGTTCGCCATTTCCTTCGCTTCGAAATTTGCGCACAAACGAGGATAATAACCTAACGATGCCGATAGCGTCGAATTTGCAACCAGCGAGATATTTGCAATCTTGCCACCTGGCGAGGCAAGGGGAGGCGCACCTTTGTTTTTACTTCGAGAAGGGGTCGAAGTTAACCGAGTCGAGTCTTGAAATTTCATCGACGGTTTCTCGGTTTACGGAAAGGAAAAGGCGAGGGAGGTAGCCGGTTGCGCGTTGTTCAGCCGATTACACGCAACCTTAAGCAAAAGAGGCCGCGGTGAAATTAGAAGGTTCCGTTTCGCTGCGGTCGCTCCCGGGGATTTCGTAACGATCGCTTGGCCAGCGAAGAAAGCACTTTGCCGGGGCCAAATTACCCTCCGGGCATTTACGGATTAACAGGATAGCCGTTTTAACGATCGACACCGAGCGTCGGGCTGGTATAAAGCTAAATGACGCGCCTTTCGCCCGCGCATTTCGAGACAGGTGGGGTCTTCGTCATAAGCGCCGACACACGCGTGATTAAGAGTCGAGGGTTTATAAATCGTGCATTGTATAATTCAGAGCAAACACGCACGTTGAGTTCGGTTAGCACAACTAGATATAATTGAATCGCCATAGCTTGCTTTGGAGAAATTAATTAGGAATTTTAATTTCTGCACGGTCGATGCTGAAGGAATTCTTTACATGTACAGGCGTTTCAATTATTTTATCCAGCCTTTATCAAGAAAAAAAAATTGTATCTTATCTTCTCCATCTTAATAACCTCCCGTTAATCATTTTCTCCCGTCACGGTGTAGAATTAGCCAACTTCAAGCACAGCTGATAAAATTTTCAAACTCGATCTTCTCGATAACGAAGCGTCACGTGGAAACATTTTACTCTTTCCTTCCTCGACTGAATTTTACATGTAGAATCGTCGCACGATTTCGGAGACACTCTGCATATCTTATAAATTTTCTGCTCACTCCTGCAGAACAGCGACAGTAACGAAGACAAACTTGGAAGAGCTGAACAAACTTAAAGAGGTGCAAGCTTAATTTCTTCAATAATTTTGTATTGGCGATTTTAAACCGTGAAATAAAAAACAAGAAACGACTCGATCACTAGAATTAACTGATCAAAATGTTATCGATCGACAAGCAGAGTTACTGAGTTGGCTAACGACCATTTTGTAGAGAACAAGAGCGTACACACACGCAAACTGTTGCTGGATTCCGTTTGAAGGATGCGGGACAAAGGAAACGTGTTAGCGGACGCGCGTTTATCTCAATTTGAAAGGACTGCCCTCATCTAACGGAAACTAGTCAGAGAGCCATGTAGTCGCGCGGAAACCATCCCGTGGAAGGAATGAGCAATTTTCTCGTCAGAATTTGGACTCTTGTCTTTTTTTTTTTTATCACTCAAAGTGATTTTAGCGGGGGGCCTCTTCAGGTGCAACGCTGATGCAACGAAAATTAGCGATTGGTTGATTTGGGTCACGTGATTCGCGAGGGGGCGTGGCGTAGTAGTGGGAGTGACGTTGTCTGGTACTGAGCAATAAAATTTTCTGGCAAAAAAGTCGTCTTCATTTCCTAGTCGGAACAGTTGCTTCTGGGCCTTTCAGTGAGACGAATCGTACTGACGTACAAGTCGTGCAGTTTTTTCTTTTTTTTTTTTCTTTTTTGGAGTGTAAAAACTTGACTCGGCTGATCATAACGTAACATCAGTGATATTTCAACTTTAATCCGCCCCTTGAATAACTCCAAATCGCTCGATATATTTCATTCGATATATCTAACAAGTAAGCTAATTACATTTATTTAGAAAAAAAAAATGGATTATAAAGCAAGAAAATCGCGTGATTACTGAACCACAACGATAATTCTAACATCCGTGCAGCGAAACTCGCGGTGAAACAGTCGAAATAATTTTGAAATCGAGAGACGCTACTGGACACGGCCGCGTAATTATAACGGAACCCAATAAAATCAAGCAATTAATTAACGCCGTACCGAAAGAAGATACGATCGTGCCATTAACCGGTCGGAATCGAATCCGCGGAAGGGGGAGGGGGGAGAAGAATACACGCGAATATTACCAGCTGCGAATTATTCGAACTGCAATCCGGCTGAAAGTTCGATTTCAATCTCACGACTCTGCTGCACCGCGGTAAGAAGCCTGGCTCCATTTTCACTCGATATACACGCCCGCCGGGGGATCGGCTGCAAATAAAGCAACCACCCTCTCTCGCCCAGACCGAACTTTAATCAACAGAAACGCTACGAAACGAATACAATTTGGCCCGGTTGTGTATTTCTCAGTACCGCGGCCAGTTAACGAAGCAAATACGCCCGTCTCGACGCGAAAACCTCGAGCCAAAGTCCTCGAACCCATTCCCCCTTCCCGCCCCTTTCTGGCTGTACACTGGCAGACGACAGCTTTCCTCCTTCTCGCCGCTCGCTCGCTCAAAGAAAGCCGCGTTTCGCGGAAATGGGCCTTTAAGCGGCGACTCCGAAAGAGAAAATCCGAAAGAAAGAAGAAGAAGAAGAAGAGACGGATATTCGGAATAAATATTTCGCGTGCCGGTCGACGCCCCCTGAATCTGGCGACGGGATCGACCTGGGACGCGAACGGAACGCCGAGAGCTCGCCGAGATGAAGATAACCGGCGTAGAGAGTCGTCCGCCTGCGCTCGATGGATAAGAGAGGGGAAAAAAATATCCTCGGTCCTGAGAGACTTTAGGATGCGATCCGTTAGGGGTTGAAACAAAAAGTGGAGAACGTGCTTGCTCGCGATTTATTATGGAAATACGTTGATACACCGAACGAGGAATTATGCACGTGGACCGTCTTTTTTTTTTTAACACTGAAAGTGATTTTAGCGGTGATAACCCAGAAAATCGGGCCCCTTCAGACGCAACGCTGATGCAACGAAAATTAGTGATTGGTTGATTTGGGTCACGTGATTCGCGAGGAGGCGTGGCGTAGACCTCGAGTAGGAGTGGCGATGTCTGGTACCGAGCGATCGCGCCTGTAATTTGTTTTCTATCAAATGTTTGCATATCAATAAAATTTTATGGCAAAAAAGTCTTCATTTCCTAGTCAGAACAGTGGAACGAATCGTACTGGCGTACAAGTCGTGCAGTTTCTTTTTTTTTTTTGTGAAGTACGTTTTGACGATCGTAGCAAAGTGATGAAAGAAAGAAGAAGAGCAAAGAAAATGAGAGTTGATCGAGTGAATTCGTCTGCCTGCAAATTCTGACCAAAGGAGACTCTGTGATTGCACGCAACGAAGTTCCGACCCATGGCGAGTGTCTAAAACGAAGAGAAGGTGCATCGAAGTTTCGAAACGTTCGTCTGCGATAGTATCATCGTCATCTATAATCGTAATACGATCGTTTAGAAGGAAACACAAACTTCTGCAAACATCTGAATGTGGGTGTTGAAAATAAAAGCCACGATGAATACGTAAAGGAATCGGAGGATCACCGCGATGGAGAACCTGGCCACTTAAACTGATAAAAATAGTTGATCGGTGGTACGGCGAGTTATGCAAATGGAGGCCTCGCCGGTGCCTCGCGTTATGAACAAAAATTACGAGGGCCAACTTCCTGCCGACTAATGCACTTCGCTTGTAGATCGTGCACGGGCTCGTCTGGCGCGGTTCCAAACCCGCGGTTGAACGTCGTCGATCGTCGCGGCACCGATCGCGTCGGGAGATCTCGCGACCTCGCATCGAAAAATCGGCCGCCTCTTTAAGGGGTAACACGTAACTTTCGACGAATCGTTACGTGCCACTTCGTCCTCGGCGGAACCTCCTTCCCGTTGTGAAAAATTCGTGGGAAATGTTCGACGAAACGAGAAACACGTGCGCGCAACTATGCGAAACTTGTTCTTTCAACGCACCCTACGAAATGCAACAGCCGCCCTAACTGTGCCACACAGGGTGTACGTTTTTGAAGAGCGGCACGGTTCCCTCAGGTGAAAGCTCGCGATTTTCGAGTGCGTAGTTTGTTTAACGAGTCGGCACTTACTCGAGCGGCTTGTTACGCCGCGTAGACGTTTCCTCCAACTGCAAATCGAATTTTTCTACGTTCGACGTTTCACAAAATTGGGGGAAATTTGGTTATTTATGAGGGAATATTGCTGGCGAGATGTATTATGCGGTGTATTATAATGTTAATCGACTCTGCGATGGGATTATTCGACCGTGTGTAATTACGAAATATAAGAGAAGAGAAACGCGGTTATAAATTGAGAAACGGTTCAAATCTAAAGAGCTAAAATATTGATTTAAAAAATGGAATCCAACGTGAAGATCTATTTTAGAAATCAGACGTCATCACGAGTACATTGAATTTTCGTACAATTGCGAAAAGTTGAAAATAAAAGACCCGTGTATTTTAAAAACTATCGCAAATATCGAGTATTTTCTTCTTCCACGGTATTAATACATTTATTTCACGGCGAGGAATAATCGTGGAACGAAATACGTAAAGTGGAACGTGGAATCTGAAACATCGTCTCCTATCTACTCGTGAGGTAATTCGAGAGGAGGGAATGTATTTTCCACCGCCATCTTGATCGTTAGAGCCACGCGGTGGGAATAGCTGCGAGCAAAGGACGCGAAGGAGGGAAAAAAGAATCACTCGGAGGGAAGGCATAACCGAAAGACACCCCGGGGAACGAGTGTCCACGTCCCTCGAATCCGAGTGAGCAATTAATCACCCGCGCCACGGACTCGTATCGATTGCCAAATAAACCCCGAGATCGCCGCAGTCATTCTCAGGAGCGATCCATCACAATCAGAAAAATGATCGGCCAAAATGTTGCGATCGCTCCACGGCCGAGGGAAACAGCGTTTCGATTACGATCGCTATAATCAACCCCCGTTTCTGGACAGTCATTTTCACGGCTCGTTGCGTCGCAAACGGGGGAGGGCAGGAGGCCGGGAGGGAGAAAGAGGACCGATACCACCGGACTCACAGCACAAATTGATAAAGTTATTAACGTCCGCGTGACTCGTCAGTCCGCTCGTTAATTAAATCGCGACCATTGTCCCCCAATGATTCGACGATCCTCCTTTTTTTTTCCAACACCCCATCGAGCGAACCTCCGTCGACGAGGTTCTGTCTGATTGCCGGATTCGATCCAACGAACGGAAGAATCCGCAGTGCAAATATTCGCGGGACACCGAACTCGAATTTTTAACACCTCTGATTTAATAATCTGACTTGCTAGCGAAGCAAAGTGAACGACAAAGCTGCGTTGGAAAGTTGTTACACTTTATTTAATACTACTTTACACTGTTTATTTATGTACTTTATTTTACGTTTGCTTCAAGTTTCGTGAAATTGTGAAATTTCCTCTCGTCAGACTGGATATTAAACTCGGTATTAAAAAATGGAACGGATCTTGAATGTGTATGGATATTGCGGAGAAAATCTCCCCCTGGCAAGGATCTCTCGAATAACAACTCCAATTCAGAAACGAGTTTCAGCTGAATCGAATCGAAATTCGAAGCGAAAGGCGTTTCTTGCGAGTATCTACAACGATGGACACGTCTTGACAACGTGTTAAAAAAATTGTTAAAATCACCCGTCTCTGTAGGTGCTCATCAAGTCGCGCAACTTGCAAACGACAGAATTAGAACACGCGGCGTGCCGAGGTAAAATATCGAGGGGCGATAATAAGTTCGTTGAAAAATATGAAAAGCAGAGGAAGCGGGAAGTTTCGCCGTTTCGCTTCTCGAACTCGAGAGGCGGCAATTACGGAAATTAGCGCGAGCATAAAGAACGTAATAACGCGGAAGAATCGGCGAATTATGCAGAAGCAGAAGGAACGATTCTTTTCGTTCCATCTCGCTCCCTTCGGCCCCGACTCTCGCTTTCGCGCGATTTCCTGCTTCGCCTTCCGCCACGTTGTTCCACGGGCCAGCGTCAGATCGACCCGCTCCACCCGCTCCGTACCACGTATTACCATTCGACGGGTCATAATTTAACGGGACACTTGTTATTATCAATTTCAGGTTTAACAGAGTGACAAACGCCTGGATGGCGCAAGCTAGGAGAGACGTTTCGTCGCAGCGTGGCAGAGGAAAGAGCCGAGAAAGGACGTAACAAGATTTATCGTTAAGCGTGGATACGACGACGGAGATGAAGCAGCGAACGATGACTAAAACGACGCCACCGCGAATTTTTTTCTTTCTCTTTTTATCACTGAAAGTGATTTTAGTTGAGGTAACTCAGAAAATGGGGTTTCTTCAGGTGCAACGCTGATGCAACGAAAATTAGCAATTGGTCGATTTGGCTCACGTGATTTGCGAGGGGGCGTGGCGTAGACCTCGAGTAGGAGTGGCGTTGTCCGGTACCGAGCGATCGCGCCTGTAATTTGTTTTCTATTGATTCAAATGTTTGCATATCGATAAAATTTTATGGCAAAAGAGTCGTCTTCATTTCCTAGTCAGAACAGTACTGGGGTACGAGTCGAGCGGTTTCTTCTTTCTCGCCATCTGCCAGCAACCACGAAATCGTTTTACACCTAAAGTGAAAAAAGGTCGAAATGTTGCTGTTGTGCAATTGTTACAGATTTTCTTCATCTACGAAATCATCAACCTGATCTTTCTTCGCCTGCGTAAATCCGTATTTTTGAGAACTTTGGTCGAAAACGAAACTACTACTTTGGATATTTTGCGTTTTTCTTTTTTCTTTTCACGTTACGTGTATTTCTGCGCAATTTCGTACTCTAAGGTATTTCGAAAATGCATGAAAATCCGCGATCTGTTAATAATTCACGGGATTTATTTGCGATTAAATTTATTTAAATTCTTGCAACTTTTTTTTAAATTTCAATCAGTTATTCGATCAGAAATACACTTTGATCCACCCTCTTTGTACGCTGGCAAATGAAGCCTGGGAAAGGAAAATGTATAAAACGTTTGCTCGATGAAATCGAAACGTATCAATTTATTTCGCTGCGAAGTGCAAACTGACGCACGCGTGTAAAACGTGCATCTAGAACGTGATTATTACGTATAATTATTTTCATCAATCAAGACACGTTATCTCGATCAAGGAGACTCTGATCATTCTCGCGAACCAAAAGAAGAGGCGTAAATGATAAATTCGATGATCGCGGGACAGAGCGTTACGAATGGCGTTTCGTCGAGTCGAAAACAACAACGTTCGATCAGAAACAAGCGGAAATGATTAGAAAGAATTCGGGCGAATTGACGAGTGCTCGGGCGGCGGAAACGCGCAATGAAACAACGTGAAACATTTCCTTCTCTCTCTCTTTCTTTCTCTCTTTTGATATTTCCCGCGTCTGTAATAAAACACGCAAAATGCGCGGGTTGATCGCGAACGATGGATTAACTTTGCTGCTCGTTTTAAACACTCCGCGGTATCAATATCACAGCCATTGACAAATCGAACGTGTGATTCTTTTTATAATTGGAACTACGTTCCTCTCGTGCTCCGGTAAATACGTGTTTCGAGAGAGATTACAAAAATGAAAAAAAAAAGAAAGAAAGAAAAAACCATTACCGTATTCGTTCGTCGAACGATGAACCAAAATGTGTAAAGCTTCGTCGCGATCACCGTCGAAATTTCGAAAGAAAGAATCGAACTCGCTATTTTTTTTTCTCTGTTTCTCTCGTCGGAATTTCATTGAATTTTCGTTTTTAATTAATTTCATTAATTACCGTTCCCCCGTTCGTGGGAAAATGAATGAAAAAAATCAATAGAGAACTGCTTCGGAGTCAGAGTGACTACAAATGCTGCAATAAATTTTTCTCTTAAAGACGAAAAGTGTCTTTCATTTACAAGAGAATTTAAAATCAATTAACAATTATTACAAATAATTCATTTGGAACACAGCAATGGAATAAAACTTTCCATCTTCTGTTATCCATGACACCACTATCTACCTATAATATTTAAGAAATGAGCCTGAAAAGTACCTTTCACACATGTCGTTGCACATCGATACTAAAAATAACCTGGCAATAGTGAAACCACAGAGAACGAGCAAGCAAGAAAAAATGCTATAAAAGAAAGGAAGTAAATCTATTCAAATTTGTGAAGGTTAGACACAGAGTGGAACCGGATCATTGTTCGAATCTTCGGTAATTTCGCTCGACCGAGATTTAACGATCGATCGTTAAGAATAGCTCGGCCGGAAAGAATATTTTCCCCGCACACTCTCGCTGTGACGAAGGAAAATCGATTCTTTGGCCAATGATGGCCGCGAGACTCCGTGTCGTATCTGACGGATCAGGGGGCAATATTTTCGGCGGCTCGCTCGAGTGTCACAATGGACCCCGATTCCACGGTTTGCTGAGAAAATAAGGCGGCCCGGTGACGAATCCGCCCGGCGAAATTAGAAGCTGTGTGCCGGGCAAACTGCGGCGAATCGTGCGAAATCAAATTACGCGACCGGGGGAATGTATATCGGGGTAGCAGAGAGACAGAGAAACAGAGAGACAGAGAGAGAGAGAGAGAGAGAGAGAGGGATGCCGCCCAACCCGCTTGTTTGAGCGCTGGTTAATTATAAATACACCGGCGATAATTGCTGTTTAACGAACGCGCCCGCTTTTCAACGCGGCCTCCCCTCCCCTCCCCTTCTTTCGCCTCGCGATAAATAATCAAGCGCGGCAAGTCGAAAGGCGGTGAAACGTTCAAACAGCCGCGCGACCGCGAAACAGAACGCTCGAAGATGGCGTTTGTACGAGTTGGCACGTGTCTCTTTCAATTTGCAACAATTTCTACGAGAGTGAAGATCTCGGTTCCTGCCGAGGACTAGTCTAGTCTTGACAGAGGAGAAAAAAGAACCAGTTTAGCGTTCCATCGTACATCTGTACAAAGTTTCCAATTTTCCTTCCCCTCGATCCTTCAATCCAAAGTCCCGTCCTTGCCAGAAATCGCAGCCGATCTATTCTCTCGAGCGCGACACTTGCCGCCCTTCAACAGCCTCGTTCGCGCCGTGGGAACAGGGAGGAGAGAGTGGACGATAGCGGACGGACAAATCGCGGGCCGGAAGTCGGCGTGGAATCACTTTTAGCGCGGCCGGAAACGGAGAACAAGGCCGCTTCGTGGCGATGCAAAGCGGCTGGTTGGTCAGGCAGCGGGCAACAGCGTGGGGCAGAGGGCAGCCCTCGAGTTTCGATGCGCGCGGGGCAAAGGTAAGGCGCCCTCGGGGGGTGTTCGCGGCGAAGTTATGCAGATCTGACCCCCCTCCCTCCCTCCCTCTCCTCCCCGTAACTGCTGTTTCACACGCGATATCACGCATTTGAATGTACAACCGCTTTCGGCTAACTCCGCGGCTCGAGAGGATCGCGTCGAGCAACGCGGGGAAAGGGGGGGGGGGAAAGAATCGAGAGGGAGGTAAATCTCTCGCGGCTGTTCCCAAAAATTACACGTCGCGGGACGTTCGTTGATTTTAAACAATTGCGCCAGCCACCGGTAGACTCGCAATTATCCAAACAACCGGGACGAGCGGATCAACGCGAGTTTTCGATTTACATCCCCTCGAGAGAGCCTCAATTTCCTTCTAACCTTCCAGTCCCAAGCCAAGAATAACCACGAATCAGAGGCGGGGATCTAACACGTGGAAACGGATACGTAGAAACCGGCGTTTCAGAAACGGAGAGCGAGAATATTTCAAAGCGGAATACGCGCAGGAGTTACGAGGGTGGGCTTATCGCCGGCGAGAGGGCCGAACGGATCGTTCGACGGAGTTAATTTAAACGAGGCATAGAACCGCGCGGCTCGCAGAAGGACGCTGATGGGGCGGCGATACCGGCCGACTTTCCCCGGCTAGATTGGGGCATGTTTGCATGGTATTTAGCCGATAAGGGGGCAAAGGTATCGAGCGCCTACGGATTACACGCTTTTAACTGATCCACGATGGGGCGTTACCACCCCCACCCCCACCCTCGCTCCTTCTCTTTTTTTTCAGCCCCCTTTAGACCCTCGCCTACACCTGTCATCGTCCACTTGTGCCCGTTCCTCCGCCCTTCGTTTCCCGTGTCGGCGTTACGAAAAGGCGTTCTTCCGTGTCTCTAATTAAAATTTTTTTCTCCTTTTTTTTTTTACCACCTGCTCGTGCTCGATTCTCTCCTCTTCTCTTCGTTTCTCCTTCGCTCCTTCGCCGGCGACTCGACCGTAGACCAACGAAATCGATCGTGTCCATTTCATTTTTCTCGATGAGGAGGAGAATAGCTGGCCGGGGGAGGGTGGTGACTTTCGCAGCAGCGAAATTTATCGAACTTGGCTGTCGATTCGAAATTCGACTCGATTTCTGGAATAGAACGTTTCTGCGATATTTTTCACTCGTCGGTTGACATTTTTCTTCTACGCTCGAGTCATCGGTTAAGATAATTTTTCGTTCCTTTAGGACGTGGACTAAATCTCTATGCCTGTGCAACTGTGCGCCTGTTAATCTCGAAAATATTAACGCGGAAAGACAATTTCCGCGATACGCTGAATTTTAAAATTACCGCTTTATTAAAACAGAGGGGGAAACAAGTTGCGACTTTTTACCATCCTCCTTTGTAGCCCCCGGCTTTAATAAAATTTCATTATTTAACGCGCGTTATGAATTTTAAATTGCGCCCGTGTTTCAGCAACGTCATCGATGCACCGTCATCGTGCTGCATCATTTTGCCACGTACACACTTTCTTCGCCAAACCAACTTTGAGACAAATACGACAGCCCCGCAGTCCCGAGACCTTGCAACAGTTCGAAGGAATCGCGGACTTTTCCAACGGGACCAACTACCCGGAAGTCGTCGACCCTCGTCACTCGCCTCGCTCGCGACAACCCAACGCGGGGTCCCCGTGATTTCTCTCCAGAAATTTCAATAAACGGGCCTGGGGCTGACGTCGGCCATTTTCTCCGTCATTAGAAGCAACCTCCGGATCCCGAGGCGGAAGCCGGGTCAATCGGCAAACTCCCGGAGGAGGGTTCCAACGATCTCGAGACGGTCGTCGATCGCTCGGAGAACGATTTCCTCCCAGCTGCGGCTGCGGCGATCATTCTTCGCGTCGAACGCGTGTGCGTGCGCGTGTACAGCGAGCGAGGGGTCGCTCGATAGCTCGGCGTCGGTTCGAAGGCATTCCGGATGCATAAAATGGACGTTAGTTTCGCATGCCGCGGGCCGTCGACTGTATTTTGCATAGCTACCCTCCCCTCACTCGCCCCGATCCGTCCTTCTGCCTGCCACTCTGTAATAAAACGATACGTTCTTTCCCTTACGAGAAGCGTCGCTATTAGACAATGCTCTCTCTCTCTCTCTCTCTCTCTCTCTGTTTCTCTGCACTGCAGACGTTGCTTCTCCCCGAACAGACATTCCAGCGAGCGTAGGTGTATTCCGAGCGTTCGTGGATCTCGCGTCTGAGGAGGAACCAAGATTCTGAAAATTTGTAAATTAATAGCCCGCAGGGACAGAAGATGCCTCTCGCTTCTGTGTAACTATCGATTCGCTGAAGCGTGCCGTTCTGTTTCACTTTCTTCCTACATGTACGTACGCATCTGCAGTGGTGAATTCGAAAGACAAATTGCACGAAGCAATCCGTGATTTTATAAGGTGAGGCTACCTATGATGAAAATGTAATTAAATCATCACACGAATGCCACGTAATTTTAGTTAATTCAACTGTCACTCTCACTGGTAGAGTAGATTCGTCCGAAATGAATCTCTTCGGTGACGTAATTATTTTGAAATTCTTCGTAAATATGAATATGCTCGAGCATGTTCCACTCTGTTCACGACAAGAATCTCTCTTTCTCTCTCTCTCATGTTCAAAGACCAACTCGGCGACGGCGGCGGCGGCGGTTCTGAGAAATTTTTCGCAACACTTCCGTTTCCCATTTCCTACCTCGTTCGCGGCGAAACACGGCCCGCGGACACACGCCCCGACGACTTTATGCATTATTCAACAGCCCGCTCGACTCCATAAATCGGCTAATTAAGAGCGAAACTTATGCACCCCGGTCTCTTCGCGGGACCATGAAACCATCCAGCACCGTCGCAAACGATTAAAAAGCACAGGAACAACCCTTCGCGTCGATTTACTCGCGAGCTGACACGCACTCCGGGCGTTTCGCGCGCGCACGTGCCACCAGCTCCCCGTAAAGGAAAATCGTCCGGCACGGAACAATCCCCTCCGTACGCGACAACTAACATCCCGTTCCTATCCTCAACACGGCCTTGTCGAGCGTCTGCGGAGAATCCAAGACTCGAAGCAAATGTCTTAAAATTTGAAAAGACAGAGTCGAAAGATGGTATTTCAGTCGCGTGGAGGATTGAAAGATTAATTCTGATAATACGGCTTAAACAAAATCAATTTTTCTTTTCTTTTTTTAATTTTCTCAAAGTATATGCTTTCGAAAATGTCTATGTAAAAGGATTTGTTTGAATTCGTAAAATTAGCGTAAAAGTTGTAGATGCTTAAAGGAAACGGTGTACTGCTCGCAACGTAAGTACGAGTATTTTTGTACGACTTCATTGTGTTTTTCTCAAAAAATCTTTCATTTTATAATATTTTTCGCACTACTGATTGTAAGCATGAATATTTCTGTACAACGAGTAACGGAAACTTCAAATGTGTTTTATCACTGAAAGTGATTATAGCGGGGGTAACCCAGAAAATCGGGCCTCTTCAGGTGCAACGCTGATGCAACGAAAATTAGCGATTGGTTGATTTGGGTCACGTGACAGACTTCGAGTAGGAGTGGCGTTGTTTGGTACTACTAGGCGTTTCGTTAATTTCGTTTGAAAAAAATTGTAAATACTCTTCAAGTATGAATAAATCTATATGCGAAAGCTGCATACCAAAATGTACGACAGTTTCCTTGGAAAAAGATCCCAAAATGTCGGTTTTTACAAGCCGGATTACCAGAATACCCCCTCATTAACAAGTTTAACACAGAATTTCCCTCTCGTACTTATTACTTGAAAATTTCCAAATTTTATGAATCGACATAACAAAGTTGGTTAACAAAGTCGCCAGTAATCAGCAGCTAAAGTCTGGAACCCTGCGCTTGCCAATGTTTCAAGCCAGGGGTGGAAAAAGCCGAGCGCCACGTCACTCTTGACGTCTCGTCCTAACGCGAGCAGGGTGTGTTTTACGAGGCAGCTTGTATAACGAGACAGATATATCCCAGCCCCGGTGTGTTCGCGTCACCGAACAGAGACACCAGGGTGAAAGTACCAGGCCGAAAAGAGGGTGCCGGGAGCCGGAGAGCACGCCGTGGGCGGGTCAGTCCATCATTCGCGACGAAGAGTCAATATTAATTAAGGTAATGGCAACCAGGCTGGGTCACCCTGTCGAGCGGTGTTTCCACAATGACGGCTAATTATCCATCGTGTACGTTTCCCTTGCGCCCTTCTTTCCACCGCGGTTCTATACCAACCGTCCGACTCTCTGGCTCTCTCCTCCTCCACCCCGGCCAAGGGTCAACGCGGACACGTCCCCTTCGTGTCGTCACGGGTCACATTTTACGCGGCCGTAACACGTTTACGAGGTAACCGGCACCACGGCTTTACGACCGTGTACACATCGACGATTATTTCGCTCTGATAGTGAACCCTCTTCCCCTCCCGAGTCGAGCCGGTGTTAATTACGGGCTTGGGATTGGGTCATTGCCGCGATGTGTCGGAATTATCGACCGATCGCTCGCTACCGGGGGATCCAGAGAAGATTCCCGCGTCGCACATTCGAGTGTAACAATCGAACACACGTCGAACTAATTTTTACTTTTGTAAAGTTCTTTCGCAGTGGCCTCTATTTGTAATGTATACACAGTGACGGACAGAGGGAAATTCGAATGGCAATTGGTAGAAAATGTAACGCGCTTCTAGGAAACGGAATTATAATTGAGAATCAACTACTGACGCTAAGAACGTTTAAAGATGGTGAAGATTTTAAGAAAGAATATTATCTTCATGTGCAACGTCAATGCAACGAAAATTAGCGATTGGTTGTTTTGGGTCACGTGACTCGCGAGGGGGCGTGGCGTAGACCTCGAGTAGGAGTGGCGTTGTCTGCGCTTGTAATTTGTTTCGTATCGATTCAAATGTTTGCGTATCGATAAAATTTTATGGCAAAAAAGTCGTCTTCGTTTCCTAGTCAGAACAGTTACTTCTCGGCCTTTCAGTGAGACGAATCGTACTTGGATACAAGTCGTGTAGTTTTTTTAAAGAATGTACGACGATAAAGACTGTTTGGTTAATATTTAAAATAATATTCGGCAGATCATTGACATGTTCTCTCCTTATATCGAAATATCGAACTTTTATAAAATATTGTTGTATGCCAATTACTTGAAAAGTCGAAATCGAGCCGGGACGATGGATCAAAGTGATTCTCTCCATCCAGTCTGCATTTATTTCGAGAGATCTGTAACGAAGATAGTTTCAACAAGCACTTGTTCTACCAAAGTACGTTCGATTCCAACGTACGCGACTCACGCGACCTAGTTTTCGCTATCCCGGGGTTTAAGGGTTCAAGGGTCACTGGGTTACCTAAATGCGACGAGTTCGCGATTATAATTGTCGAGAGCCAAGAGTTTTTATTTCGATCGTCGCAGATCGACTTTTCAGCAGAGAATTTCACGCTGAGTGCCGTGAGTAACGTGACAAAAAAAAGTCGACCGACACGAGACGCCATGCGTTGGAAGCACGTCCGCTGAGTGCATGAGAATCGCGAATGGCGGTAGAAGCGGCCGACTAGCGATAAGAGTGGCGTCGATCTCTCCTCGAGCGTAACGTTCCGCGCATCGCCTCGATCTCGCTACAACGTTAATGTAACGCGCGTGCCTCGAGACGCTCGAGACGCCAATATTGCCCGATTCGCTCGCAGTTGCAAGCGGAAGTGCTAGTGAAACCGGCGCAGCTGCTAGGAAAAATGAAAATTGCGCGCCAATAACGTTTAATGCAGCGAGTACAAAGAACGAGGATAAACTAGAAGAAGATTCGTCCGGGAAGAACACGCGAGAGAAACGTGAGAAACGGGGCTATTCTCTTTCGTCGTGTCATTTACCGTGGTTGAAATGAGAATTTTTTTACCCGCGTTCGAAGATACAGATCTTTTAGGAATGGAT
>KQ435726.1:1615637-1626168 GCA_001276565.1 Melipona quadrifasciata | reverse complement strand
CTTGATCCCGATAACAGCCGATGATCGATTTAGCAACAGAGAGCGCGCGCCGAGTCTCAAAGAGCGCGGATCCCCCACGCAAACTAATTACGCGCCGCCGCAAAAGCGAGCCGACTATAACGCGATCATTGGAAAATTAACAACGTTATCGGCGGCAGGTGGCATCGGGGCCAATTCGTTAATTCGTCCAGAAACGGGAGGGATCTCGGGCTGGATCGAACATCCCTGCCCGATCGATCGTCCCCTCCATAGAGCCGGTTGGTTGCTGTCTCTCTCTCTCTCTCTCTCTATGCCTGGCAGACTTTCGGTTGCGAGGCGGATGATCCAAAAGGTAAGCGTGGCCGCGACACGTTGGAAGAAACGAGAGAGCAAGAGAGCATCAACGGGATCGCGAATATTACGGCCGTCCCCGGGATCGCGGTAATAATGTCTGTTCCATGGGATAAGCTGCCGGCGGATCCCATAAGTAGCGGGCAAAGATTTCGTGGCATTGAAAAGCTTCTGTCTACCGAACGGCTAACCGGGCTAACTTTTAACGAGATTCGTCCCGACTATCCCGAGCCGCCGGCTCGAGTCTCCGGGAATATTCTTCTCCGAGTGGTGTTCCGGGGCTTCTTCGAGTGCCGCCGTATAGTTTAATTCCGCGTTAATTCACCGGCGAGAGCCGGCGCCGCGACTTACGTCTAGCCGCCGCCGCCACCGGTTCTCTTCCGAACCGCCAGCTTTATTGCTAAATTTATTATTCGCCGCTACGCCTGGACGTAGAACTTTAGTCTCTTTCTTCTTTCTTTCTTTTTTTTTTTTTTTTTTTTTTTTTTTTTTTTTTTTTTTTTTGAGCGATATCGCGATTTCGAGAGGGCGGAATATTAATAAAATATTTCTCAAGATCCTCTCGAGTGTATCGACAAGTATCGCTCGCTTCGAGTGAAGTTTCTTCTTCCAGTGACTTCGAGTTTCCGGGATCGCAGAGACGAGTCTTTCGATGAAACAACGAATCTATTCGAACCTCTGTTCCGGTCAGTTTCCGACGACAAATCGCACACCAATTAAATGGTGTTTCATTACGAAGAATTCACAGAATATCGATGATAATAAATTGATAATAAATTGAAAAGTTTTAACCAGGCGTTCGAAAATCTTTCGCTTCAGACAAATTTCTAGAAAGCTCGGATATTTACGTTCGTTAACCGCGAAGCGAACAGGATCGACGAGAGGAGAGAGGAGGCGTTAATTCCTGGCACTGTCCTGCCAGCTACCGGGCGGCGACTATCTGAATACGTCGGCTCGTAAAAGGCAGCTAGCAAGTGTCTCTAATGCACCGTTACCAGCGAGTTTAACCGTGTCGCAGTAAACGCGGCGACGAGGGAATCTCTCACGAGACCTTTCAGCTGCCAGTGGAAATTCCTTGTTCCCTGACAGCCGGTTCCGCGCGATCGTGCAGGCTCCCTCGAAAACCCTGCCCGGGCTCCGGTAGCAAGTCCTACCCTACAGTTCCACGCGCCGATCCATCGGGAATTCGGAAAAGCTTAATCGTTATTAGCTAAATTTCCGCGACAGC
This sequence comes from Melipona quadrifasciata, assembly GCA_001276565.1. Classification (NCBI taxonomy): domain Eukaryota; kingdom Metazoa; phylum Arthropoda; class Insecta; order Hymenoptera; family Apidae; genus Melipona; species Melipona quadrifasciata. Next base: position 1,624,610 of record KQ435726.1, on the reverse strand, counting down.
GTGTCTGGCTGCGCGGCGAGTTGCTCCACCAGCGCCGCACGTAAAGAATCGCGAGCGCGTTGTCTGACTACGTACGAAACCGTTCTACCAATGTCTCTTACAGCCCGAAGATTTACAACTATAGTAGAATTTGCAGAAATTCAGAAACAGTTCTCAGTGAAATCTGTAAAATTTACAGTTTTTTTTTTTTCTGGCGAGAAATTTGTAGAATCTAAAAATTTGAAGTTCTCTTCGAACAAACGAATATTTCGTTCAACATATCATTTCTTCGTACTAATGAAAATTTCGATCAATTACATTTCCAATTACATTTCAAATTAGAGAGAGTAGAAATATCACAGAAAGTAACGTTTAATAAAAGAAAGTATTAACTGATTTCTTAAAGTTCCTTCTCGCAGCTTAGATAGACTTTCGTTTAAGTACTTGAATCCATTAGAAACACGATCTACTCGCCACGCACGCAAAGAAGCACATTCGTTGTTTCGAGATTCCTCGTGCAGTAGATCGTTCCACTTCCTGTGTTTCTAAACCCCTGACAGTTCGGAGTTATCGACAGTTATCGATCGCGCGTATTGGCTGACTAAAGCAAAGTAGAATGCGCACCGCATTATGTACAAGTTGCCCGACTATACACGAAATCGTTCTACTTGCCCCGCTTTTGACGCGACTCGCGACGCTCGTGCATATACATGCCCGCCGATTAAATACACGATCGTTCCATTTGCTTTGTACGTACGAACGTAGCCTTTCGCGAGATTTCTTTCCCGACAGTGTGTTTGTTCTACTTCTAAACTACCCTGTCCTCCGGTTCAAAGTTATCGACAGTGGGAAATTAGAAAGCCGGCGATATTGGCCGATTAAAGAAAAGTAGAATACGGCTGGCTATGTGAACCGAGATCGTTCCACTTGCTTCGCCGATTAAGCACACGATCGTTCTGTCCGCTTCGTATATAAAGAAATCACGTATCGTTTCGTGTGTCTCTTGTGCAGTTGATCGTTCTGCTTGTAAATTGCCTTTTCACTCGATTCAAAGCCAACCGCCAAAGTGGTTGGAGGATTAAACGAACCGTGAACCTATTGGCTGACTAATCACGCATTCGTGCTACTTAACTCGACATCTCCACGACATCGTGGAATTAATAATTAACAAAGACGAATCGATTCCGATCCTGTCATTACAAATGTAATGTAATTGTCAAGCTTTGTATCTCTGTCCAACACAGATTGAAGTAAAAAAATGTAGTCTAATAATTTTTATTTATTTTTGATAGAAATGACACTTTGGAAACTAGACGAATAAATAAACTGTAAAAATTACAATCTTTCCACTACACTTACGACAGATTACGACCATGCGAAACAAGAGACAAAGACTCGTTTTTATTTATTTTTAAATAAATGAAAATGACGCGACATCTTGGAAAACGAGGCTACAGACGAATACAAAATTCAAAAAGAATTAGAATCCTGGCCTCTTCAACGCACAGACAATTTTTCGCTCTGCTTCTGTCTCTTCTCTCCCAAATAATTTAGCCACCCGCCAGCACTTGGATCAGAGCAGCGTCCAAGTGACCACTTAACCGTACGAAGGAAAAGAAAAAAATTCAACCAGTCGAAGCGCAGGGAAATCGCGTCTGCCCGATGGAAATTAGCGGGTGCAAGATTTAGCAGGGGGGTGGGAGAGAGAACCGCTTCCGGTCGTTTCCTCCCCCACGGGGAGGTGGAAGAAGGAGGCCGGAACCGCCGAGTCAGATGCATTACACGCTCGTAAATCGCGTCGCCACGCTTCCCCATGAATATGCGAGAAGTTGAGCCGCGCCGAGTTATAATCATTCCCCGGCCGCGATCGTCGAATCGTTATTCCCGATCTTCCGGTAAAGCCTGCTAATTAAAGGGGTCGTCAGCCGAGGGCGAGCGTCGCCCTCGCTGCTCGCGGACGCGGACAGGGAACGGAGGGCGAGCGTGGAGGGAGGCGGCGCGAAGCGGAATTTCGGTGAATATTCAAGCGACGGGGCGACCTGTTTCGTGTGGCTCGCTCGATACCTTTGTTACACCGAGCCCTCGGCTCGCGTATCGGGACACACCGGCTAGCAATTTTCGCCACGTTGCACTTGTGTTTATTTACGTGTCGATGAATCGATGTCGTTTGCCGTAAGGAACGACTACGTGCAGAGAAGCTGTGATTTCAGTAGAGCTGACGTGAGAGAGAGAGGGTTGGTGTCGCTTCCACGTGCCGTTGCGAAAGGGAACTTGAAACTAAAACCAGTTTTCAACGAAAATCTCAATTGAAAGTTGCATGATACGATCCATCCGCATCGATCATCCAAAGAACAAGAATAAAAATAAAAAACTGCACGACTCGTATCCCAGTACGATTCGTCTCACTGAAAGGCCCAGAAGCAGTTGTTCCTAACTAGGAAACGAAGACGACTTTTTTGCCATAAAATTTTATTGATTAGCAAACATTTGAATCGATACAAAACAAATTACAAGCGCAGACAACGCCACGCCCCCACACGAATCACGTGACCCAAGTCAACCAATCGCTAATTTTCGTTGCATCAGCGTTGCACCTGAAGACTTTGCGCCCGATTTTCTGGGTTACCCCCGCTAAAATCACCTTCAGTGAAAAAATAAAAATAAAAAAAAAAAAAAAAGAAAGATGAGAAAATGAAGAAAAACGACGAATTTCTGATGCCACGTGTCGACAAACGTACAAAGAGAAATACAGCGTAGTAACACAGGTGACGATAAAGCCGAGCGGTGAAGTCGCGAGTGTCCAGAGCGGTTTCTTTGAATTAATAATACGACAATGACTGGGCAGCACACAGACGCGGTGAGTGATGGCTTCGAACCATGGTGACAGATTCGATCTAATGGCACGACCAGACACCGAGAGCCAGACACAAGAGTTCGCGTCTATATTTCCTGATATTATCATTCGGAGCGTATGCGCGTTCGATTAGCCCGGCGTATGCGCGGAATAAACGGGCAAGAGGGGAGAAAAAAGCTTCCCGTTACGGGGAAATTTCGAGAAACAATTGGTACTCGATGTAATGAGATCGCGTTACGGGAACACGATCGAGGAAAGTCTAACGAGCTCGTTTAAAGAATTTCCACCGGTTAACGGAATCGGAATGGGTAATACGTTGCCGACAGACAACGCATCGAAAATTCTATCGCAGTACAAGCTCGGCATGGCCTCGTCTCTCGCTCCACAAAGAAATATAATAATTCGCCAGGCCTCGTTAAACGCGAGACACGGCGATCGATTTAAAATCAAGTTCCGACGTCGACGTAGTAGAACAGAGACGCGAAATTGATTTCCAATTAAAATACAAGCTTTCATTTGTACGTTTTGCAAAAAGATGGTTTGGAAAATTTTCTCGAAGCCTTTAAAACTTAAAACCACCAGACACGTAAATTTATTTAACAAACTTCTGTTAAATATATTTGACGAAAAATGTCATTTAAACTTCCAGAAATGATAAATTCGTTCTGCGAGGGAAGCGAGTGATCATTTCGACCACTCTGGTAGCTCTCGCGTTAATTATTCCGGTTAGGTCAAAGGGTCAATTTTTAATATCAATTAAATATTCAACGAAACGAAAAGGAGAGGGAGAGAGAGAGAGAGAAAAGATCGATAACGAAGTTTCCGCATTCGAGGGAAATATTCATGGAATTCCGGAAACAAACCGGAAGTCCGACGGAATCCCTGCTGCGCGGGAGCCGGGATGCCTTTGATGAAAATTCAAAGAATCAACGGCGAGAATATATTACGAAAAAAAGAGGGATTCATATCGTTTTTCCGGTCAGGGGGATTTTTCATCGTCATCGAGTTTCACCAAATGCAGGCAGTCACACCCGCAATCTCGCCGGGACGCGATAGGTCATACGACAGGGTACCCAGGCGGAGGGGAAAGGAGGATACGCGGAGAATGGCTGGCGATCATCGACCAGCTAATTCCAGCCTTCGAACGAGAGAACTTTCCTTCTTTCGGAATCTCTCGGCGCGGCTTATTAGCTTCGACATCGCCGTGAATAATTTCGTAGCTCGCGCGGAAGGAATCTCTTCTTCGTTGCCCGATGGAAAAACGAGGATTGCTTCCGAGGCTGATCGAACGGGAGATTACAGAGAGAGAAAGAAAATGAAACTAGAAATCTCTATTTCTCAGGTGCCTGTACTTGGACACCAATCCACAGCTGCACTTGATTAATACACAACGACACAAACCGAATGATTTATCGGTTGTCGGACTTTCGATCGAAACCACTAAATAAAATTTGTCAGTGAAATTGCTGTGCAAATTTGTGCACAATGGCGACAAGCTTCGTTACGTCAATAAAATATCGTCCGTGATATATATAAAAAAGCGTGTACGATGTACGAATACATATATATATATGTATTGAGAGAATGGATCCTTAAATTCGCCGATCTACTGGGTTTAAAACCTCCGTAATCTCTGAATGAAATCGAAAGAAATAAGAAAAGTTGGGCTGACTGAGAAGTTAATCGGTACTCGGGCGACGATAACGAAGAGCCAGCAGCCAGGTGATGCCCGTCGCGCGTCAATCGATCGATCGTCACCTCTCCGAGCCCCTATTGTTCGCATCGAGCTCGCTCGAGATGGACCCTCGACCTACTTCGTTCGATAATTATCAGCCGGCTTATAATAAAACCCATCGACGCAAGCGAGACCAACCGGATTTAATTGGCGTACGCGGCACGCTTCGTCCGCGAAATTCACGGTCACCCAACCAGGGGAGGGGGGGGGGGCGAATTTTAATGAACGATCGGCCCGTTGCACACACGTCTCGCCTGAATCGTGGAAAGCCCGGCTTCGAATCGGCTACAGTGAAATAATTTATCAAGAACGTTCTGCACGTCGAAGCCCGCTGGCTTTGTTCTTTAGAGCTAATCTTTGTTGTCGCGCTGAGAACGTGAAATTTGCACGAAGGAGGAGAAGAGAAATGGAATCTTTTTTTTTTCTTTAGGAATTATTTGCGCAACTCCAATTCTCGGTTGAATCATAGAATAAAGAAATACACGTCGTGCCAAATAAAATAATATAATAAAAAACTGCACGACTCGTACCCCAGTATGATTCGTCTCACTGAAAGGCCCAGAAGCAACTGTTCTGACTAGGAAATGAAGACGACTTTTTTGCCATAAAATTTTATTGACATGCAAACGTTTGAATCGATAGAAAACAAATTACGGGCTCGAACGCCACGCCTACCTCACGCCCCCTCACGAATCACGTGACTCAAGTCAACCAATCGCTAATTTTCGTTGCATCAGCGTTGCACCTGAAGTGGCCCGATAAAATAATTCTCTTCGGTTATTATACACTTAGCCCTTCGTAGTCAGACTCTCATTTAATTACAAGAGAAAGAAGTTATTGATACAATTGGAAATTAATAGTTAACGAAAAATGAGAGCATGCATTTAAACGAAGGTTAAAAGCATTTAAAATTTAGCCACAGACTCTCGAAATATTTCTTTTACGTTCACAAAAAGAAAAAAAAAAAAAGATGAAAAAAACACTTTGCTTTCTACACATATATATGAGTCCAACAACAAGTTTCAAGCGTCCTCGCGGCGAGGGCATCTCACTCCCGCCAGCGTGGGGGTCGCAACGTTTCGGCCGAGGAATTAAAACGGAGTAGCAGAGAATAAACGAGGAAAAGAGGTACGTGGGCCGCACGACGGGAAAGTTTGTCGCGAGTGGCCGGCGGGAAAACGAACTTAAGAAAACAGGGCCTGCCATTAAAATGCTAAACAGCGACAGTTTTGAGGCGATCTCGACGTCGACGTCGGGGGTCACGTACCAAGACACGTTCCGTACACTGGAAATATAATTGCGAGGAGGAGGTGGGTTAGAGTCGGTGCCACGCGTGGCCGCGGTCCCGAGCATTAATGTTATGCTAATTTAATATCGCGCGGGCACGGCCCGCCGCCGCGGCCGACGTCTCTTTAAAGTCACATCCCGACGTTCGCCCGACTGCGTGGAACGAATTTCATATCGCGTTAACGCGTCCGGCGAAACACTTGTTTAATAACCACTTGCATATTAAACAAAGCGAGAAGACGCGACCGCGGGATTAACCTGGCGCGACGCGACGCGTCGCGGCTCGCGATCAACGCCAAAAATCAGCTTCCGGTTCGACGAGCCGGACCGATCGTCCCTCTTTGACGCAAGAACCGCAATTTGAATACTAATGCCCTCGCCCTGTTAATTGTACCATGTCGTCCGTCCAATTTGATTCTCTCGCCGATCGACAACAATATCAAGAAACGGGGAACGTTTCGGAGGGAAATTTACACCGAGGGATTTACATATTCGGAACGGTAGGAACATTTAATTTCCTCGCGCGAGAGAAGAAACTGTTGAATAACGAAAGCGAAAACGCGCGATCGTGGGATTAACTTGGAGGCTCGCGACGGACGACAAAAACCATCTTCCGGTTCGACGAGCGACCAATCGTCCCTCTTTGACGCGAGAACCGCAATTTGAATACCAATATCGCTGTCCAGTGTACGTACTGTTAATTGTACCGCGTCATCTGTTGAATCTGATTCCCTCGTCGATCGACGAGAATATCAAGAAAGCTGCGAACTGTAACGAGGGCATTAAAATCTCGTTACTGGTCATCGTGGATGATGGGAATGTTTAATTTCCTCCCTCGAAAAGAAATTGTTGAATAATGAAAACGAAAACAGGCGATTAACCTAACCTCGCGACGATGGCAAAAACCAGCTTCTGGTTCGATCGTTCCACTTTCATGCGAGAACCGCATTTTGAATGTTGATAAATATTATTGCTATAGTACTATAATTTTGTAATTGACAATTTCGAAAGACACTGTCCCGATAATATTTTTCCATTAACTAAGTAGAATTAACAAAATTCGTAAGACGAGACACTTTAACATGAGTTTTGTTAAGAAAACATCTCCATCGCGTACTAAATAATTGTACATTGTTGTCATGTATTAATAGCTACGTTCACAACGCAGTCGGTCTTTATACGACGATTAATCTATAGTTGACTTTTCCGATTGCGATGGACGTTGACCTCCTTGACTTCTGAATGGAGACTAACTGGTAGCTTCGTTCGATTTTAATTCTCCCAAGTGAACCGATGAATCATCGAAGGATATCGTGAAAGTTTACCATCGAGTTTACCCCGGTATTTTATCCTTTTGTCTTTCTCTCTCTCCCTCTCTCTCCCTCTCTCTCTCTCTCGCTCTCTATAGTGTTTTCTCTCCGGGTTTGCTCTGTCTGTTGTTTGTTTTAAAAACAACCGACGCAAACACGTCGTGGATACACGCTGCCGGTCTCAAATGTGTTTGAAAACGATAGTACCGGCCGGAGAGATTGTAAAAGGGGGAGAACAACGTTGTTCACGGTCTGACAAACGGACCGGTTTCAATCTCTGATTCGAGTCAATCACGGCTAAAGTATCCTCGAGAGCATCCAAGGGAAAAAAAAGAAAGGAATGTATCTCAGAATCACATGGATTTTCATTATATTATGGATTTTTATACATTCACAGGTAACTTCTACGAATGCGCGATAACGTACGAAACACTGTAAAACTAGCAATAATCATTTACTCGAGAAGCAAGGCTTTTAGTTGCAAACGGAACTCTTACTGTTAAACTGTTCCTTTGATTCTATTCACGATTATTATCTTCAGGTGCAACGTTGATGCAACGAAAATTAGCGATTGGTTGATTTGTGTCACGTGACTCGCGAGGGGGCGTGGCATAGACCTCGAGTTGGAGTGGCGTTGTCTGGTACTGAGCGATCGCGCCTGTAATTTGTGTATTTGTATCGACTCAAACGTCAATAAAATTTTATGGCAAGTCAGAACAGTTGCTTTTGGGCCTTTCAGTGGGCCCAGTACGAGTCGTGCAGTTTTTTCTGTCGCTGTATTGTCATCGCGCGCATTGCACAGATGAAAATACGAGAATAATTGTGTATTAATCAACTTCTGGAATCGCAAAGCCCGGCTGAGCGTCCGCGGTAACAGAATGCCCGCCGCAGACACGATGAAAATCCATACGACGTTAATACTATGAGTTACCAAGGGCACAGTCGCCTGGCCGAGCGACCAAGATGTCCGAATAATAGCCAGACATCGAAGCAGCTAATACGCGGTATTAAGCGGCCTCTTGCGTTCAACCAGGAATTAAGCGAGCAGTCGGCGTTGTAAACCAGCCAGGGCCCGTGTGCTCTCTTTGTTACGAAATCGGCCAGGGAAACTTCGTCCAGCCGTAAGCCGTACGAATTATCCGCAATTTTCTCTGCCGCGGCGCCCGGGCCACCAACGAGACCGGGTCGAATACGGCTTTAATAGTTGTAACACTGACCGTGGGTAACTCCCTCGTGTGGCTTACACGAGACCTCCGACCATCCAGTTGTTCACGTCGAACCACGGTCGAAAACGTCCTCTCCGCTGTGGCTACCGTGTCGAGCAAGTAGTACGATCGCCCGCACGGTCAGGCATCGCCGACTCTACTCTCGTCGAGTTCAAACGTGCTCTCGCTACTTTTTTGTTTTCAATTCGAACAATGATAGAAACGAACAACCGCAATGAGAATTGACATTTTCCGAGACGTGAGAGTGAAAAGAAGTAATTTACTCGATGCATCGTATATTTTTTCATAGCTCTAGATTCTCCATAAAAAAAAAAACAAACAAAAAAATACCAGTGTAACAGATATGTACGTTTGTTTGAATTTTCCAAAACCCAAGTTGGCCAACATTCACGATGATATTTTTAATTCGAGAAAGAGAGAGAGAGAGAGAGAGCACTTTCATAACGCGTTTCGATATTGCGGTCACGTTCGCTGTTCCCCCCCGACTCGTCGACGAGTCTTTACGCGTAGAATCGTTACCACCCACCTTTTATTTCCTTCGCCGCGAGTTTCTACAGGAGCCATCCTCCCGGAGGAAGCCGG
>KQ435726.1:1596108-1609730 GCA_001276565.1 Melipona quadrifasciata | reverse complement strand
CCAATCCAAGACCTTTCTCAAGGCCGACAAATCCTTCAGTTGGCGATGAACCCGAAGCCCGGGCCCCCGGCGAGGAAAATTCCGCGGCACACGTGCGTTCCCATCGGGGAAATTCGCCGGATGGCCGAGCGCAATAACTTAAACATCCGGCCGGCATTGGCTTAAAGGGTAGGAACGTCGGGCCAATTGATTGACCGATGCATGATTCAGTGGGAAGTATAAGTGGCGCCAGCCCAGCCACGGTGAAATTGCCTGCGTGCGAGAGGTGGTCTCGCAGACTGCTCCCCGGTCGCGGGTGAAAGATGACAGCCGACTCGAGCCGGCCATGAAGAATTCACGCCGCTCCAGTTTCGCGGCCTGTTTCATAAATAATGGACCGGCGCCTTGCGGTTAGAGGCGAGCCTACTTTCTAATCGAGGGCCGCGAGCTAACCGATACGCCACTTCCGACCCGAGCGAGTGCACGCGATAAACTCCCAGCCTATAAGCGAGCGACGGCTGACTGTCGATGCACTCTGCGAACGCGATTCTCTTCCTCTTGTTTGTCAAGCAAATTGGCTGGGGCTCGACAAGTCGACGTCTTCGCGTTGAAAATTGGAGCGAAACGCAAGGATGTTCGATTAATGGTTAATTTCATAATTGTCGATGTTATCGACGTGACAATTTTCTACTCGACTTTTAGTGACATTTGTCGTTCGTACGTGACAACTCGCAGTCTTTCTCCTAGAGAAACTAGAGTCCTAGAAGTCGATTTCTAACAGAATAGCTTCCGTTACAAACTTTCATCTTCAGGTGCAACGCTGATGCAACGAAAATTAGCGATTGGTCGATTTGGGTCACGTGATTCGCGAGGGGGCGTGGCGTGGACCTCGAGTGGGAGTGGCGTTGTCGCGCTTGTAATTCGCTTTGTGTCGATTCAAACGTTTGCACGTCAATAAAATTTTATGGCAAAAGAGTCGTCTTCATTTCCTAGTCAGAACAGCTACTTCTGGGCCTTTCAGTGAGACGAATCGTACTGGGGTACGAGTCGTGCAGTTTTTTCGTAACATTCTCCGAATGATAAAACGTCAGACCTCCCAGACGTGATTTCGCCGCCTCGTTCACCGTGGGGCCAATAAAGTAAAGCTCCGCGCTTTCAGAGATAAAGCGAGACAGATGCCTTTCTATAAAACGTCGCAGTCTATCATAAACGTTTCGTCCGAGAGGCAGAGAACCGAGAAAGGGAAGAGTTAAGTAGTTTCGTGTCGGTGGGTGTCGCGTGGTTAAGTAGATTCGTGTCAAGGGAATTAGACGGACCGTTTGAGGGACTGGCGACAATGTTGCGGCTATCACGGCGAGTATAATGAACGCCTGCTAATAGCGACCCAAGTAGCGAGGTGTATAATTAACGCGTCGTCCATCGTCCGATGGTTTTCGCGGTGAGGACGGGAGTTTCGTCGACGTTTCGTTTCGCACACCGAGGTCGAGTCATAAAATTTCACTTTGCCGATGCCAGCCATATTCGAGCTGGAGTTGGAGAGTAACCGAGCGCTGCCTACTTCGAACGAGGCACAATGCGAAATAATTTAACTTGTAAAAGACTACGAAATTAGTTTCGTATAGCTGCACGAGCAATTAGACTGAAGCTACATCCCCTCCATCCGTATCTCCCGTTCGTCGGCATGATGGTTTCCTTCGCAGGCAAGTCGGAAAGTCGTGGCAATTTCGAGCGTGTTTTTCACACGCACTTCGTCATATTTTATATTTTAATATTATGCATTACATGCGGCGAGTAAAATTCTGACAAGGAAAGCAATGTTTAAAAATTGCCCGGGAATGTGCTTTCCTCCGTTGTTTCGGTTCGAAGCCTACGGGAAACTTCGCTTTGAAGCTCGCAGGGGCGGGGGGAGGGAAAGTCAAATCGAAATAAAAGTTTTATGGTCCGTGCAATCGCCACGGTACGAATTTCTCGTTTGGTTTTTGAAAATTTATCGCTATGGCGACTTTTTTTTACAGACCGTAAAAAAGGTACTCGCGCCGTGCCTTATCAGGAAAATGCGAAAAGTCAAGATTCCATCTCTAGGAATTCTCTACTGTTTTTTTTCAATCCTAGCTGTTGCTCTCGCGATTTCGCGGAAAATTTCATCGTTTATTTTTTTCTTTCGTTTAAGTTTCCTTTTATCGAGTTCATGCGAAAGAGCGTATTACTCTCACCGATCATTTCTCGTTTGTTCCCTCCCCCCCTCTCTCTCTCTCTCTCTCTTTTTGCTCGCCTCATCCCATCCGCAGTCCGCAGAGACGCTGCCTTGGTTTAATTATAAATAACGACGCACGATTTTCATAAATAATACGTCGCATTAATTGCGCGACGAAGCGAAGACTGGGCCGGGGTACGTCGCATCGATTTATATCAACCGGCCGGCCGATAACCCGGCCGCGTTTTCGTCCGGCCCTCTGTCAAGTATCATCGATTCGAGCATTTGTCGAACGGGCGAAAGTAACGCCAGCGCGAGACGAGATTTACGCTCGATAGGGCCGATGTATGTACCTTTTTATTACTTGTAAATCAATTTCTCTCTCTCTCTCTCTCTCTCTGTTTCTCTTTTTCCTCTCACTCTCACTCCGCGAGATACCACTCGACATTTTTAACCGATAATCGTTAATCGCCGAGTTACGTAATCGATTCCGCGCTGTCATTACGGTTATTACGGTCTGTAAAATGGAGGACAAGTGGACGTAATTTAAATCGAAAACGTGGCCATCTCGCAATATTCCGAGGACTTATGCGCGCGGGGTGATGGAGAAACGAAGGTTCGCAATTTTTGGGATGGGTTGAAGGATGAAGAACAGGAGATTGACAAACTGTACCTCGATGAATTCTGTATCTCTGAAGAATTCTGTCTAGACTCGAGAGAAAGACACTAACGGCGAGTAGTACGATACACGCGTAATTGCAACGAGGAGCGTAGGACATCGTCAAAAATTCCAAAAACGGAAACCGAAAGTTAACGCAAGTGTACGGGACACAACCCAGACTGCGCGACGGTATCGGCAGGGCCATGAGGTAATTGTCAAAAACCTCTCATGGGCCTGACCATAAACACTGCAAGATAAGAGACGCTTCCCTTGCGGGGAAAGGACATAGTGAGAGTTAGGGTATAAAAGAACTGACTCCAATGCGTCAAGGGATCACTTATCCGCAGTTTGGTGCTAGGTGGTCCACGTCTAGTGAGTCCTTCCGCGTGTGCAGTCTAACTGTGTCGCCTACTTAGCTCCCGCGTCAAACAGACAATAGAAGTAATTACCTTTCGTACACCGTCTTTGTATATTCACGCAATCTCTGTATTATACATATCTTTATTAGTGCAAAATAGAGGCCTTTAAAACACTTTAAAGTGTGCCTGATAGATTTTCGAGAGGAAAATGTTTCTCCGGAAGAACAGCGCGCCCTCGTAAACTTTATTTCATAACTTTATCCTTCTTTTCCTCGTGGAGGAGGAATCGTTCCTCGAACACACGCTGTGCAACGAAACGAGCACGCGTGTAGAGCGTTCGGCGAAACGCGGCGACAGATCGGGCAGAAATTTCGATCCTTCGGGTATCGAGAGGCCGGTCGTAAGTGATAAATTTCGTTGGATATCGCCGGGGCAATTGTTAACATTCGCGAGGGAGAGGGGAGGAACAGCCGGATAACCCGGCTGGCAACGAACGAACAAACGATAAAATTATTTATAGACAGCTGGCGCGTGCTAAACAATGGTCCCGTATTAAAAATCGCCCGTATTAAATTCGCATCCGTGAATAACGGCGAGTTCCCTTACCCCCTGGCTCGTAAACCGCGCCTTTACGGCTTGCTTATATACGTAGTGAAATTATTATTGCCATTTTCGCGGCGAAAGTCGCCGGGCGTGGCTCGGGTATCGGGCTCCGATCGTAAAACACTTCGGTATCGGGCGGGTTCGAGGTCGTCTCGCTCGATACCTCGCATCGACGAAGATTTACTTTTTGCCAAACTGCGATAATTCGCTTCTCTCGCGGGAAGGGAGGAAAAAGGGAGGGGTCGTAAAAGTGTGAAAGGGGGGGGCGTACCCTCGCACTTTTCCGGTCTTGGGCTCGAAAATTTCTGAAATTTAGAACCCTTTAGAATCTACTTTCTTTCGTTGAATGTTTCAGTTTCTTCCAAGTTGTTCTGCTTTGGAAATGATTTGCGTTGCCGAAAGATAACCGCAAGCTTTTTCTGCGTGCAAATGAATCTTTCACGCTTCATTGGACAATACATCCACGTTCGTTTTGGCCGATTGCCTCTCGCCATCTTTCAGGCAACTTGTCCTTCTTCACAGAAAATAATTTCAAGAATTATGATTGGACACCCTCGTCGGCAGTGAAAATTTGGCAAAACGATTCTAAAGGCTTCTTCGATACACGCAACAGTTTGCGCCATGAAATTTTGCACTTTGAAATCGATTTTCTTTCTTTTTCTCTTTTTTTTTAACAAGCTCAAACCAAATCAAGTGTCAGATTATATACACGATGAATTTGCAGTTGAAAATGAGATTAGATGCGTTTTGAGATACACAAACATGTCCATTTATTAGAAAGAAACGCAATTGGCCAACCCAATAGATTTACGTTCCATTCCACTCGTCATTGTTCCATCCCATACAAATTTTATTGCCTGCATTTGAACACCAAGATGTATCCATTTTATAATTTTTTTTGTAAATCACTTTCCGCGCTCGAAATAGAATTGCAAATATCGAAAACTGGGAAAAGAGAAAAAAAATGCGTCAACTGGTTTCAGAGCTCCGACGATGATCGACGAGTAAATTTCGAGCGTAATAAACCAACGGAAGGATAATGGCGGCATGAGCTTCCAAGGGACAACTTGGAAAAGAAAAAACCAAAAAAAACCAAAAAAAAAAAAAAAAAAAAAAAAAAAAAAAAAAAAAAAAAAAAAACAGAAGAAAGGAGGAGAACAAGGAGAAACTTCGAAGGGCGGAATGTAAAATTCCATGGGTAAAAGCTACTAGCATCGGTAGATCCTTTTGTCGTCGGTTTCACCTTGTTTCACGACGCGCCACTCACCCTTCTCTCTTTCTCTTCTTCAACCGTGGCTTATGTAAAACCGGTCTTTTTTCCAGCCAAAATATTGTCGATCCGCAGAGGACCAGGGAAAGGGACAGTCGAGGGTTGGGGAGCGAAGGGAGGAAGGAAATCGGGTGAAAAAGCGCGATGGAAACGAGGAAAACGTTGCAAAGAGAGCAAACAGAGAGAGAGAGAGAGAGAGAGAGAGAGAGAGAGAGAGAGAGAGAGAGAGGAAGAACTCTCTCTCCGAGTGGAGTTTCCTCTGCTCTTTGATCTGCCAACCCATGCCTTTTGTTTTCCAACCGCGGACGTCGCGCTGAAAATAAAAGACTTTAAACACACTCCACGCGCAAGGGTAGGAGGGATCGTTTCTTCCCTCGTCTTCCCTCGCCGTCACGGTTTTTTCTCCCCTTTTATCGTCGGCGTCGTTGTCGTCGTTTCCAAATCGTCCGTGAAAAGAAAAAAAAAGAAAAGGAAGAGCTCGATGCGCGAGTCCGAATCTCAATCTTCCGGGGCACGAAAAATGGAGAGACCGTGGATCGTTCGAATCGCACGAAGATCAATCGTTGCACGCGATTTCAAAAATCCGAGAAATCATTCAAAGTAAGAATATCATTCCGAAAAGCACGAAGCTCGTCAAATTCAACACTGTATCACCGTGTTTCACCGTAAGAGACAACAACCACCGATTATCCTGCAATCTGGACATAAAGAGGATCGAAATTTCATTCGTGTTGCTCTCAGGAGAAAGCTACAGTCGTTGAAACTTAGGTTACTTACATCGCTTGGCCATTTCATCTACGACGAGCTGGCGCTAAGGTTCCTCGAAGAAAACTGGAAACTCGAAATGCGAGCGTCGCGGCGTCGAGCTCTGTTATCGCTCTTCGTTTCCAAGCAGATGCGTTCGATATAAAAAGAGAAAGAGAGAGAGAAGGAAAAACAGCACGACTCGTACGCTAGTACGATTCTGACTGGGAAACGAAGACGACTTTTTTGCCATAAAATTTTATCGATACGCAAACATTTGAATCGATACAAAACAAATTACAAGCGCAGACAACGCCACTCCCACTCGAGGTCTACGCCACGCCTCCTCGCGAATCACGTGACCGAAATCAACCAATCGCTAATTTTCGTTGCGTCAACGTTGCGCCTGAAGAGGCCCTCGCTAAAATCACTTGCAGTGATAAAAATAGCAGAGGAAAAAAGGTACACGAAAAGAATGTAAAAAAATTGGCGGGTGAAAGCGCAATGCAGATCAATTTTTCACCGGGCAATTAGCGATTCCATCGGCCCCGAATCGCCGGCGTGTTTAAATCAGTCGCCTCGTAATGCGCAACGATCGAGGGTGACGCTCGACGTTCTGGTATCGATTAACGCGATACATCGAACGTGTCGGATTAATGTTAATAACGAGAGGGATGCGAACATACATCTGCACAGATGTGTGCGTGCGTGTGTGTGTGTGTGTGTGTGAAACACACAGAGAAAGGGAGAGAGAGAGAGAGGATGGCACCTTGCATCCTCGAATTTATTTAGCGGCGTGGACCGTGGCTGTTACGCTCGTGACACATATATTGCTTCCGACGACAATGTAGGCTGATTGATATTGCGCGTCGCGGCTTTAATACTTAATCTTTAATCAATAGCGGCGACAAGCGGCCGCGCGCCACCCGCGTTATTGGATTTCCCTGGATCTGAATTCACGATCGCTTTCAATGGAGACGGACAATCCGAGCGTGCCGCGCCCCGCTCGTTTCACCGCTCGGTCCCACCGCTACAAGCCTATTCGTTCGCCCCCGAGCGTTTTATTTAAACGACGCCGCGGACAAAAAGCGGTCCATCCGCTGCGCCGATTAATTCGCCGACCGTGTATATGACGTGCGCGGTTTTCCGGATGCTTTCTCCACCCCTCGAACGATGAAGACATCGCTCGCATTTTCGAGCGTTGCTTCCTCGTTCGAGGAACCAGAGAACGACGAAGAAGACTTCAGATTTCGAATTATTCCCGTGTGTTTAACACTGGCACTACCAAAATGGTCAAAATGTGACGATTTGAATTTTTTCTTTTTAGATATTTTGTAAAATGTAAAACAGCGTATTTTTGCGAGACTCGAATGATTCGAATAATTATTATATTAACTAATAAATTATTTAAATAATTTACTAGTTATTAAAGAATTATTAAAGAATGGTCAAAATGGTCAAAATGACCATTTGAATATTTCTTTTTAGATATTTTGTAAAATAGAAAACAACGATGATTCTTCGTGAAATGCATAAATAAAAGCTTGTACACCCTGTTTACAAGTACTGCAAAGATTTCCTGTTTCTTTTACTTTAACGTCTCTGATGGAGAATTTTACGCTTTAGTCATCGACAGTACTAGTGTTGAACAGCGACAAAGTGATACAGAATCTGAGTATCAATACACATTTGAAAAGCAGGAACGTGCTTCGTCGACAAAATCAATGACATTCGAAGATCTTCCTAAGCCAAGAGATACATTTTTCATTGTTCTTCGATGTTGCCTTTTTTATTAAATGGGAAAAGCTGTTTTCATCCCCAGTACTTACCATTACGTGAATTGTTTACATTTGTCACGTTAATTTCTTTTTTTTTTTTGTCGTTCCCTTCAATTTTCCAGTTGCCGAACTCTCGTTGCGAAGACAGGATCGTTTGGGGAATTTACAACCGACAGATCGAAATCATTCATAAAACAAAGAGTCGAAAACCCTTTAATCTACGCGTTCAGCCGGTTTTTATCGCCTCTCATATTTGTTTTATCCCGCTCCCGTCCGTTCCTCTTTTTATCGTTAACAAACGCGCCTCCGATAATTGGAATAATT
Organism: Melipona quadrifasciata; assembly: GCA_001276565.1. Classification (NCBI taxonomy): domain Eukaryota; kingdom Metazoa; phylum Arthropoda; class Insecta; order Hymenoptera; family Apidae; genus Melipona; species Melipona quadrifasciata. Next base: position 1,601,818 of record KQ435726.1, on the reverse strand, counting down.
CTAATAATCTCGTAACATGTGGCGCAAACCGTTTTTCAGGCGTTTCGCGCCTCGACGCCGATCGGCGTGACGGCCCGAATGAATCGCGTTTTATCTCTTGGAAATTAATTCGTTCCCACCTGGGCTGGCCTTTGCCAGCTCGGTTTTTCCCTCTGCGAATTCATTCCCTGCGATTTTCAAACCGACTTTCGGATAACTACCGCAGGGGGCTCGCTCGAGCGAGCAAGGATAACTGCGCAATTGCGAAACAAGCGAGAGGAAAAATAACGAAATGATACGTCTGTGCGTGGAGTAAGTTATAAATAGAGAACGAGAGAGACGGGCGAATTGTAAACAATTTATAAGTAGAACGACTTGAAAAATCGACACTCGATGAAAGAAGAAGCTGAGAGGAACAATGCACAGAACGCGTGGAACAAAATTGTTACAAACGGTAAAATTGTAGCCGCCTAGGATTCCTCGACTACGAGTTTCCAACACCGACTAGCGCAAGCCGCAAGTGGCTGCGCGCCTAGCGTCGAGGTCCTACCGATCTCCGACGTTAAGCAAAGCAAAGTGCGGCAACACCGCTAGGATGGGATGGGTGGACCTTCCAGCCTATAGCTGGTAGTTGCAACAACAACAATAACAAGCGTCTGAGGTAAGAAGTCGCTGCCATCAGAGCCCCACTGGGATGATGAGTTTTTAGGCAGTGACGAAACGCATTCTATAAATTAAAACGCATTAAAACGCAACCTTCACTTTCTCACGAGCCCAAAATCTATCCGTCCTTCCATCATGCATCCCTAACCTTTTCAAACTCTTCAAAATAAATTGCATATTTAAAACAAAAGAAAAAAAGGAAGAAGCGAAACATTCGACGGAGAAAAGAATTTAATACGAAAATTTATTCTCCAACGTGTAGAGAGAGAAACGTACCATCGACGCGTCTCCGTATAAAACTATCCGCCGCAGCAAGTCTGCGTCGACCATCGGGACGGCGCGCGTTCGATTTAAAAATCGCCAGAAGAGGCGGCGATCTATTAATAAAACGTCAATTTCGAACGGGGCGGGTATACGCGTTCAAGAGAGAGAGAGAGAGCGCGCGATGGGGAAAAAGTGGGGAAAAAAAAGAAAGAAAAGGAGAGAAACGATCAGAAAAATGGAATGCACCGGCGAATGAAGAAGGCGGAGATCGGGGGAGAGGAGGAGAGCAGGTTGGGAAGGTTCGGTCTGGTAACGAGCGTCAAATCTGGAAATGAAGCAATTTCCATCGGTCGAACACTCTTACCCTCCGGCACTCGCGGAATCGAACAACATTTTACGACTGCCAGCCGCGAGAATCTCCGCCATGATTCTCAATCAGCGATAACCCAATTAGCAGCGGGGGGGATATTATTTTTTGCACCTGCGAAATTCCGTCGTCCCTGGGAAAAAGTCGACCGCGGGTCGACTCGTCGTTGTCGATTCTTTTTCCCCTTCTTTTCCTTCCTTTTTTTTCAACGAGGTTACTCGAAAATTCGGACGTTTTCAAACTTTCGATTTTCTCTCTTTCTCTGTCTCCCTCTCTCGCTCGTTTCGCCAATCGAAATTAAATCAGCCACTATAACCTGGTTAACAGGTTTGAAAAAGAAAAAAAAACACACACACGCGCGCGCGCACACACACCGCCGCCGCCGGTTTATTTTCAACAGTTCACTTCGGCGAACGTTTATTGAAACGGTTTTCGAGTGGCACGCCGGTTTTTTTCAGCTCGACTTCTGTAAAGTTATTCGCGGCAAATTTGTCTACCGGGAGCGCGCAGCGCGTCGACACGCGGGATAGAGGAGAGCCAGAGGATGCAAATGGCTGAAAGCTGTTACAACTGGGGAGACTCGCGAGTAAAATTGCGTGGCACGGCGTAATCGCGAGAATTCGAAGTAGCTGAAATTCGTGATGAGTGAAACGCGCGAGGCAGAACGAGCGTCACAAAGTCTTAAGCTCTGAGCGTCGAGGGAAAGAAACCGAAGCTTTCTTCGGGAGTTCGACGTAGCTCCGTCGTCGCGGTAATTTTGCTAATCGATCGGTACAAAGAAAGAAGGAGAAGGTAAAAAAATATTCCAACGAAGCAATTTTAACGAAATTAGAAAAAAGAGAGCTGTTTCGATCTTTCGAAAATTGAAAAAGACAAACTGAAGCTTCTCGAGAGTGGCGCTGATCAATGTTTTCGATCTTTCGTTCCACGTAACTGCTCGAAAACTTGTTGTTTCAATCGTCAAGAGAAAGGAATCGAGGCTTGCAAGAAGCAATCATTCTCAAAAGCTTCGCGCACCAAGATGTTTATTTCGCGAATAAAATATTTCCAAAATAACCGTGGGAGTTAATTATTAATTTCGCTTGCTAACGGTCGAGCAATTTCTCGGGCAATTGCCCCCCGCGTCTTACAAAATTCCGGCGTTCGCTCTCGCCGAGGGAAAAACCGCTTAAAAGTGTACGTGGCGCAATGGCACGTTTTCTCCGCTCGATGCATTTCCGCGGCAATGCAAGCACGCAGCAACGCCGACACGACAATGCTTTCAATCTGGAAATTCTTTGGCCGCGGAAGAAACGGTCGAACGCGATTTAATCGAACTGGCAAGGAACTGCCTCGTGCCGCGGCCGTGAAAGTGTCGACCGACACGGAGAGGTTCCCTATCGATCGACTCGAACGCGCGATCCCTGTCTCCCACCACTTGTCACCCCCTTCTTCACGTCGAAGAACGCAAGGAAAGAAAGAAACATCGCGTGTCCAGTTTCCTTTCGTTTCACGAGATATTATCGTTGCAAGTTCTTAACACCGATTCTGCTTATTAGCCGTGTTTCCTCGCTATAAATACGTACATGTTTCCTTCACTTTGCGCAGTAGTGGTTCTCTTTCATTCCACGCACGAGTCGCGACTTCGCGCGCTATTCCTGGCGAAATTTGCACGATTATAAATTATAATACAAGCAGATTGACAGAGAGAGAAAGCGAAGAGAAAGCTTTCTCAACTTGCTTTGTTCGATCGAATTCGGTCATTTCCACGCGTATTTTGACAAAAATATTATACGTAAATCTTGCATCGAAATTTTCTAAAATTGTTAAAATTGTCCGACGTTTTCCTTTTCTTTTTCTTTGTTTTAAGATTACGAACATTTCGTCGGATCTGGAAGATCACGTCGAGTGACACCGAGGTGACACGCGTCGGTTCATGAACTGTGTTTTTACTTTACGAGCCAAGGAAAACGTCGGGCGAAGAAAAACGCGTCCGCGAAATGAAGAACGCGGCGGGAGATTGGTGGTCGTGATACCGGCGTGACCGTAAGGCGTTTATTCCACGTGACACACGAGGTTGCTGGTTTCTCCTTATCGCCAACAGCCGAGAAGGTGTTCCTCCGTCGAGGAACAGCGGGATTAAGTGGCGCCTTTTATTTTTAAATTGAATCGTACGATCGCGCGAGCTTCGTACAAATGCAACATCGCAAGAGCTCCATTTAGTCTGTTGCACTCTTTTACTTTTGTCGGCTACCACGTGTCCGCGTGTACGCTTGTTTCTCCTTGAGAGATCAGCAGCTTTATTTGTTGCGCGGAATTTCATTCCACGCGATACGAAATTTTATTTCGTACAATCGTCAGAATTACGTTCAATAATGGGAACGCAGTGTGCGTAGAGACTGAATTTGGAGAAAGAAACAAAAGTTTGACAAAATTTGTAAACGATTCTCATCTTTGAAAAATCAGCATTTTTCTTTGTTATGCGGAATTTTATTCCACACAGTCGTTAGAATTACATTGAATAATGGGAATACCGTGTGTTTGTAGAAATTGATTTGGCAACTTTTTAATCCAAAGAAAGAAAGAAATTTGTGCGATACTTATGAATCTGTGACAACCTCAGTAAATTTTCAAATTCAACCCGATAAAACTGACTTTTAAAAGTCAACGTGCAACGACAGAATTGTTCGTTATTTAAAAGTGTTTTACCAACTTCTCCTGTACTTGACACAAAGCGACACCCAAAATCGACGAATACGGCGAAATACGCAAATACATTTTTCAACGCGGCGAATGCGATGAAACGCGTAAATATTTAAAATAGCTTTTCCATTAATTTCTGCAAAATCCACCGTCTATTAAAGAATCTATCGAAGCAACTGAATAGTTATGAGCAGTATTGCAGGAAGATTCATCTTGACTCCTCCAAGATCGATTCGCCCTCGTTCGAATTTATAATCGGGATTCATGGTGTTCGGAGGATGGTACGGAACAGTTGCCAACGCCTTGATAAAAATTTCAACCGGCGGACGTCTCCCTTGAGCTTGAAAACACCGTGAGCTCTCTCGTTACAATAGAATCCTGCCGCGGAACGTAGCAGTCAAATCGGAAGAAATACACCGAGAAACGCTCCTCCGCGAACTCGAAGAGGAACTTCCCTCCCTCCGGACGAACACGATAAACGCTCGTTCATTTATTATCATCATCGCGGGGGAAAGAGATTCGAAGATGAATTACCGAGAGAACAGCGTACCAGACGCGGAAAACAACTTAATCGCCGTTCTCTCGTTGATTCCATCGTTTACGCAAGTAGTAAAAACTCGCCCGCTCCGAGCGTTTGCTTCGCGACTTCTCGAAATTCCTTCTCGTATCGATGAATTCGACAAACGTTTCACAAAGTGTATTCCCAAGGGCCTGCCCCCTTTGCAAAGTCAGCGGATCTTTTCATTTATCTGAAACGCGAAAATTTCCAAAAGCTCGTCGAGGATTTTCAAGAAGTCAGAGGACCCGTTGATTTATCCGTAAACGCGAGAATGCCGATGAAAATGTACTTGACACGGATTGGGACTTGATTTATTTACTGGTCTAATCGCGCAGAATCCAGATCGAGGGGGGAGAAAGAGTAAGTAAACATCAAACTGATGAAACGATCGATATCGATCGTAGATTTGCAAATTGTTGAAAATCGAGGGGAACGCGACGAAGTTCGACTGAAAATTTCGAAAATTTCAGCCGAGAAGGCAGAAGGGATGGTGATTCTCCCGTTTCCTTACCGATCGTTGCCGATCTTTAATCTTATTGGGTTTAAGGTTCGGGATGCATGATGGAAGGACGAATGGAGTTTGAGGTACGAAAGAGAGAAGAAAGTTGCGTTTCGTCTCGGAGTCACTTCTATCAGCGAGGCTGATGGCAGCGATGCTTGTTATTGTAACTACCCGCTGGGCTGGCCCGATCGCCCATCCTAACGGGGTTCCGCATACTGCTTTGCTTAACACGTCGGAAATCGGCGCTAGGCGCGCAGCCACTTGTTAGTCAGTGTTCGAAACTCGCAGTTGAGGAATTCTAGGCCGCTACGATCTTTTTTTCGACGTGACGCGGCTGCCTTCGAAGTCGATCGAATTTATACACGGCCGATTGCCAAAAGCAAGGCAAACACGCCGCGTGCCGGCCGAGATTGAATTAAAATCGAATGGGCCGGCGAATCAATGAGTCAACAAATCGACGCGCATGCGAAACGCGATTACGGCGTATAAAACGAGCGAGCGCTTGTCGCGCGCGCATAAATTCCGCTCGTCGCCCGGAATATTCATTCGGTCGGCTTCGGACCGAAAGAAGAAAGAGTAAAAAAGAAAAGAAGATGTTTGGAAAAAGAGGGGGGACCGGAACGAAGGTGGAAAAGCTAAACGAGCAATCGCGGCGGTGCGTGCGAAATAAAAAAAAGGCGGGGGGGGGGGCGGA
>KQ435726.1:1546539-1585420 GCA_001276565.1 Melipona quadrifasciata | reverse complement strand
TTTATATTATTATTTATATAATTTAACATTATTATTCTATTATATATATAACATATTATATACAATATATATTAATATACACGTGCTCGAGTTGTATAATTTCCAAGAACCTCCCATTGCTGTTTAACAGAATTTTTAAAGAAACGCAACAGAGCCCCGTTTAAATAAAATTTCAATTACACCCGGTTCCGTCGCTGCTCCCACATTTCATAAATTCCAATTCGGCGAATTCCCCAAGGGACTTTCTCTCTTTCTCTTTCTCTCGCTCTCTCTTGAACGGCGAGCAAACACAGTAAAACACCATTCGAGTCGGAGTAAAATTCTAATTAGCGCGCCGATTAAACAAACTCGAACGGTCGATTGAATTCGAGCTTACTCTCGGGCACGAGAGCCCCCAGTTACATAAAGCTGTTTGTTCCTGAACGTGTTCGCGAGGCAAATGCGTAAGAAGCCCGTTAAGCTCAAAGAAACCGAGTCTCCACCTAAATTAAACCGCCTCGACTCGACTCGACAACTGACGTAAACCGGATGCACTTTCTCGTCGATCGCCAGATCCCATAACGCAACTGTGCGATCCGAGAGAGACTGCGTATCGGTTCAAAGACCCGGAGCGAGAGCTTCACCGGGGGCAATTCTCAAGGCCCGCGAGTTTCTAATTAAACGAACCCGACTGTGAAAATTAGTTGGGATTTGTCGGTCGAACGGCGCTGCCCCTCCCAGCCCCCCTCCTCCCACGTTGCCGCGATGTTGGTCCGGTTGGCGCGTTTCGCGCCACTAATTAAACGCTATCAATGAACGGTGTAACGACGGTTCGACGCTTGGCGTTACGGCCTCGTGACTCGCTGTCAGATCGCCAGAACATTACGCAAGAACAGCCAGAACAGTTTCAGCTCTTCGAAACTGAACGCCGTAATATCGCAATATCGATGTGTGATTGTGTTTGGAAAGAAAGTGGTATTAAACTACCCGGAGAGAACGTTGCTCCGATTTCGCGGAACAACATTTCGAGATACGTTCCGGCACCGGTTTGTCCTTTGCGAAGAAAAATGACGCTCGGTGGAGGCAAGGAGACGCGAAGTTTGCAAGGGGGGGGGGTGGTGGCAAGTGGTGGAAACTTAATTGGGTTTCTACCGGGAAAGCGTTCCAAGTCTAAGCTTGTTTGACAGGGGACAAGTGTTTAGATTCCATTAGAGCGACTCGGTCTCGCTCTAGGGTTTCTTCGATTTTGTTTCTGCCTTCGGGAGTGTCTATTATTTAGCAATCGCTTGATCACGTGTTGGACTTTTGTGCGAGAAACTTTGCGAAAGAAAGAAATTTTATTGCTCTTATTTGATGAAATTTAAATTAAATTTAAGCAACGTTCAAGCGAAATATTTAATTCTGCTATTTTTGTGGAAATTCGTGTTTTCCAGGTGTAAAGCCACGATGGAAAGTTGCTTCGCGTGTAAAATGTTTTGGATTTGTTTAACATTGAATACAAAAATATTGAACATTTCGTACACGTGTTTCTGCTATGTGCTCTGTAGAACATGAAAATTTCTTACACAAAATTTTCGTACATCTTCTCGCGATAATTCGCGACACGATCTCTCGCTCTCGATCGTAAGTCGTCGCTGCGCGATAAACAAGCAAAGTGACGAGATAACTTTACATTTGTCCGAGTAAAACGTGATATTGCCAAGTTCGAACGCGACACAGTGTCGAGCGTAAAACTGGAAAAGAATTCGGATTCCTGGAGCGAGTGCTCCATTTCGCAGGAAATCTCCTTCTCGGGGCTCCCCTATGAATCTTTCGTGACCCGGTGAGAAGGCAGAGGCTGAAAGAATCCAAAAGAATCCAAATACAGTTGGATTGGTATTTAGCTAGAGTCCCGACGGAGAATTCCAACAACTCCATCGTCTCTCTGTATACGCTCAGAACGTCCAGAAAAATCCGAGCTTTAGAGCTTTAGCGAGCGAGCGAGCGAGCGAGCGAGCCAGAAAGAGAGAGAGAGAGAGAGAGAGTCGCGTTTCCTTTGACCATCGGAGCTCTCTGCTCTGCGGCCTTTAAGTAGCTTGAAACGTATACACGCTTGTCGTGTAATCGAATAGCCGTGCTCTGCTCGGAGCGGCAGAACCGGGGCCCCCGCAAGTTTAGAAACTGTTCCGGTAAGCTTATTACAACAGGAACTGTATTCAACAAACCGATCGAACTTATCCGATTAGGTGGCCGATAATGGACGCTACCGCATACGCTGCTCGTCCCGGCAGACCGGAAAACCCAACGACACGGCCCCGCGGAATACGTCTTGACGAGCAACTTGCCGACCCGAATATTCGCCTTTAACCGAAGGGAAGAGTTCCGAAGAGTTTCGTAACAGTGTTCCGCGAGTGGAAAGTTTCCTGTCAGAGATTTTCTTTATGGCGCGGGTGCGAGCTGCCGAGAGGTTATTTTAGCTGTCTGAGCGGATGACTCGGAGTCGAGTGATCAATTAGCTTCGCGGTAAGTTTTCACTTCTGTTCGTGGAGAACGGAAATCGCAGCAGTATTTTGGGTACTTGTTTTTGGAATAGGAAGCTTTGGGTTAAACGCTCTATGAACGACTAGAGAAATTCGAGGAAGGAGACAAGGATTTCCAAAATTTCGAAAATGACTAAACAACTTTGCGAATGAGAAGCCTTCGTAGATATGTCTCTCGAAGGAATGACACGCGTATTCCTAACACAGACGAAAACTAAAGATATCTAGAAAATAGAGACAGAGATAGAAGAAAACTGTCTCGCGATTTTGCGAAGAAAACGACGATACACGAGAAAAATTAATCTTCCACGCACAAATAAAAATCGAAACTTTCGAACGCGGAACAAATCGCGAAAAGAAACTCCGGAAGAGAGCCCTCGGTCACCGTTGCGGTGATAATATCCTTTCAAGTATTCAACCGCTATCGAAGCGCTGTCTCAACTTCGGCAACCGGGATAATTGCAACCGCTGCAACTCTTGGTCGAGGATAGGAGGCGATCGACGCGCATCCGGGATCAATCTTCCTCGGGATTAAATTGCGACAGCGGCTTAAAATCGATGATCTCGGGGAGGGGGAGGGGAGGGCACCGGTGGATATCAGCCACGAGGACCGAAGAACCTCGTCGGAGGGTAGACGAGGGATAAGGCTACGGGGGTTGCAGCAGAGGATAGTCTGTCCTAGGCGCTAATGGATGATCGGTCACGAGAGCCTGGGCGAAACGGCGCGTCTGCGGCTAACGGAAACGGAAAGGGGGGGAGAGGAGGTGGAAATTCGACGCGAGGCACAGCGGTCACCTCCTTTGAATGGTCCATCCGGTTCCGCGCATATTTGCGCGAATCAATTTCGGTTCGCCGCAAGATTTGTTCGCCCGTACGGCGAGCGCGCCGACTGGAACCTTCCGAAGGTTCCATAATATTAAGATGCGTGCTGAGCCGGTCGCGGCGCGCGTATTTTTAAAAGCGAGTTTAATGGAGTTTAATGAAGGGTTCAATGAAGAAAGGAGAAAATGAAATTGCAGAAAATATATGTATTCTCAGTTCTTACTGATTTGTCGCAAAAATCTTGTTATACAATAATTAAAATATAGTTTCTTGTCAAGTCGCGCAATATTGGACTTTTTTGTGAATTAATTTGATGCGATGTAAATTGATACGACATACGATATAAGTTAATTTATACGATTGTTCTTTCAGTACGAGAGTACAATCTATATTATCACCGAAAGTGATTTTAGCGGGAGTAACCCAGAAAATCAGGCCTCTTCAGGTGCAACGAAACGCTGATGCAACGAAAATTAGCGATTGGTTGATTTGCGTCACGTGATTCGCGAAGGGGCGTGGCAAAAAAGTCGTCTTCATTTCCTAGTCAGAGCAGTTACTTCTGGACCTTTCAGTGAGACGAATCGTACTGGGATACAAGTCGTGCAGTTTTTGCTTAGTGACTGTATTCAGAAGGCATTCTCGCTTTCTTATTTGAGTGTTGGCTAATGTAATTTCGATTTGCACGAGCTGTAACTTTTGATTGACACAATATGGACACAACATTTAACTTGAAACTGATATTTATAGATGGTCGAAACTGAGTTAACTTTTGAAATTGGATCCGGTTTTAAAGACATTAACAGCATTCCGTCTTTGAAACAAGGTACGGAGAATTCTTCAGAACATGAATTCTTTCCAATACATAAATGTATATTCCCAAGTCAAGGAACTCTCGTTTGCTTTTTCACTGAATTGGAGAAAAGTGTCTCGTCCAACCCGTGGAGAGAGAAGCAAAGACAGTTAAAACTGACTGACCACGGGTCACATTTCGGCCCAGATTCACTTCGGTTTTTGATCCGTCGACCATAAACACTCGCTTTCGCGAGGATCCCGCGACAGAGAGACGCGAAGAAAAGGGAGGGCACTTGCCGCTTCCCGTGATTACATTTGCTTCTCTCGGCGGGCAGAGAAACGTTACTTCCTCCAGTCCTCGGGGCTCCGGCGAAAGTTTCCCAACGAGAGAACAACTTCTTCGAGATTACTTTCGGTTTGGAAGACACGGTCAAAAGTCCCTCCTCGTGATCCTGATACGGACGGATCCTGCCGCGGTCCTTGTTACCAGCCTCGTTGCCCACCACAAAGATCGCCAAGTCAGTGTTTCTCAGATTACCCTCGAATTTATGAACCAGAAGAGAAGAACGTCTAAATATTCGGTTCTTTGACAACGGTTGTTGCGGCTACGGTGTATCTTCCTGATCTCGGAATATATTCGCCGCGATACGGAGCAGAATCGCGCGCGTATTTCCCGATCAAGTTCCTGTTACGCGTATTATCCATTAGTGTTCGCGTTCGTATTATTTATTGGTTCTTGTTGTTCGTTAATGCTCTCGTTCGAGTCTCAAAAACATTAGTTCCATTCGCATTACCCATTAGTACCCGTGTACGTTCCGACTGTGTGTTGCATAATACGCGCGTGTTTGATAAAATTCCCATTAATCCGTATTAATTATTCGTTCCTGTAATTCCTATTATTCGTTAGTGTCCACCGTTCGTTCCACTGTATAACGTTGCTCATGTTATTCGTTAATTGATTATTCTCCCTGGTACTTTACAACGTCCGTGATATTCCAATGCTCGCACGCGGTTGTCCATATTTATTTGTATTATTCGTTCGCGTTCGATCGTGCCAGAAGAGTGAATTCCGATGCTCGGAAAATCGCATCGACCGCTTCGTGAAAATTTATTGAAGTTGAAGTAATTAAAACGCACACACACACACAGATCTATAATCTCATGTACTCTTCGAAAGGATCTCTCGAAACAACACCCTCACCCCAACGCCACGATCGATTTCCAAGAAAGAGCCTAAAATCTGGCGATCTTTGAGAAACGCTGACGCGTTCGATCCTTTGGCCAGCTTCTCTGCATAAAACTGCGAAAACGTCGCCGGGAAGTTTCGTAAATCAAACAGACCGTGTAGCCAGGAACGAAACACGCAGAAAAGAGAGAGAGAGAGAAAGGTCGGTTTCAAGTCGACAGGGGCGATATCCTTTTAGAAGTTTAACTGAAAGAGCTCCCTGTACAGCTTTTCGCAGCTTCTGCTCTCTCGCTTTCCCGTCTCCGCCCGCTGTCTTAAGGTTACGCTCGTCGCCTTGCTTATCCTTCGGCGGCCTTCGCTGCAGACGGTCCGCCTTGCGGAAGATTTAAATGGCTTGGTCACCACTGCCTCTCTCTCTCTCTCTCTCTCTCTCTCTCTCTTTTCCACACGATGGTGGTAATTCGAATGGACGCCTCTTTGTCGGTGCCTTTCCCCTCGCCGCGTCTTTTCATTCGCCGATTTTTCGCCGATCCTCGAGCTCTGGGACTAATTGGAAACGGAGGTCGCGAGGGGCTTCTTCCGCATTGTCGTCGAGGATGAACCGAGACCAAGCGATGACACGAGAGAGAATGAATTTGAGAATATACGATCAGACACTTTGTGTATCTTTCTATACGTATTCTTCACAGCATCAAAGAATACTTTGTTTGTAATTCTTTTACTATATGTATACATCATCGAGTTGATATTGTTACATTTAATTATTGAAAACTTTAGTTTTGAGAAAATTCTATTTTTTTTTTAATATTGGAGTTATGTTAGGAAGTGAAAAATTCACAATATCACAATATCTGTCGTTATATTTAATTATTGAAATTTCTATTCTTCCAATGTTGGAGTTGTGTTAGGAAACTGAATAATTCACAATAACACAATGTCTATCATTAATCTTCTTTTATTATATTCAATTATTAAGAACTTTATTTTCAAAAAAAAAATCCTACTCTTTCACCCTTTTATTGGAGTTACGTTACGCATAACTAAAGAATCCACAATATTTGACGAATTAATTTCTAAACGAATTAATAATCTAACCTCTGGCTAACATCGTTTTTTGATGCCTCGTGATTGAAGAGAACCTCCCAAAAATTCGTAAATCATATCCCCCAGTGTCTTAAAACGCGATCGAGCGAATACTCGAACGTCGTGGCGCCGTGTTTTCGCCGGGAATTCGCCGGGAGTGGTGTATTTTAATAAAGATATTCGCGGATCGCGTATTGCATCCTATGGCCGGCAGCTTGCGCGTGTTTAGCGCACAAGTGAAATTGCAGTACCACCACTCACGGGGGTTTGATCCCTTTGTACGATGAATCTTCGCGGTTTCTGCGAATCGATCCACGGATTCCAACACGCTCCGCCTACCGTGGTTATGCGTTTATTATGAGCCGGTCCCCTTGCCTTCCCGCCGGAGCGTTTCTGTTTCAGCCTTTTCGATGGAACTCGCTACGGATGCCGTAGATCGTTTCATCATCTTAATATTCTTACACAAACGGAGTGCAAACTTGTATCTTCACGGACGTTGTTGAGGTTTATCATTTTTTTTTTCTTTTTCTTTTATACTTTGTACAATTTGTGCCTCGAATTTTCAATAAATCTGCAGTCGGCGGTAAAGAGATTAATCGGGCACGGGTGAATCTATAATCGCTCGAGGCGAAAGATTACGTTTTAATAGAATACGATGCGTAACGAGAAATGCGTGCAAAGTGGAACCACAGACCCTTCAAATCTTCTTTCCTAAGAAAATGATAGCTCCGCTATGAAAGAAAAATATAAAGAAACCAATGATCATCAGCTGTTGCGATTGAAAGTCTTGGAGAGACGTACAACTTGAAAATAGTAGAAAGGTCCCTGCTTAGTCAGACCTGTAGTCAGCTGCCAGATGCTTTCAGAAAATTTAGAAATTTCCCGAAAAATGCAATTTGCTCTTGGTTAGTTGCCACAGTCCATCCCAAGAAAGAGAAGCGAGCGAGCAAAAGAAAGGAAGTGGTCCAAAAGAAGAAGAGGATACGAGAAATAATTACTTCGAGAAGGAGGCCAGAAAGGAGACTGGCACGAGCGACTGAAACAGCCGCGGGGTCAGCTTCTCTCCTATCTCTTAACTTTTGTACACTCGAAAGTTAATTACTCGAGGCTACCGATAAGAATCGGTCTTTTGCCTCTTCGCGAGGCGTCGAAGCCAGAGAAGGCGCTGCCTCGGAACTTTGTCGCTAGAATTTCAGCCTGAACAAGAAAGGGGTTGCTCAGGACATGTGTCGCTCGTCTACTCGAAAAGAAGAAAAAAAAAGCAGCAATAAGAGAAGGATAAGGCCTCTTTCACACCAAGCTACACACGCGATGTATGCTGAATTAAAGCAGGAAGCGACAACGATATTTTTAACTCTGATCACTTTGTCGTAAAAAATTACACGAGATCCACTTGGTCTTGCTTTAAAGCATAAAAACACTCGTCATTTTTTTTTCACATCGTGCAGCGAGTGGAAAACTAAATATACTTTCGTTCTTGAAAACTGTGAAAATTCAAAACGTCTCTAAAAAAAAAAAAAAAGTCTTGTTACGACAAGATTGAAAAAGTTCTCTCGCGGCAAGGCACACCATCGTTTCGAAAATTGAAATTTTCTCCTTTACGGCAACCTCTTAAAACGTGGGGCGCCATTCTCTTCTCGCCGTTTTTCATTCAACTTTGTCGAGTCAGAGTCGAACCAACGCCGATCTTCAAAGTTGAATGAAGCAGCGAAAAGAAAAAAAATCGTGACGAGAAGTTTTCAATCTTCAAAATCTAGCCGGCGTTCACAGAATCGAATTTGAATTATCTATTAGGGTATCCCATAAGTTTTTTCCCTTTCTTTGATGCGAAATGAACACACGATATTTTTTGTTTAAGATGGATTTATTATGTTACATATGAACCGTTCTGTTCTATAACCTTCTTCCATCTCTCAGGAAGCCTCATTATGCCCTCTTTCCAAAATTGTTTAAGTTTACTTGTAAAATATTCATCTAGGTGCGTTTTTATTTCGCTTATGGATTTGAAAGATTTACCACGGAGAGAATGTTTTAAGGAGAGGAACGAGTAGTAATCGGATGCTGGGTAGTATGGAGGATGAGGTAGAACGTCCCAATCAAACTGTAATAATTTTTGCCTTACGGCTAATGCAACATGCGGTCTTGCGTTGTCGTGATGGAAAACGACGCCTCGTCGGTTCGCCAATTCTGGCCGTTTTTCTGCTACTGGCTGCTTTCAATTGATCCAGTTGATTGCAATATTTGTCAGCATTGATCGTATCATCTTGAGGAAGGAGCTCGTAGTAGACTACACCTTTCCAGTCCCACCAAATGCACGGAAGAACCTTCTTCGGATCAAGTCCAGGTTTCGCAACAGTTGAAGGTCTATTTTCCGTGGACCAAGTGCGTTTTCGATGCATATTTTGGTATAAAATCCAAGTCTCGTCTCCAGTGACAATCCTCTTTAAGAAAGGATCCCCCTTTCATGTCGCTGGAGAAGCAAAGCATAAGGCCGGTCTCCGTCAATAGGTGTGGAACCCAAACTTCATATCGATTCGCATATCCTATCTTGATTAAATGCTTATGTACCGTTGTCTTGGGAATGTTAGTGGCATCTCACGCACACTATATCGTGGATTTTCAGGGAGCACATGATATCTTGATAATGTCCGTATCAGTCGTTGCTGGGCGGCCGCTGCGGTCTTCATCTTTCAACTCGAAATTGCCAGCTCTAAATTTCTTAAACCAATTGCCGACGGTCCTAATAGTGGTAGTACCACTCCCGTAAACGGTGAAAATTTCACTTGCACTGTCCTTTGCACTATTGCCTTTTTTAAAGCAATGAAGCATAACATGCCGCAAATGCATCTTTTGGCTCTCCATATTGAACGGTGCAGAAAAAATTTTAAAAGAGACTTTGTCACCAACGAAACGTACTTTGAAAGAGCTCTGGGACGACTGAAACCGATGCCATAAACGGCTAAGAGATAAGCCTGCATGTATATATAAACACAGCCACTTAGAGTCACTCATAGCGTGGCGCGGAAGAAACTTATGGGACAACCTAATACAATTTTCGAGAACTGTACTCAGGGACACTGATGTATCTTCGTGCGAAGCCAGTCCAAGGAGAAGAGTCCAAAGAGGATAGGGAGCGGGAAGAAGAAAGAGGAGGCAAGCTTCCGGGAGAAGCTCGCTAGATTTCTCAATACCTGCTGGAGGAGGGGACGTTCGGGAGACAAAAAGCCGAGCTAACCTTCTTATACCCATTACCGGAGGTTAGGGGGTATAATGTCGTTAATTCGACGTTTTCGCGAGCCAGCTTCCGGCCGTAAGCATCTGCGAAGCCTGCTCTCCATCCACCCTGTCCCCTTAACTTGCCTCTGTGCCGGCAAACAAAGTTGCTGCAATCCAATTGACCCAACCGGGCCATATCCTACCCGTCACCTTTCCTTCGCTCGTCCCTCTTCCTCGATCGAGCCTTTTTCCCTCGTTTAAGTCCCGCCCCGTCCTTCCCCTGCAGAATTCGCTCGGAAAATACCCTCGCCGAAGCGTTTCGAAACGAAGGGATTCACCCGGAAATTTTACCCGCGCAATGTTTTGGTTGTTCGAGATTGGCAGAAATTTTGGATCACCGACGACTCGAAGAAGCGAGGAAATTTGCTCGTTTGCTTCTTTTTAAACGGACGAAAATGGACGTCTGCCTTTTCATCGTCGATGGAAAATTGCGAAAGATTAAAGTGTTTTAGCCCGTTGCCCGTCGAAGATTGAAAAATTTGCAATTTCGAAAGTCTCGATGACTAAAAGAAAAAAAGAAGAACCTGCGATGTATACCAAATGTTCTAATTTTTCTCGTCATCGAACAAAACTCTTGAAAATTCTCTCAAACTCCAAGGTAAATGAAAATGAAAATTTTGAACAAATCAAGAAATTGCAATTCACTTTGATCTACCTGCTCTCTTAGGAGAAGATAGAGAGTACTCGAATTGTTCGTCATCGAGAGCACGTGGATGATGATAAGAAACTCTGAGAGAAACTCTTCAAAATTCTCAAACTTCTCCAAGGTGAATAAAAATTCCGAATAAAGCAAGAAATTGCGATCCACTTTGATCTACCAGCTCTCTTAGGAGAAGATGACGAGAACTCGAATTGCTCGTCATCGAGAGCACGTAGATGATGGCACGTAGAAGAGAGAGGAGGCACGATGGTTCGGTGGGAGGCGCAAATTCGATCCTGGCGCGCTAATTGACGACAACGAAGCCCCTTAATTGACCAAAGGATCCTCTCCAGGGTGACGAGTTTTTCGATAGTTGCGACGAGCCGAGTAGTTTCAGCGACTTCTGCCGACGGCGCGCCGCCCGAGAAGCCCGAGTCACGGATTGTCTTGGGACTCCCGGCTAATAAGAAGTAACCAAAGCACCGGGTTGGCCGTGTAGCTCAACTCCCGCGTCTTCTCCTCCTCCTCGCGAGATTATTCTCGCGTTTCCCGGTATATTTTCAGAACGAATTGCGAGTAATTTTCTTTCCCTCGAAAGAGTACAAGCGTTTCTTAACTTGGCAGTTTTTATTTCTTCGATCAGAAGAAGTAGAAACTCGTGTGGTTTTCGTGTGATTTTCGTAAATTGCGACAAATTGTCTCTTGATCGTCACTGATCGTGAGCTAATACTACATAATACTATATATTAATATTAAAACATTACAATATTACCAACTGTAATACTACATAACATAGTATAAAACATATAATATGTAATGCGCGACATATGGGCTATCCACGAGGTCCACGTGCAGTTTGAGAATTTGTTGCAACTTTGTAAGTACATGTGATAGAATTACCCTCTATATCAGTAATGACGATGGACACGTTGGAAATGAACAAGAACAATAAATAATTTTTCATTCTTTCCATCACGCGACAAATTTTACAATAAATTCTCAAATTGCACACGCACTTTATGGACATCCCGTACAACGCATAAAAGATATTCCAATATTTCAACTCTTTGGAGAATAAATTTTTGGTTATTATCGAGCGTGATGATCGTAATTCGCCTCTCTCGCGTAAACGTCGCAGCTCCGATTATTTTTATTAAGAAACGGACCGATAAATTTCGTCTACCGAGCGTTATAATTTCTAAATTTTTGCATTCTACGTCCGTTCCGTCGATTTCTCGCAAAGTCCCAGAGCGTCAAATTGCATTTGCCTTTCTACTTTTCGTTAGTTATCGTTAGATGAATTTCGTTCGATCTGGTCCGACTCTTGCTGCGCCTTTAATCCCTCGGTCGCGCCAAGCGCGAGAGCCAAGGGGGAAATTTATTCGAAACGGTAGCCAGTTTCGCCCGCTCGTAAAGAGAACGAACGGCAGCTCGAAGCTGCACACCATGGGAGGTGAACGCTCGAACGCGCCTCGTTGACGAGCTATGAAACTAACAAGAACAAGAATCTACGTTCGCGCGTCCGCACCACTGGCCCACTTGTGCGTAACTCGTGTGCGCCGGATTAAAACCCCCGGCTGTAAAAAGTCCATCGTGTCGTAAAACCAGCGGCGAACTTTTCGACTCGGGTCCCGACTCCTTCGTCGCCTCGATTATTTTCGCCAACCGGGGGTTGCTCGCGCGCGAAACAACCGTCTCTTCGTTTGATACACCGGCACCGGTATCAAAAGTATCAAAAAACCGTCCGTTTGCCTCGAGAGGTTATACCGTCGTAAACGATGAATAAACCATCGCCGTGGAAACGACTCGAGGCTCTGAAGTTCGAGGAACAGTTCCTCTCCTCTGGCGCGATACTTGTGATTTTTATGGGCCGGCAGAGTCTCGTGGATCTATCGGGTTCGGTTTGTCAAACTACGCTGATTTCTCCCAATAATTCTCGCGATCTTTGCGATGCTTGATTATGGAATGAAAAATTCTAAAACATTTTCCTGTCCCGCGGCTCTTTTTATAGAAAGAAGAAAGAAAAATGTAGAGCATTCGGTGTATATTTGAAACTTTTGACAACTGGTTGCCATTCCCCTTCGAAGCAAAATTTTCCTTTTGTGCAAATTCACATCTTGAGGATAAGTAGATAGTAATCGGAAAAGTAGAATCTTGGCGGAAAATTGTATTACGTACCAGACATTGTAGAAAATATTTTGACATCCTGCGCAATTTTGTATTTTATTAAAGCAAAAATCTGAGAAAAACGTGAGACATCAATCGCTCATAATTTTCACAACTCACGCTTCTTTAAACTAGCTGTGTGAAAAAAACGAGAGATTCTTTTAAATTTTTACGTACCACACGTTATATAGAAAGCACTGCAATGTGGATATCCTACGTATTATATATATATATATAATATATTATTTTATAATTTTATTATAATTTTCTCCAAACTACTTTAAGAAACTTTCTACGTAAGCAGATTTTTTTAATTATAGAAAGTTACTGCAACTTGGATATCCTACGATATATTTATTATCACTTTAGGTGCAACGCTGATGCAACGAAAATTAGCGATTGGTTGATTTGGGTCACGTGATTCACGAGGGGGCGTGGAGTAGGAGTAGGCGTCCAGTACTGAGCGATCGCGCGTGTAATTTGTTTTGTATCGATTCAAACAAAATTTTATGGCAAAAGAGTGGTCTTCGTTTCCTAGTCGGAACAGTTGCTTCTGGGCCTTTCAGTGAAACGAATCGTACTGGAGTGCAAGTCGTGCAGTTTTTACGTACACGTATCCCTATTTCCGTATTTTCACATCAAACCGAAGATCGGAGAAGAACGTAAAAACAGGCTTATAATTTTCTCAACTCGCGCTTCTCTAGACTACTTTAAGAGACTTTCCACGTGAAAAAACAGGAGATTCGATTCGTTCGATCGTCGAGCCGAAGTACACACTCGTGGCGCTCGGGCAAACGCAGTTGCAGGCAAATTTCCCTCGTAGCCGTCGTAGCATCGACCCAACCCCCATTCACCTCCTTTCCCCTCCGTTCACCGCGTGCCCTGCGCGTGGTTTTTCGTTTTGAAAAGCTCTCTTTCACGAGCGAAACCGTTCGCAGCAGCGACCACAACCGCGACCACGTCCGAACGTTCGAGTATAACCAGGAATCTTTGAAGAGATCGCCATTGAAATCTGGCGGAACGCTTTGAACCAATCTCGCTTCCATTCTGCTGTTCATCCATCTTGCTTTCGCAACGCGTTTTCCACGCGCCTCGTAAAGAGAGAGAGAGAGAGAGAGAGAGAGAGAGAGACACGCGGACAACTTTCGAGACGACCATGACCATTCGAATTCCATTTTCCCCATTTTCTCTCTTTTCGAGACCTGGTCAAGTTTAGTTGTCTCCGCGTGAAATAGCGCGCGATCGAATTTGATTCGCACAGAGGAGGATTCTTGGATTGGAACAGGCAGAAGAGTACAATGAACGGAGAGTACAATGAGGAGAGAATGAAGTGATGTGAAAGAGTCCGACGGCGTTTGTTTTCAGGGTGGATTATGGGAATGTGCAAGGGCTATAGGGTCATTGTGCGAGTCCTCGAGGGGTAATAAATCAGTCGACAAGTCCGTCTGAAGTAGTACTCTCGCCCCGTCTATGTGATTTAGCCTAGCTCGACTATTCGCGAATTTTTACATACAAAATACTTTTTATTTTTATTTTCACGAAGATATGGTAAAAGATGAGGAAAGATATCGATAGATGACGCACTGTGGATTGTTTCGAAATTTTTTGCGAAACTCTATTAACGATTTACGCACGACATAGTTGTGCAATACAGTTGGAAAATTGATCAACATCGTGCAATGTGATATTTCTTACTTGAACGACCGCGATTGAGGAATACAAAGCGCCGTAAATAAAAATCCACGTCCTAAACGTGCTGGCGGTATTATATAATATTACATAATATAATATTATAATTGTGATTAAAGTTGAACACATTAGTCCCTTCAATACTTGAAATTATCAAGAGTTCAGTTTAATACTGAATAAGGAGCATGCAACAAACTAAAAAAGCTTTTCATCTTTAACAAGTAACGAGTAAACCAATTATTTTGCTTATTAACTGACAGTAATTGACTAAATACTCAACGAGTTGATCAAAGATGATGTGAATATTGTCAATTTCCACAAGTTGCAGCGTTGATAATTCTCAACTCGTGCAAGGATACATCTTTTTCTTTTCTTCTTTTTTTTTCCTTGGAAACTTCGTGTCCCGTTTCAACGAACAACACGATGATGCACGATCACGTTAAATTGAACGGAATGCAGAAACGCGGCGGCGCGTGTTGGGTCAATCGGATGGGAGACGAGGATGGCGAGGTAAAAATACAACACGGACGATATCTGGCCGCCTCTGGCGGGCATAAATCTTCGAAAGCGTGTAATAGGCACTCGGAGGAGCGCGCGATACCGTGACTTACGTTTCGTCCGCGGAACAACCCGGCAGATAATTAATTATCCCGCGGCCGGATAGATACGCCGTTGAAAAATCGCGCCGCGGACGACCGGGCCACGATTTACGTTTGCCAGCTCGTTATTTTATCTCGGCGCCAACCCAATCCGCGCTCCTTCGCATGGAAACCTGCGCGAGCTTTCCCACGAACCACCACCTTCGAATCTCTTCCCGTTCGTGAAACGAATCAAATGTTTATTCGCAA
This sequence comes from Melipona quadrifasciata, assembly GCA_001276565.1. Classification (NCBI taxonomy): domain Eukaryota; kingdom Metazoa; phylum Arthropoda; class Insecta; order Hymenoptera; family Apidae; genus Melipona; species Melipona quadrifasciata. The sequence goes on along the minus strand of KQ435726.1, from coordinate 1,570,420 downwards.
TCGGGGAGAGGAGAGCGCGATTGGGAATTGTCAGCGAGAAGATTGAAAAATTCATTCGACGATTTACCCGGCGTGTTAGTCTTTGCTTGCTCCCATCAAAGATTAACCGACAGCTTAACCGACGCTTCAATCTGTTGAAATTTTGTAGAAATTCTGTCGATGGACTTTTAGATTCTGAGAGACGGGAAAAATTTCTTTTGCACGATCAATGTTTCCACGTTAGTTAAATTGAACGAGTTTGTACGATAAGTTGAGTTAAATTAAAACTTGCTTTTATTATCACTGAAATTGATTTTAGCGTGCAACGAAAATTAGCGATTGGTTGATTTGAGTCACATGACTCGCGAGGGGGCGTGGCGTGGACCTCGAGTGGGAGTGGCGTTGTCTGGCACTGAGCGATCGCGCCTGTAATTTGTTTTCTATCGATTCAAATGTTTGCACATCAATCAAATTTTATGGCAAAAAAGTCGTCTTCATTTCCTAGTTAAAACAGTTACTTCTGGGGTTTTCAGTGACACGAATCGTACTGGGGTACAAGTCGTGCAATTTTTTTTTACACTCTCGTTTGTCTTTAAAATTCTTCAATTTCCGAATTAAGGAGAAAAATCTCCTGAATGGATGTTAGATACACAGATAATCAAAGGACACGCGTCACGCTTGTATAAATATAATTTCTACGTGTTTCAGCACGAAACTTGTCAAATAATTCCACGTCCACCGCCGTTCTAAATGATTAATCCGTCATCAATTCGCTGTTAACCGACCAAAGTGTCAGTATACTTATGAATACGACAGCGTGCGTATGTTATATCGTACATGTATGTTATATATTACATATATACATATATCGGTGACATTTTCATCAAATCCATCCGTCCGTGTCGCACACTCGCATAAATCGATTCCGCGCAACAGTTTCCAGGACGCGATCCCCGATTTTCAATTAATCCCGAGAGGGAACGAGGCTCGACGCGACGAAAAATAGCGCGGCCCGTTTCGCGACCCATTAAAGCGTTAATTTATTCACGTCCTGGACCGAGTTAATCGATCGTCCAACCGGCAGTTTGCTCGCGATTTATTTATAACCGGCTTTTCCCATTCCCGTCCCCTTCCCCTTCCCCTTTTCTCTCTCTCTCTGTCTCTATCTCTGTCTCTGTCTCTGGTTGTTCATCCCCCAAGTCGAAGCCTTTGAATCCGATATCGTCTCTGTAAGACGTGCTTCGAATCGTAAACGACCGGCCAGGGGCCGATCCACGCCTGTGAATTAAGAGTCAAAGACGACTCGAGCGAAGGATCTTCATTCGATGAAGAGGCAACCAGCCAGGACTGTGGCGTCGATCGATATACTCGCTGCAAAGAGTCTACCGCTTCCGAGTCTATTTCTTTCTTGACGAAATATAGATGAATTAAAATATCGGTACAGTCGCGATTTGGTTCGATTAATTATACGGCTTGGAAAGCGACCGACATTTGCGAAGAGTTAAAAGAATTTATTGGCATCGGAAAGCTCTCTTTTCTCGTCTTCAAGCAAAGGAAAATCGGAGAAACGAAGGTACGAGGAAAGGGAAAATGCACTGTTGAGGAAAATTCCGACATTTTTTAGCAGTTGGAGTGTTATTAATTGGACGAATTCGATACATTCTCGCTAAAGAATTTGTCAAATAACTCGCTGATTGTTTTCACCCTCCAGGGAGAATCGTGGCCTCGATCGATCGACGATTGAGACAAAACGAAACCCTACGTTTCGCTTCTGCTCGCCTTCGTGCGAACTAACGAAGACCGACTCGACAGACGACGATACGATTTTCCTTCGGTAAACGAAATCGTTCCTCTCTTTGACCGGAAATCCCTCCCTCCTCGTTCTCGCGAGCCTGCCTTCCTCCTGGAAGCGACAGAGGATCTTCCCTTCCCGCGGGAAACAACGAATCGACGAACGCCAAAAACGAAGAAGGAGAAGAAGAAAGAGAAGAATAGAGGAGAACGTCGCGCGCGGAACGAGACACGAGAGAAGGAAGCCCGAGGAAAGAGAGAAGAGAGCGGAAAAGAAACGGGCGGAAGGTCTGATAAATAGATAAATAGGGTCTCGAGGATTCGACCGGTTGGCTCTCGCCCAATCGTCGTGCATTAACGTCCCTGAAATCGAGGGAATCGTTTCTCACCACGTTCGTCCACCCTTTTTCCTCCGTGTTTCCTTCCTTCCTTCTTTCCTTCCTTCCTTCTTTCCTTCCTTCCTTCTTTCCTTCCTTCCTTCCTTCCTTCCTTCCTTCCTTCCTTCCTTCCTCATCCTGGCGAGGTTGGTAAGTTCGAAAGGGCAGAAAGATCGTCGAATTCGTCGAGATAATTCGACGGTTAATCGAGCGAAACGACCGTAGTCACGGGAATCGAGTCCACCGAGCTAGCCCTCTTTCTCTTTTCCTTAACTCTATTTGTGTGTGCGTGTGCGTGTGTGTGTGTGTGTGTGTGTGTGTTCTGGCAGAGTCGTTGCTCGATAGCGGCTGAATCTAGATAGCGGCTAAGGTTAATATCTAGCCCCGGGGATAGACTGGGTCTTAATAGCGTGCGGCTTTAATTCGTTCCTTCGTTATCGACGCGAGGGATCGGCGAGAGACTCGGCGATATTGAAAATTAAATATTGAAGCTTCCATCGCTCGCGAAATAATTCGCGAGCGAGAACGAGAACGTACAAAGAAAACCATCTCCGAGAAACATCCCCTCGATTTTTGTTCTGCGAGTGAAAGGAATTTCGGACGGGAGAAATCTTCGCCCGCTGAACTTTTAGAGAGAAACTCGAAGAAGCGTCGTTTCTATTGGGTTGTCTACAAAAATTCGTGCCGATTTAATATAAATTAAATCTAATATTTAACAAATGTATGCTAAAATTTAAATCCTCTGCGTTTCAATTTTCCTACAAAATCGGCACAAACTTTCCGGAAAGCCCAACATTTTCACTGCACGCTGAAGACTAAACACACCCAACCTAAACACACGCGTTTACGTGTGCGCGTCTTCCAAACTCCGGCCAAAGGAAAAACCGCGAAGTGAAGAGATTCATCGCCCTAAAACCCATCGATTTAACCGTAATCACGCTCGAAAGAGAAAGCCCCCTCCGACAATCGATCGAATCCTCTTACGAAGCCGGGGAACGCGCACGGTACGAACGAAACTCAGACGGAATTTTCACGCGAGCGAGCAACGCTCGACGGAGATTAATCAACGAGTGGATCTCGCTGCAACGCGGGCAACAACGCCCGGAAAATTTCCCAGCTTCCTTAGAACAACTCGCGGCCCGAGAGATTGGATTTCAAGCGGAAACGGCCGGACTGGATCCTCCATAATTGAACAGCGTTTTCGGGTTTGCCGGACAACGGGCAACCCGGCCAATCGAGTTAACGTTCCGCGGGATTTCGTTTGCGCGGGAATTAGAAGCGGAGGGCAACGGCAACGTTTTGCGGCAGGCCACCGCCGCGGAGACGCCTCTTGTCCAATTATTACTCGCTGCTTGCTCAACGTTTCGCATAATTTACGCCGGGTCGAAGTTTAAGCGAATTACGCGACGGCGCTCTTTCCCCGAACGGAGACACCGGAGTTTCCTCTCTCCCGCCGCTTTTTTCCGCCCCCCCCCGCCCCCCTCGCCCCTCGTCGTCCTCGCCCCGCCGAAATCATAATACAATACGAGGCGGAGTTGGCTAGGCTGAATTTTCCTCGGAGCGACGCTCGCGCGGATTCGTTCGCCGAGTTTACGGTTAATCCGGTTTACTTTAATTGCGCGAATCCGAGGAATTGAATCCCGACCGAGAGAGAGAGAGAGAGAGAGAGAGAGAGAGAGATACTTTCCGAGAGGGCGTTTGATGTGGCTTCGAGATCTCGTCTCGGCAACGATGGAACGAACCAGACCGTCAAGTGGTATTCATAAATTAACGAAATCAAGGGATCGTCTGCTAATCGCGCGAAAAGAAACTCTCTCTCTCTCTCTCTCTCTCTTTCTCTCTTTTTCGGTTCGTTTATAACGTTAACCAATTTCCCCGTGCGGGAATTGTTCCCCCGGGTGGGCGAAAGATAAAATAACAACGACCCTGGTGTGCCTGGTTTGAATCATTTTCGAACGACGAGAGAGAAAAAGAAAAGAGGGGTGGAATTCCACGGGCCGCCGCGAATCGTTCGCAGCTGCACGGAAATCACCGTCGGCCAAATGTCGTCCGATCTCGCGCGGGACAAAAGGAAGGAAGAGGCGAGGGAAATTCCAGGACAATGATGGAAAAAAGGCAGGGAGGAAAAGGATCGGCGGTGTAATCGAGGCCGCGTGAACAGAGAAGAGAAGCAGAGGCCCCGTTGTCTGAGATTCGTAAACCCGCGCGCCACGTGAAATAATTCCGGAAGCGAGGAGCGAGCGTGTTAAACTGTCCTTAACAAAGGCAGGTATTTCTTTTCTCTCGCTCTCCATCGAAAATTCTTTCTTCTCTTTCTCTCCTTTCTTCGTGGAAAATTTCCCCAGGCCGTTCGAATTTGGCCGATCGAAACTTCACGTCGGTTCGATCGAAATTTTACTCGGCGAACGCGTAATCGTTCCGACAATTTTCAACTTTGCCATGGCCCGCTCGTAAATACAAATGGAGAGGAAATGGAACGGCGGCGTGCCGAATTTTCTCGCGAGTGTTCTCCTACGTTCTTCGTTTTTCCTCTCAGCGCGACGGTGATTCTTGGTGGAATGCTGCCCGCTTCGCTGAGGTTCTCTCGTTTGGCCTTTTACAGCCGTCGAAGAGATATTAAGAATGCAAATTGTAGGTTCTTAAGACCTATGTTTGACCAGAATGTGTAACGGATTCCTCAACTACGAGTTTCGAATACTGACTCTGACACAAGCCGCAAGTGACTGCGCGCCTAGGTCCTACCGATCTCTGACGTTAAGCAAGCAGTGTGAGGAACACCGTTAGGAGGGTGACCATAACAAGCGTATAGGGTAAGGAGTCGCTGCCATCAGTCCCACTGATGAGTCTAGGCAGTGACTCCGAGACGAAACGCATCAACCACTTTCTTCTCCAATTCAGATCCTGTCCATGCATCCTTCACATCTTACGTTCCTTCAAGTGTATACAATTGTTACGTGAGTCTGAGAGATGGGTACGAGGTGTCTAGACTCGAACTGACTGACTGAGGGTTTATGGTAGACTGTATGTCTCGTGCTAGGAGACTGACCTTTTATATGGCGCCAGCCAAGATACCCTTTGTTTACCGATCTTACCCTTAAAGAAACGTCCCAGATGCGGACTCTGCCTCTCAGGGTAGGACAGAGGCCCCTTAGATAGGAGGATGCCATGGCATCTGGAACTTCTCGGCAGGGTAGTGTATTCTAGGAACCTAGCCTGTCGAATGTCCGTCTCGACGTACTTCTTCTGAAGAAACATCATCCTTCATCTTGTTATTTCACTCTGTGTAAATGTAAATGTCAATCTTGACAACTACTCTTTTCCTCAAAAGAGCTTCCGTTTCTGTAAATTACGCGTGTGAAATCCAGCCACGTGACATTACGTTCGTCGCGTTCTAACAATAAGCGTTTCGAGACGCACCCTAAACGATTAACGCGATTTAATCCACGCGAAATCCTGGAAATCATCCCTCCAGGAATCGTTGTACTTTCCTTGCGAAACAAGGGTACCCTACGGTACGCTAGAGATCTAAAGTAGAACAAGCCCGTCTGCAGTCAGACATCCCAACAGATCCACTCCCACGGCGGAGCAACGCTCGATTCTACAATTTCCCACGACTGTCCCTAATTCTTTCGCCGTCCTGTCGAATCCCTCGGATTCCTTTCGGCCGATTCCCAGCCGATCGTGAACGTCGTTTAGCCGGCAATTGCGACCGTCGACGTTCGAGGAATCGACACGCGTCAGGCGCTGCGAACGATCGTCGGGATGTTAAAACCCGATCGCGAGCCCATCGTGGAGGGAGTGAAAATCGAGGCTTCGGGACGCAAAATTCCCGATATTCTGGAAGGGCGGCGAGGGAACGAACCAGCCGATCGAACGAACGTGGAACAGGAGGATGGAGAGCACTCTTTCTTTTTTTTTTTATTTTTTTTCTTTTTTCTCGACAGAGCGGCGCGTATTTCGCCCGAGTCGACCGAGTTCCATTCGACTCTCGTTCCTCCCTCGGGGACGCGCAGAATTCCTGATGCAATTTCGTTAAGATCCGGGGCAAACGTTCCTTACCGCGTTAGAAATTAATGAGAACATTGGAAACGAAGGCGAGGGCTGGCTCGACTGGAATGAATATACCACGGCGGCGTTTCAGCTCGCTGCTTCGGTGATTTCGCCCCCGCCGTCTTTCGGTCCGTCGCGCGCCGCGCGGATCCGTGCGTTTTGTTCGACTTCTCTTCGCGGGACTCCGCGCGTTTCCACGGCGGCGTTTTTCGAGGGGATTAAATCGCGGGATCTCGGCAGAAATCCTAACGAGTTGTAAACGTTTCTCCGTTGCAGCTTGCTAATATTCGGCGAGATCGAAAACTTGCCTCTTCGAGTCAGAATTTTAGTCGTCAAACGACGCGAGTTGCTCGCCAACAAACGCTAGACCGATATCCGAGTCGTTCGAATTGGGAAAGCACAGAAGATGTAATTTTGCGAATGTTGTTTCTTCGACTGACGTTGTTGGCAATTGTGAAATTACATCGTCTAAATGTGTCATTCACTCGGCGCACAATTAAAGAAATTAAACGTCTATCATATCGTGCGAGAGGAAATTCTTTTGACAAACAAGAGCGTTGTAATTACAACTTTCAACTTTCGCTTTGAAATTCACGCAAATAAACTGCGATCTTCATTTTTCATTTCCATTGTAATTCTCGAAACTGAGGGGTCTGAGCAGAAGTTTATTTCTTCCATCAAACACTTTACTTTTGCACCTTGAAATGCTCCGTGAATGCGTTTTTCAACGAAAGTTTACGAAAAAATTTACGAAACTGCAATTTAGCTTTCGGGGATGTCTCGCAACGATCCACGATAAAAAAAACGGTTCGTCTCGTTGAAAGGGCCAGAAGCATATGTTCTGAGCAGAAAATGAAGATGAAAATTTTTTGCCATAAAATTTTATTGACACGCAAACATTTGAACCGATACAAAACAAATTGCTCGGTACCAGACAACGCCACTCCTACTCGAGGTCTACGCCACGCCCCCTCGCGAATCACGTGACCCGAATCAACCAATCGCTAATTTTCGTTGCATCAGCGTTGCACTTGACAATAATTAAATTTGCAATGCCGGCTTCGAGATCGCCGATCGCAAATCTCAGAGGTACTTCAGGAGCGCGGTGACGCAGCTTCCGGCCGCGGAACTGACAACACGGGGGCCAGCTGAATTTACGATCAAAGTAAGGCTCGGAGAAGTTAACGTGCGCGGGCTAAGTTGTCAGGAGATGGAACAACGCGGGCGTAAGCTCGTGCTCGCATTAGCGCGCGACCGAATGAAAAGCCCGAGCTCTGCGTTATAAATGGAGATGAATTATGTCGGCAGAGGCGAGAAAACGAGAGAAAGAGAAAGAGAGAGAGAGAGAGAAACAGAGGGATGGACGTCGGATTTCCATGCTAGTGGTTTTCCTAATTTTTCAATCGACGCATTGCACAGTCCACACAATCGAGATTCGATCGTTCAGAATCGATGAAAGTTTATTTGTCGACGGTAATGTGTCAAATTTGTTGAAAACGAGAGAATTTCACGACGAAAATTTAATTTAATGGAACCTTGCGTAGTTCAACTTATAAATAAATCTTAGTTTTTTGATACGTCGAATTATTGCAATTTTTATTCATGGTCTCGAGTAATGGTTTAGTATGCAAATTGAACTCTCGAATTGCTGGCACGGAATTACGCGTCGTTCTACTTTTCATCTCTCCCTTCCCCCCCCTCTCTCTCTCTTGTTTTCCTTTTTCCTCTTCTTCCTTTCTTTACGACCGTTTTTCATTCTCGATTCGTAGACAGTCCGTCGATTCGTAATAACAGAGCGACGAAGAACACGCCGATCGATGGGGTTAATGAGACGAAAACTTCAGCTCAGCAGGATTACCGCGTCTTCTGTCGCATCGAGCGTTGAGTTGCACTATTTGCTAGATGAATCGTGGTAAAGTCGAACGGAAGAAAAACGCGGGATGGATTACGCCTTTCGATAGGGTGATCGTTGCTCGAAGTTCTCGCGACCTAAAATTTCCCTGATTTGTTTAGAATTGTGAGTTTACGCAGTTGGAAGAAATTATAGTAACGAAATAAATCGCAGAATATTCTCGCGCAAGTATCAAAATGTGTTAAAGTGTTAAATACCCAGAATTTTCATAGTTTATCATAAATTACCATAGTAGCACTATGGATAAGAATCAATTTCAATTTCTTTCAAGAGTCTTTTTCAAAATATTAAATATCCAACATTTTTCGTAACCTACCACAATTACTATAAACCAACGATACTATTTACGAATCTTGCACGAGTATTACAGAAAATGTTAAATACCCAAAATTACAATAACAACTAAATCAACGATGCTATTCAAAAGTTGATCATCTCGCGCAAGTGTTGCAAAAAGTTTTTAATTTTCGTAACGTATCATAAATTACTGCAAGCTTTTTCCTTAACCATCTTGCCCGAAGCTTCAGCTATCGTACGGAAAGATGACAAACTCGCGTATCAGCGTCGATCGTCCCTTGGCGTCTGGACTTTCGTCCGAGCTTCGACCCACCATCAAAATTTCCATCCCAGATCCAACTGATCCATCGTCACCGGCGTGGCGTGTAATTGGAGATTTAAGCGTCTCGCCGTGGGCGCTCTCTAACCCGGACACGCCGCGTAATTATTGCATCCGTTTTAGGCGGCTCGTCGAAATTTCTGAACCAGGATCCTCCAACTTGGTCGTTCCGGTCCGACGCCGACCTCGCCGCCCCCGTTCGCCGCTGCTTCGGCCCGTGCACAGGTGCCAGTTTCTCGATAATTGCAGGCGTCACGCGAGCACGACCCACCGGGGGAAAATAACGGCACCGCGGCGTGGAAAACCAGCGATCCTCCCTCGAGCTGGGGTTAACTCGTCGGATGGGAACCGTAATTGGCACAGAATACGCGTCGACTGATTATAACGTCCGACCCTACGGTTCTGATGTACACGTGCCACTGAATTTTCAACGGGAGATCGACAGTTGTTGGACCGTTTACGATGATCATCGCCAGAGGACGACAGTAGTCGCAATGATAACAAATTTAACAGAGGACACACTTAATTTGTTTCGATCGTAAGAGCAGACAAAGATAGTAAGCAGTCTGCGCGTCAATCGGTTCGTGTGAAAAGTTTTACAAAAGGAATGTGACAAATATAACAAGAGGTTTGGTAACGAACACCCGATGGATTTTTACGTAGAAAAAAAAAAACGCGTTAAAAGAAGTTCGTACCTGGAAAATCCTGATTAACGAGCACAATCGCGTTAATCACGCGTCCTTTCACGAAAATTTAAACCGGTCGACGGTGGAATAATCGCGCGGTAGAAGATGGCGTTCGTACCGTCTCGCATTCATCGTCAGAGGGTGGCAGCGCGGTGGCTGGCGGTGGTCAAAAGCGGCTTGTATCGCGACGCTCCTTCATTGTACACTTGTCCCTGCCGGGCCATTGTCTTATTGTTTCCTAGCCGGGAGGCGCTGCTCGGCTCTTGCACCCCTTCCGGTTCTTCCGGTTCTCCCGGTGGAACTTGCCGCACGCGGGAGAGGCTCGTCTCGCGAAGTTTCGCTCCGGGACCAAGTTACCGCGCGTTTACCTCGTTCCGCTCTTCTCGTCACCCTTTCCTCCCTAATTTCTTGTCTTTCCCCTCCGTTCTAGGTCTACGTGGCTCGTTTAATCCTAGTCGTTTTAACGCGATCGAAATCGATGACGACAACGTTGATGTCGTGTCACCAAAGGATCGCCTGTTACGTATGATCACGATGTTTTTAAATGTAACACGGTTCGCAACTCTCGAACATTTCCAGGCGTACAATTTTATCTATTCGACGAAACATATTCGTACGTTTCTCCGTACGCGACGCTGAAACGTCGATTCAAACGCAGTATTTAAAAATTCGATTCAATTCGCGATGTTTAAAAATTCGCAGAGGAACGAGAAATTTACGAGCATCAAGACGCTGAAGCTTGCTAGAAATTCCATCTTTGTATGGTTTCTTAGATATTAAAAATTTCTTTGAAAGAATGTTTTCAATGTAAAAAAAAAAAACTGAACAACTTCTACTTAAGTACGATTCGTCTCACTGAAAGGCCCAGAACGACTTTTTTGCCATAAAATTTTCTTGACATGCAAACATTTGAATCGATACAAAACAAATTGCTCAGTACCAGACAACGCCACTCCTACTCGAGGTCTACGCCACGCCCCCTCGCGAATCACGTGACCCAAGTCAACCAATCGCTAATTTTCGTTGCATCAGCGTTGCACCTGAAGAGGCCCGATTTTCCGGGTTATAATTCCCCGCTGAAATCACTTTCAGTGATAAAAAAGATTGTGCACGCGTGTGTTACGTTTTTCAATTGCCCAACATTTCCTGCAACAGTTTGATCCGGAATCTTGATATTCTAAAGAGAAGCTTCCGCACTTTTTTTCGATTTAGAGACGCGTTACCTTCACAGCGGCCTTGTATTAATAGACACGCCTGCATCGAGAGTTTTTTCAACTCGCTCCGAGAGTACGAGATCTCGCCGGCGTTCGTTGTCCCACGAGCAAAACGAGAGTAAGGAACGACCTATTTTCTCGCGTCGCGGTACGTTTCACAGGATGAAGGAAGCAGTTGGAATTTATAAAAACGTCGCGTGTGGACGGAACACGCTCGCTTTAAGTGGAAACGCCCGTCAACTCCAAGGATCGTTTGGAACGTTTCGTAACAAAGTGGCGCCGCGAACGCCGCGGATAATTGAATATCGATTTTCTTTTTCTTTTTTTTTTTTTTCTTTTTCAGAATTGGAACGCGGGTTCTCGGCCTGCGTTTCGAATTTTCGAAAACCGGATAATAACGGCGCGGACATGGAAATTGTACCATTTCAAAACAATGGATCGACCATTAGATAACTTCGTTCCAATGGGATTTTCATCGATTCCCGGTTCACTGTCGGCACGGTTAATCGATTTTTATACGAAACGCGATTTCCGCGACTGTTTCATTGGACAGGAAATCTCGACACACACACACACACACACACACAGTGGACAATGTCACGTGTTGCAAGAGTGCTATTTTTCTTCTCTTTTTTTTTTTAGATTATTATCTTTATCGTAATCTCTCCACGTTCGTCGATTGTTCCGCGAGGACAGTTCAAAGTGCCCGATGACAGCATAGACGGCAGGGTTATTCCACGGGGAAAGTACCATTTCTGAAATTACTTGCTCGCGCGTTATTACCTCTATCGCGACGTTTCTTCATTCGTCGATTATTTCACTGGAGAATTCAAAATAAAGTGGACGATACGAAGAGTATCATTTCTAAAATTACTCACTCTTTCTCTCTCTCTCTCTCTCTCTCCCTCTCTCTCTCTCTCTTCCTACGTTTGTCGATTGTGTCACGAAAAATAGAACAATACCATTATCCATTCGCTCGATATCACGTTTCATACACCCTCTTCACTCGTCGAAATGTTTCAAGTGCAAAACAAAGTGCCATTTCTTATTCGCTCGATGGCAATCCTGGTGACGACTGGCGATATCGATCATTTCGCTGGAAAAGCAATGTATTTCGCTGGAGTGACATTTTTCAGTTAGTCTCCTTTGCTTTTTTTTTTGCAAGTCGTGCAAATGGAGAGTCGTTCCAATAGTAATGGCAGGGCCTTTGCGAAGGTTGCTCCGTTCTTGCTCGAAAGATCACCGGTTACCATCATTCGTTCAATGTGCTCGTTTATGCTCGACGAGTAACAATGCCGCGCACAGATCGAGACGATTCGCCGCGCTCGAGTTCGCGTGCAATCAACCCGACGATGCCGATGCTCCGGGTTCTTTCGGAGAGAGCACGCACAATGGCCAGCAGCCTCGCGATGCCGGCCTCTCCGGCTAATTCCGCGAAGGATTACCAAGCGGCCGGTACTCTTTCGCCCCCTATAATGCGGCTCTATTTGCCGGGGCCGAATGTTTGTTTTTCATTACACGGTGGAGGCGTGCGTGCCTCTGATTGCGCAGCCGCGGGCCATTCATTTTGTAATGTTCGCTGGATGCTCGGTAAAGGGAAAGCAAACTCGCCGCCGCCGCCAGTTACAATAGACCATCGTCCCGGGGCTCGATAGAACGATCGTTCGTTCGTTCGTTCGTTCGTTCGTTCGTCGATCGATCTCCCCGTCCGAGATACCGCAGGTTTTACGAATTTTACGATCCTCGTTTGGAGGATCTCGTAGGTTGACAGCGGGCGTGTCGCGAATGCAACGTTTCCGCAAAAATCCTTCGAATATGACACCCCGTTGCTGCGTATCAATATTGTATAAACGATTGTAAATAAACAAAACACGTTTTTGGTTATTTCTACCAAATATCTTAATTTTCTCTCTGTCACTGAGCTAACTTTCTATTTGTGGAATTTGAAAATGTCCCATTCTCTCGAGGAAAAAACCGAAATCAATTGGACGGTCTATGAAGCAGCTAAGAACGACATCGAAAATCCACTGTCGAAACTACTCGGGTCGGCACCGCGATTGCACGTCATTTGTAAAATAATGGTTCGCAGCCGGTGACCCACTTGCGACTGTCATTTCAATTTTTTTAGTATACAAATCTGCGTAATATGATAAAGTTGCTTCAATCTTTACAACAAGCGTGAAAAATAATCAAAAGCCGTTTCAGCTTACTGACCAACAAAATCTGACCGACCTGTTAATTTAAGTCGATCCCTCTCCAAAAAAGGAAAATCCATCCCCTCGAAGAACCGAAACGAGAATCGAAACCGACCGAGAGTGGGATGAAAACGATCGCGCCGGTGCCGTCGACAATTCGTGCGGTCGATTCGACGCAGGTGTATCGGACGCGTGGACGATTTTATCCCGGTGAAAGGCCGGCGACGCGTTTCAGCCGTGGAGCAGGTCGCATTATACGGCGCGTACGCGATCTATATCCGGGCTGGTCCGGCGGGTTTGCACGCGCGCCTGCACAGGTACACACGGAGGGTCGGGCCAACCCCTGTACAAACAGGCAACGTTTGACGTGAAGGCTCGCGCATGGACGTGCGGCCAACGGACGGCAGGACAACGCCACGGAATAATGCACGGGTGTCTGTGTTTACCGGGAGGGGGGAGGAGATCGGTGGTCCACGCTCGCGGACGCTGAACGAGCCATTTTCGAAACGAGCGCCGGTGAATCTGCGAGAGAGTCGAGCTACGAAACGGACGAACGAACGAACGAACGATCCACTAGGCCGCGGAGGAAGTGGGCCTGGCAAATTTCGGCGTATTTCGTTTCAGCAAGCGACAGAATCGTTTTTTCTAGGATTATATTAAATTTTGGTGGAACTGAAATTTAGCTTTAGTTGGGCCGATCCCAGGATTTTCCACGAGTCCCTTTCTTTAGCGATCGAGAGAGAAAAGATAAATCTTATTATCACTGAAAGTGATTTTAGTGGGAGTAACCTAGAAAATCGGGCCTCTTCGAGTGCAACGCTGATGCAACGAAAATTAGCGATTGGTTGATTTGGGTCACGTGATTCGCGAGGGGGCGTGGCGTGGACTTGGAGTAGGAGTGGCGTTGTCTGGTACTGAGCAATCGCGCCTGTAATTTGTTTCGTATCGATTCAAATGTTTATCAATAAAATATCAATAAAATTTTATCTTTCAATGAGACGAATCGTACTGGGGTACAAGTCATGCAGTCTTTTTATTACCACTGGTTGCAGCAGCTTCCTTTGGGAACGTATGTGTGTGAATATTAATCGATCAAATTTGTGTCAGAAAAGTATCAAATGCAGGGAACAGGGAAAAATTCGCAGGACAATGTGGAATATGAGCTTTGCGTGTATGTTTCGCGAAAAGATCAAATTGAACGTATTTCGTTTCAGCAAGCGACAGAGTCGTTTTCTAGGGTTAAATTAAATTTTAGTGGAATTGAAATATAGTTCTGGTTGGGCCGATATTCAATATTAATCGATGAAAGTGTAAAATTTGTATAAGAAACAGGAGTAGGGAAAAATTCGTAAAACACTACAGAGTACGAGTTTTGCGCACATGTTTCACGAAAAGGTCAAATCTAGTTCTTTGACCATTCTAGCTTTAAATGATATTTTGCTCGTGTTTTCCCTTTCTGGAAAATGACAACTAATCATACTCGGAACATTTCTCTCGTGCAAGTGAAACAACTGTCGGTTCGTAAGAAATTTTTCTGCCGTGAGTGAAAGCCCAGCGACGATCGATCGGGGAAACGAGCGAACGCAAAGCGCGAGGTTGAAACGTAGGTTTCGCGGAACGGAAAACACCGTGCAAAAGAAGACAGAAATAGACAGAGAGAGAGAGAGAGAAAGAGAGAGAGGGTGATCGAGTGGGTGAGTGGACGCGCAAGTGACTAATCGAGCAAGCGAATGAGAGAGAGAATTATGAATGAGCGGAGGAGCGAATGGCCGAGTAAACAGGCGAATGCGGATAAATAAAAGAACGAGACGAACGGGAGAAAATAAAGTGGCAGAGAGAGAGAGAGAGAGAGAGAGGGAGAAACGCGTACGTGGATGGACAGAAATGAAAAAAAGAAATAGAGGGAGGAGAGTGACAAGTGGAGAAGGCGGACGAGGATGAAAAACGGGGGTGAAGAACTGGAACGTGGCTGCGAACGTTCGAACGTGCGCGCGCGCTGGGCAAACAGCGCGAAAGGAAATTAACGGAGAAACACACCGACGAACGTCTGTTTCGCAGTCGGCTTCGACGTCGTAAAAAATACCGCCGACGAGAGGAACAACGCCGTGCGTGTGCGTGTGTGTGCGTGCGTCTGTCAACCGTGAACCCTCGGCAATCGCTCGTCGATGAAAATGGCGGACGATGGATGGAAAAAATTCGCCGCTGCTAATGGATACAACTTTAAATAGGATCTGGTAACGCGCGAGGTTAATGGAGGGGAACCAAAGTTTCTCCCCCGCGCGAGCGAGATTCGATAAGTATCGCGACCAATATACCCGGGGGTATTTTTTTGATTAAAAAAAAATTCCTGCCCACGCGTTTCCGTTTCGTTGCAGAGAATCGATAGAGGAAAGAGATCACAATTTTATGAAATACACGAGCGCGCAGCGTTCCTTTTCGCCACTGATTGCAATCGATCGAAGGGGACAAATGCAGTGAGAAATCTCTTGAAACTTTTCTTCTTCGAAAATATTATCCCCTTCGTTCGTTAGAAATTTACTCTTCGCTCGATCCTCTAACGAATGCTATAACTATCAAACGTTTTTTAGAATCAGGTCCCGTATGATTTAGTGACAGCACTAAGGGGATGAAATATCAATCCAGCATATTATCCTGTTATCTTTTTTTTTTTTTTGAGAAAAATAAAAGCAACTTGAAAGAAAGAAAGAAAAAACGCTCCAAAGTCCTCTCATTTTCTGCCATTTTAATTCATTATCGTACACTTTTGTTGAACGAGCGACGCACTTACGGAACAATCGTTCCCAAAGCGGCAAACATTAATGAAATCGTCCAGTCGAGTCGTCCGACGAGCGCGCAGCTTTTCACAGATTCCAGAGTAATCTGGAAACGGGGCAACGATAAACAAAGCGGGAAAAAGCTCTCTCTCTCTCTCTCTCTTTGCGCGCGATGAAGGGGGGCGGAGGGGAGTGAGAACGGGCGATCACAGCCCACTCGAATGTATACATTTACGAGGCCGGTCGAGAGAGTTCACCTATCGTTCGCAGTTGATTAAACTCGACGCGTGGTCAAAATTACGCGGCGCTAATTGACGGATGGGTCGCTGAAGCCAATCAGTCTCACGGCCAATTATCGTAAGTGGCCGAGCGGCTTTGTTCGAGAGCCTACCGTGTACCGTGAAGCGCGATTCCGTTGCTTCGCCCGTCGTTTCTCACTCGGAGGTGTTGACCACAGAGCCGCGAAATTTGGAGAACGTACCCGTTCCGATCACGGGAATAACGAAATTTAATCCTCGTAAGTAGCATCGTTAAGTTGTGAGTGACTATTGCAGCTGTTGCCTGTTTGATTTTACTATTTATTTGGTATTGTATTTGGCACGATCTGGAAAATTAGCCATAAATATCGCGATCTGTTCGTCATATTCCAAACCCCAAAAAATATACAGATACTAGTAAGAGAATTTTGGAGTAGTCAGAGAATTGTCTTTTGTCATTGGTCGGATACCTGAGTCAGGTGAACCGAGTTACTGTCAAAAATACAGACCTTTGAAAATCAAATCGTGACAAACCAAAATTGTCACTGCTCAATTGTGAAACTAGAGAAATTTTCCATTGTAAAGAAGAAAATGAACGACGAACGTTCCCACTGAGATATCAATGTTTTCAAAACAATGTAATATATCAGTTTCGACGGGAAATCGTCTCTTTCGCACACGCTCAATCGCATAAAAAGCAATTCAGGGGAGCCATTACCAAATGACATTTTCAACGGGCATTTCCTAGCAACTTTGCTTCGATCATTTCGTTTCGTCGTTAAGTGGCGCAACAGCAAAAATTTTTTGAAAATCGCAGAAAAAACAGAAACACACACCGCGAGTCAAAAATCTCTGAAATCTCGCCTTTATACAGTTTTTCAATGCTTCAACCTACTTTTCCATCGGGAAAAAATTACGTTCATAGAGTTTCAAACATTCAAATTTTGTCGAACTTTTTTGCAAATTCGTGTACAAAACGTCAGAGATATCGGCAAGATCGGTCAAGTTCCACGAGATCGCCAATTTCACCGATCGTATCGCCGGGTGAATTTTTATTTGGCAAATAGAGTCTGGCGCTGCTGCGAGGGAATGGCTCGCGAGAAGAGCATCGCACCCACTTGGCCGGGCCTCTGTTTGTAGTTTCATCGTATCGAGGCTCAATTAGCGGCGGCTGCGAATCGATCGCGCCCGATTTCGGCCCCGACGTCTCGTTTCGTCTTCGTCCGCCCGGTTCGGAACAAATCCTGTGCCCGGCTCTGGCTATCCGGAATCGCGATTCGATACCTATCGCGACGCGCGCGCTCGCCAACAGCCGGGGCCATACGCCTGCTGATTTACGAAGATTTGCATGCCCGTGTAAATCGGCCGCAAAAAAAAAAAAGATCGAGTACACGTTGCAATTTCAACGATCGCCCGGGTTTTCCAGCGATAAGCCCGCCGCAATGCGATCCTTTACTCCGCCGTTCGGCGAAAACCCCGGTTTTGCGCTCGCACGAAGGCACGAAACCTGCAAGACATCGATTTAGAAACGTGTGCTAAATATTTCCGCGATGGCGTTTCGAATATTTTCGTGCACCTACAATGAGTGCAATTGTACTTTGTCTCACTAGTATCCCATGTGATATTCCAAGCAAATATTCCATTGTGTTTTTATGGCCAAAATTCGTATTACGAGGAATTATTTTCACACCATAATGCAATCTTGTATTATAAAGAAACGTTTATTTGCCATTAAGATACATTTGACGAAAAATTATTCAAATCTCTAAAAATATTAATTGCTTTGCATCTACAAAATTAGAAATCGGTCGTTTTGACTGTTTTGACAGTTCTCTGGTATTGAATAGATACGGATTTTAAGACGAACAAGACCGTAATTTTCCAGTTATTTCCGACAATCGGACAAAATTGATCGGCACTCGGTCTTCTACAAATTTCGAAACAAAATTTCGTTCTCTACTTAAATATTTCTGACATGATAAATAATGTTAAAGCTGATATGAAAGAACGAATTCAACGACCTACCACGCTACGATCTTACGGTGTTGAAATAATTCTGGACGGGAAAACGCGTTGTTCGGATCACCGTGCGAGAAATATATTCGAATCGCGGTGTCAGAAAAGACACAGCCCCGGTGTTATGGGTTTCCAGAGGCGTCGACGCCTCTGGAAAAGCCGCGACTCTGCCGCGGACGGCGCGCCAACTAAAGAGTACCGCCGGCTGGCTGGCTGGTCTTCGCCACCCCCGCCAAAGCACGTCGTCGGGGTCGTTTCATTAGATATCATTATAATTGCACCGGGGAGTAATTATTGTTGTCCTGTGCACGGCCCGAGAGCGGTGGCAAATGAAAAAAAGAGAGAGAGAGAGAGAGAGAAAAGGAACGCTCGTAATAAAAATTAATGCGCCCGCCAGGGGGAAACAGCCACCACCTAGGCCATGAGACAGGGGGCGCAGCGTAGAAGGGGGGCGTAGATGCGCAATGGACGGGGGTTGAGCCCAGGGATGGTTGAAGGGGACACGGTCGAGTGGCTGGAATGCCATTTTCGCGGAACACTCTCCCGGATCTAGCGGGCCAGATAACGAGAAAAAAAAAAGGGTGGAGGGGAGGGGGGCGCCGAGGGCTTTTTGGCAAGCATCCGCGTGTAGCGTGCGCGTGATGCACGCGGTATGTGCCGAATCGTGGTGGGAAAAAAAGCATGTGAAAAAAAGAAAGGGAAGGGGAAAAAGTGGATGGAAAGAGAGAGAGAGAGAGAGAGAGAGAGAGAGAGAGAGAGGGATATCTGTCGGTGGTGAAACAGGCTGGAAGTATTGTTCCAGAATTAATACGAGCCTGCCTGGGGAAAAAGAAGAAAAAAAGGAGAAAAAAAAAAGAAAAAATAACCGCCGTTAAACGCGCACACCGACTGGGAATAATTGTTTCGGACTGACTTTCGACTGGAAACGTTTACCGTCTAGACGGAAGGTTTAAGCCTTGTTCTCTCTGGCTCGACGAATAATTTCGACCTAGTGAATGGTTAGAGACGGTTATTTTCCGACGACGTATTTTCTTCGAACGTTTTCTAGCTGCGCGTGTCACCAGGACGAAGAACCGGGCGGGAATTGGCTAATGATCTCGGCAGATCGATTCGAACGTACGTGTAATGCAACCTGTACGTACGTCGATGTGCTGCGCGGTAACGTTACATCGTCGTCCGACGATTCGTGTAACGATCGCCGGCACACGTGACGGTGCAGACACTTTAACGGGGCTCGTAAACGGGCGTTGCGCGACGTAGTTTGTCAAAACGTGCGATTCCGTGCCGGCAAATAAAGACCGAACTCCCTCGGCCGAGGCAAACGGAATCGCTCGAGAAATCGGATTGCTTGCGACTTTGAGAATTTCCTCCGACTTCTTTCTCCGCATCGACCGAGGGAACGACGATGGATTCTTTATCCACGCGAGTAAACGCGATCGATGGAACACGCTTGGGAAATTCCAGCCGATACCGTACTCTTTATAAATGTCAATTAACCGTTATTCAATCTCTCCGACTGGCTTCTCCGAGCAAGCATCACGCCCCCGCTCTAACGTTTGCCGCGAGATCTCCCATCGCGAGAACGAACTTCTTCGCGAAGAGTTTTCTTCCTCCAGACAATTTCAACGACATCGTCTCCGATGTATCAACACACCAGCCCCGCCGAACGTCTCCCAAAAAAGAGACGAGAGCTTCGGCCATCTAATTGCATCGCGTTCTCGATTCGCTGCCGACGAAACTTCCAACCGAGAAAACACATTTCCAGTGGAGGAATACGGAAAAAGTCAGACGGCCGGTCGATGGCACGATATAAATACCTTGAAAAAAAAAAACCGCACGACTCGTACCCCAGTACTATTCGTCTAAGGCCCAGAAGCAACTGTTCCGACTAGGAAACGAAGACGACTTTTTTGCCACAAAATTTTATCGATACGCAAACATTTGAATCGATACAAAACAAATTACAAGCGCAGACAACGCCACTCCTACTCGAGGTCTACGCCACGCCTCCTCACGAATCACGTGATCCAAATCAACCAATGGCTAATTTTCGTTGCATCAGCGTTGCACCTGAAGCGGCCCAATTTTCTGGGTTGCCCCCGCTAAAATCACTTTCGGTGATAAAAAGGAACTTCCACTTATTTTCCATCATCCCTCCATCTGTCAGTGGGCGCAACTTCAAACAAGCAGACTGACTCTCTTTACCTCTATTTCTCTCTTTCTCTCTGTCTTCCTTTCGAGTGGCCGTCGGAAAACCTTTCCGCTGGCGTCTCTATAATTCACGCGTCCGTGATGGCTGCGTGACCGCACTCGGATCAACCCGCTTTGCCTCACGAGAACGATCAAAGATCATCAGAGATCTTGCATCTTAGTCTTCAGAGAGACGAAGAGAGAAAAGACAAAAAATTGACTACGAAATCTCGCATAGAGCAATCATGAAATGAGGAGGAATCTACCTGAAACTGCCTAGGATACAGCAGAAAAGTAAGCAATTAAAAGCTTCATGGTTTCCTTTGGTCTAAAAGTTTTCAATGATTAAGGAAAAAATTGAAAAACAATTTCTTCAGACTTTAGAACTCTCAATGGAATAAGCACGTGCACGTGTACAATGAGAAAGCATATTCTTGTTTTCAAATATTCTACGCATCTCTCGTTTATAATATTCGCTCTAATATAAAAGGTCCAACTTTTGTTACCAGCGTCGCGTGAGCCACATTCGTGAAAAGTTTCAAATTTTTTCAATTTTCCTTCGATAATTAAACCTTAGTTGAAACCTTGTTATATTGGCGGACGTTCAAATTGACGATGAACCTAAATCTAACTTAAGCCTGAAATCTTATTGCATAAATGACAAATCACCGACAGAGGGAAAAATCAACAAACTTCCGTCGTCTAAACTGTTACGTTCCTCCCACGAATACAAATTTATATAAATTTTACTATAAATAAACGATAGAGAGCGACTCTTTGCCCGTGATAACCTAACCTGAACCTGAAACTCTCTTCCACAAATAACAAACCACAAACAGAGGGAAAAATCATACAAATGGCGTTCTGCTGCAAACAAACGGCAGACAGCGACTCTTTGCTCGCGATCAAAGACGATCGGCTTCCATCTACATTCGCCGGCGACGAGACACGACGGAAGACAAGGAGAGAAACCGCTCGCGGGATCTTTCGCTGGAGCCCGCGAAATCTTTCGCGAACGACGGGAAATCCTCGGCTACGGCCGCGAGGAAACCGGTGACGGAGTGCGTTGGCGCGTCGCGACGTCCCGTGACAAACGACGACGAGACGCCCAAGCATCCACGCCGAACTCCCGCCGCGTCCTGTCACCTGTCGAGCTCTGTCTTGGGCCGCGCTTCGTAGACCGTCGAGGCTTACCGGAAGACGGCGAGGGAAGTGGAAGCAATCGATCAAATTCTCCGCCTGGCGGGAGTTTTATTTTTCGAGAGGAAAGGGGGATGGCAGCGGCAACGGCGATGGTTGTTCGGTCGGATGGTGATTGGTCTCGAGAAAAGTGGTTTCGAAGGTGATAGCTTTTGAAGTTTACAATCTACCGAGAATCACCTCCCTCGTTTCTTTATTTTTTTTTTTTTTTTTTGACGCTGCCTTTTACGTTCATTCCAGCTAATATCGTTCCTTCGCATCTGCCTGACCCTCGAATTTTGTTGGTTAAATTTGCAATTTGAGTTCGTTTTGGCGCTTTGTTGCCTTTTGACGTGAAGTATTTGTTCCGGGCGTAACCTCTCTCAAGGTTAAATTATAATTCGTTGTCTGAACGATTCGATCGATAATTCGTGGATCGTCGAATCCTCTTTGAAATAAAATTCAAGTTACATCACGTTAAATTATTATATTATTTCAATATCTCTAACAAAAAAAGGAAATGACAAAACATTTGTTCGTCCAGTAATTTTCAAGTTCCACGAAGCGAGAGAGCTTCCCAAATTTGCGCCTCGTGGAAGACCTTTCTC
This sequence comes from Melipona quadrifasciata, assembly GCA_001276565.1. Taxonomy (NCBI): domain Eukaryota; kingdom Metazoa; phylum Arthropoda; class Insecta; order Hymenoptera; family Apidae; genus Melipona; species Melipona quadrifasciata. Next base: position 1,548,576 of record KQ435726.1, on the reverse strand, counting down.
TTCTCGCGTCCGCCGTTAGTCTCCGCCAAAGAATTCTTCCCCGGCTGACCGCTGAAACTCAAGATTCCCAAAGAGGATAAGTCTCTCTTCGGGGAGCGCTAAACCACCGTTTCAAGAATGTCTGCATTAACCACCGATAAAGGCAACACGATCCAACCCATGAAATATCGTCCAGCAACAATTCTCTCAGCCAGATAAAAGATTCCACGCACGCAGAGAGCACGGGGGAGGAAGTTGCGTTTCGGGGACAATTAAGATCGTTGATATCGAGCTTCTAACACACTCCCTAAAACACTCCCGTTTAACTCGGTTATCTGTTAACACATGGTCAACCATAGAGAGCCCCCTCTCTCGTTTATTACGAACCGTCCACGTTGATCGACGCTTCGAATTCACTGTTTGGAAGACGATAAGAAACCTTCGCGTCGTCCTTGATCCACCTCGATCCCGAATGACAAAGTTCCCTCGCCATCGGCTATAAAACTTGGCGACTTTCCCTCGAGGCGAACTATCCGCGCTGCCGCCTCGATATAGTTTCGAGGCTCTTCGCGTTTCCACGTCTCTCGTTCTTTATTTATCGCGCCGGAGGAACGCGTGAGAAATTCCATCGTCATCGTGAATTCTCCGACTTTCGATTGCCAGATAGTTTTTTTAAATCGTCGCGGAATGTAACGCGCTTGCGCATAGCTTTCGGAGAGTAACTAGATTTCAAACGCGGAGGAGAAAAATATCGATTGAATAGATACTCGTAAATTTACATGTAAATTCAAAGTACCATTGAATAGTAAAAAAAAAAAAAAAAAGGAAGAGAGAGAAAAATGTTATTGGATGCTCAAAATTTACATGCAAATTCGAAACCTGACTTATTTATCTCGACATTTTGTAACTAGATCGTGGGATTTTTATGCGCTTGCGGGAAATTTAAGCGCGCAAAAATGGCGGAGGACGCCGAGAGTAGATTAAGCACAACGGTCACGCTGCATTCCTTTCTAATAAAGAGATGAAATTTACAAAAGTGCGAAATTGCACACAGTCTAAATCCAGTCCCCAGATTACGCTGTTTTTGCAGGCAAAGACGAGCGAAAGCGGAGATCCCGTATAATGATACACGCTAAACTATGTAGTTATTGTAGGTTCTGTAAACAACCGATCAATTTGTGTTACGGATTAACCGACCGAGATACACCTCCGTAAAGTTATTTCGCATCTTGCAAGTATTTTACATGCATAATCTCTCTACAACTATACAAAAACAAAAGTTCTTCCTCGGAAGATGGTGTTTCGCGCAAATTTAGAAATTCGATTCACCCAACGCTCGCAACGGGGATTAACAAAATCAATCGTCAATCAAATTTACAGAGTAATAAAAATAAAATAGGAAAACAAAGAATTACCTCTTCTTGAATTGGAATTTCTCAAAATTTAGCTGAAATTACTCTCGCGATTTTTATTTTAAATGGTCGTCTCAAAGTGAGAGAGAAATTTCAAGAATCGTCGGACAAATACACCAGCGATAGATTCGAACATCTTTTCGAAAGCGTGGGCCCCTTTAATCGCGCCTTCTTCGTTTCCTCGTTTCTTTCTTCTTCGCTTCTCCGTTTGCTCGATCGCCACCTAGACACCATTCCTCCCCTCCCCTCCCGCCCCCATCTCCGTGGCCGATGGTTCTCCCAGCTCCGACCTGAACCCTGCTATTTCAATTCTCTTCATTTTGCTCTTATTTCCTCGCCAGTGAATCACCGGCAGCTTGATATCCAACGGCAGCCGATATCCGTCCAAGATACCGGTCGGTTACCCTTCCCCCCCCCCCTTTCTCTTTCAGCCCCCACGCGCGCGTTACTTAACCCCTAACACTTCTATCCCATCGTCTGCCAGTTCGATATTTCGATTAGCGGATTTTATCGTGGCCTCTGATTTATATTTCTCGCGCTGCGCCACCAAACGTTCTCCAAACATTCCCGTGGAACGAAACTCGTTGGCCACACAATCCCCCGCCGATTTCAAGAGATCGCGAAGGAAATTGAAATGAGAGACGAT